>JAJJMB010009300.1:265312-426120 GCA_023531105.1 Papaver atlanticum | reverse complement strand
ATTTTGGATAAAGGGCACCCAGTTGTTAAGGGGCACCTACTTGTTATTGGCACCTCAAAACCTGCTAGGGGCACACCCTTTCTTCTCCATCGCTTGAAAGATTGGTTTTGACGGGAAAAATATATTCTCACCTGCGTAATTATTGAATCGAGTTTCGGAAGATTTTGTGAGGATTCTTTCATGGTTTTGGACTTGTATGGGCCTGTTAAGTCAAAACAAGGTTGATAATGAGTTTTGCTTCGAAAGAGAAGGAGTCTCCACGTAGTTTTCAGAAAAACAGGGAAAGGGAGGATAACTCGGGATTTGGTTGTAATTGAGAGTGGCAAGTGAGTGTTTCACATGTTTGCTGGAGTTTGAAAGAAGGTGACCACGTGTAGGAGATACATAAGGAGAAAATAAAAGCTACATACGCGTGAAAGAGAAGAAAAGGAAACAAATATATCCCCCCGACTTGCAGTTTTAATGGAGATTATTCTAGATTGATTACGGAAGATTGTTGGTATCTTGGGCTATAAAAAGGAGACTTGGGATCCTAATATAGGGTGTCGAGTGATTGGGGAAGCTACAAAGAATAATAGGAAGCTGCAGAGCAGATTTTTCTGCTGCTGCAGAGAAGAAGAATTTGAAGAACATAATACCGTAAAAAACTGTCGTTTCCAGCGTCTTATATTCAACAGTTTGTAACGGTTTGTTTGTAACGTTTATCTTCAGTTTGTGACATATATGATAACGTGAGTTCTGTAACGCCGAAGCAGCGTTGCTAATTCCCTGAGTTATATAATTTCTTCGTCGTAAACACCATTTGAGCAATGAAAAATCATTTTGAAAGTGTCTACAACATGAGTAGCTAAACCCATCACTAGGGCGACGGGGGAAGCTGTTTTTCATCCATGTGGTAATTTAATTAATTCTTTATTTACTTTTTGCATCAATTTTAGTTGAATTATGATTTCTATTAATTACTTGTGACCTTGTTTGATAGAGCATGCTAGTCTTAGGGATTTTTGATGCGCCATACTTGCAATCTACAAGTAATCTTTTATGGAATCTACCTTTGGTAAATAATTACAGTTGATATTTCTTTTGTTTGAGCTATAATTGCCTAGGATTAATTTCTGAACCACTCGAATATGAAAAACAGTGAAATCCTGAGTCCCGGTAAATTCTTCATCCTCGTCAACTTTTGTGCATATAATTTCTTTATTTCTAGTATTTTCATTTATTAAATCTGAAATCAATCTCATCAAGTCCGAGTGAACGACAACCTTTCTTATCATTGTACAAAATCAAATCAGTTGGCCAGATTGGTTGTAGGCCCAGGGATACTGAGGAAAATAGGTATCTAGGGGTAGTTTACTTGGTCTCAACTATACAAAGTTGGTAGAGTCTTTATATAGCGTCCTAATTATTAGAGTATTCAAAACTGGACTAGGTCCAGGGGTTTTTCTGCATTTGCGGTTCCTCGTTAACAAAATCTTGTTGTGTGCTTTTTCTTTACTTTCCGTACTATAATTTGTTTAAGTTATAATTAAATTAATTGCACTTGTACGTCAATCCCAAACACTTTGGTTGATCCCTATAGTCGAAGTTTCGGTTTTGAACTAAAAACTATATACCAAGTGTATACCTTTTGGTTGCTATCTTCTTGACAGTCTCTGTCTATATTAGATCACGCAAGGTATAGGAATTATATGTTGATATCGAAAATATTGTGTTGTACTTGGTACCCTCGTCATTTTAGTCTTCAAAGTACCTGCACAAACAACTTGATTCCACTAATGATCGATCACGAAAAGGTCGAAGTCTGTTAACAATGGATTATCAAAAGTCATATCTTCAGATCTAGATACAATAAAGCAGATCTAAAATCGTTGATATTTGAACTAGTTCGAGTGACCTTATATAGCATAAGAAAAGGATCAAAAAATAAACAACCTAGATTTATCAAGGTTCAACACACCGTTAGTCAATAAAATCAATAATTGAAATATGATCTAGTTTACCGCAAATGGTACTACTAATGATTTTTTGATCCCACATAAGTCTTTAAACGAAGCGCACATAAGAGTTTTCACCTAATTAGGATACTATCCTCTCAAACGAGTATTACAAGAATACTCCAGTAGGCTTCCCACACAATCAGTTATGTCAGTATGTCCAAGGGATAAGTTTGTAATAATTATAAACGTCACTATTTATAATGACTAAGGTAGTTCAGAAAACAAGGAATTCTAAATCCGAAAATACTAAAGACATGTGATAAAGGCTTATTTTCGGTTTTGTAAATCTAACTAATACACCACAATCTCTCTTGGATTACAGCTAAATATTAACTAGCATATTAAAAATGCATGGGTACCAAGTACACCACTAACTTTTTCGTTCGGCAACATGTATGTACAAAACCTAATATAATTGCAAGTAGACCAACTGAATGATTCTTGGCAATATGTATATAAGTTTATATCTCTAACCTTTTCTCAGTCAATATGTATATAGACAATAGCTTGTGAACATGATTGTTAAGAAGAGTAGTTGGACGATCTCAAAAATCAATATCCAAGATCAATCTAGTCGTATCCAAATAATCCAATCGGAATTCTTCCAAGTAATTAAACTTGTTATTTATCTTTCAAGATATGAATTCTAAAAGAACGAGTCTCTTAATCGATCACAATTAGATTGACGTATTTACTTAGATTGAATATGTACAACTTGCGTAAATACAATTATCAAGATAAACAATATAATGCGGAAAAGGAAAAACACAAGACACCAGAAGTTTTGTAACGAGGAAACCGCAATAGAAAAAAAACCTTGTAACCTCGTCCATATTTGAACACCAAGCTGTATTAATTCGCTACAGACACTAGCATACTATTAGACTTCAAACTAGAATGTAGTTGAGACCGAAACCACCCTCCAAGTGATTCAATTATTGCCGCGCTCCTTACATCTCTTGAACCTTGCAAAGCTCTACGCAGTTGATTCCCTTAGCTGACGTCCTTTACATCCTAAGAGTTGCTTCAGCCGAAGTGAAGACTTTTGATACCAATCTTCCTCTAACAGATAAGCCTATTTGATTTCAGTTTAGATCAAATATCAAGGTGAGGAAATTTGTTTGCAATAAAGAAAGCTAGCAAACCTCAAAAATATGGAACTTGCAGCTCCCAAAGAGCAGCCTAAATTCTTAACCACCTCTCAAGAACAATCTTCAAAAGATCAATTAAGATTAGTTTTCAGATATCTATCTTGAGGAATCACAAAGTCTGAGATGAATATAACTTTGCGATTACTATTTATCTTGCTTGAAAGAGATTACGAAAACCTTGATAACAGAAAAGCAAGATCAGGATACACGAACTATCAGGGTAAAGATAGTCGGACCTGGCTTCACGAATCCCCAAAGCGAAGTCTTTTAGTCGTAGACTTGATTATGTTTCTCAGAGGAAACATAGGACTATAGAGGACAACTCTAGAATCAACTAAGACACAAAGTGTCAGGGATTTATTTTCCCAGTTAAAAGAACATCTCTATTTATAGATTTTCAAATACCATGTTTTTTTAGAATTCAAACTAAGATAAGGTCTGTGTACCTGATTGTGTAGAAGAGTTATTGGATAATCTCAAAAATCAATATCCAAGATCAATCTAGTTGTATTTGAATAATCGAGATCCGAATTCTAGCAAGTATGAAATTTGTAATCTGGCTTTCAAGATATGAATTCAAGAAGAACAAGTCTTGGTTTAATCTTAAAAAAAGAAAAAAAAGCTTAAACTATCTGGATTGATTACGTAATACTTGTGATATTCTCGTTATAAAGATAAACAATACAATGCGGAAAAGGAAATAACACAAGACACCAAAATTTTGTTACGAAGAAGCTGCACTAGCAGAAAAACCCAGGGACCTCGTCCATTTTTTAATACCACATTGTATAAAATCGCTATAGACATTAGCCTACTATCATACTTCGGACTGAATTGTAGTTGAGACCGAATTAACCCCCAAGCAATTCAGTTGCAGTCGTGCTCCTATACGTCTCTAAACCCAACATAGTTCTACGCACTTGATTCCCTTAGTTGATGTCCTTTACAGCCTAAGAGTTCTTCAGTCTCAGTGAAGACTTTTAATATCTATCTGCCTCTAACAGACAAGCCTATTTGGTTTTCCTTTTGATATCTTTCAATCAAGGTTTGGAAATATGTTTGCAGTAGATAAATCTAGCAAACCTCATGGATCCTAAACACTTATACTCTTATCGAAGAGAATGCTAGATCACTAACCACCTCTCGAGAACAATCCAAATAAATTATAGAAGAGTTTGGATATGTATCTTGAGAAATCACAAATTTTGAGACGAAGAGAACTTTGTGATTTCTATCTATTTCGTTCCTGATCTGAGATTACTAAAACCTCAAAGATCAATAAGAACAAGATCCGGATATGTGAACTATCAGGTAAAAAAATAGTCTGACCGGGCATCTCGAACTCCTAACTGAAGTCTTCAAAGTCGTAACCTAATACAATTGCGTAAAAAAACCTAGGTTATAGAGGACATATCTAACTTTGGAACTAGGACAAAAGAGTGTCAAGGATCGAAAAATCCTATTGCAAGAGTTTCTCTATTTATAGGTTTTCATGGCAACTTTCAATGGTTTTCCGAATCCTCTTTTCTATTGGTCACAAGTGTGTTTTTCCTGTTGCTCCATGTGCAATTGCTTTTCAAGTATTCTCGACAATCTTCGGATATTCTTTTCGGAGTTCACTTACTCTCCCTAGGTCTGCTTGGCTTGGGTTCTTTGTGGAACATTTTTTCCTTTTATCTTCACCGCCTGGCCTAGTGCCTCAATAGCCGTTCGACACGTGTGGCCTTTCCATTTGACCTCCGTGGCCTTGTGCTTCAGGTAAGCTTTCTACTACCCTTGTCCCTCCAGAAGGTTATGGCTTTGGAGTTTAGCCTTTCATTCTGCCCGTTGTACTTTGCCTGGAAGGTTTGTCTAGCATTTCTAATATCACTACAAGAAAAACAGCTAATAACAACACAGGAAAACCGTTGTCGAACTGGTATGACAACGGTTTTCAAGACGTTGTCTACCTGCGTGTTGTGAAAAGCCTTGTCATTTCAACAACGGTTTTTCTCCTTTGTCGTTCATGACATGATAAGAACAATTATTTTGCATTGCAACAACCGTTGTTATATGTATCCTCAACAATATTTTAAAAACGTTGTGGAAGTATTATAGCTGAAAAAATAATTCATAAAACAAAATAACAAAGCAAGAAAATTTTATAAATTTAATTTCCTCAAAATGTATTTGCTTTTTTACATTAAATCTATAATACAAAGAACATAAAATGTAATTTCATTAATTCTTTGCATTGAGCCTCAACATTGGTCTTATATGTGTTCTATGGTGATCTTTGGAAGTGAAAAACAGTGTCTCCCTGCACAGAACTATAAGAAAATACAGAATGATCAAGTGTGGGTCATGGGGACTTAAAAACTGTAGATAAGAAGATGCCGTTTTCCAGGAGCACCGGCTTCGTGGTTGCTAAATTGTGCTTCCAGAACCACTACTAGCGCATCATTATCCAAAACAAAATTGAATGGTTAAACAGAATAATACATAGAGTAAGAGGCCCAAAAGAAGAAGAAAAGTCACCTTAAGAAGTCGAGATAAAGCAGCTTTCTTCTGAGTGATTGGGACCACATATTCTGTCAGTGACTGAGCAGCCTAGTTGATTCCACCTACATTCATAAGTTTATTGTTCAACATGTGAACCAACAGAAAAAACAATTACTTACTTATCAAAAAGATAGTCTGTAATCTCCAAACCTCGGACTTCTTCACATGGGAAAATCTGTCCCTCCGGAAAAACGTTGCACAACCATCGATATCATATAAAAGCGAATCAAACTCAAATTAGTAACTGAAGCAGAATCAATAGACAAAAGATAGATACAGAAACAACAAAAGGGAAGAAGACTAAAGAGACGGAGGAGTCACCATTATCGCTTCTAGCTCAGAAGTCGGAACATATTGCGATGAGAGAAAGCAGTCATATTTGGTCTTTCACTAAATATACTGGTTCTGCCATCCATTCAAGAGGCCAGTAACCATCCTTTTGCAAGAGGGTGTACTCTTGCTCAATCCCATACCTGTTAATTCAATAACGCAAATCAGATCAAATAATACTCACCAAAACAACTCCATATTCGAAGCATTTGATAAAAAATCTTCTGAGCTTTAAAGAAAATATCACTAGAGGTTGAAAATGGAATTAGAATCAATACCATGAAACTTCTTTCTCAACCATAGGAATGCTGAAATCTTTGCAGCAGCGCATTGAGATCGATTCTCCTTGTGGAGTGTAAACATTACATAACCTGAACAATTCATCACAAAAGACATAAAAACCAAAATTAAAAAGACAAATTTGTCGCCAAAAAGGAATTTTCAGATTGTGTTAACCTGAACTTAAATAAACTAGGGATCCGAAAATGAATTTGCTGATACCATTATGGCCCTGCCTGCAATTCAAAAAATCTGCATCTTAATAATCTTACCATGAATAAACTGAAGAGCAGCATTTGACACTATAACTGCAACTCTCAATTTTTCCTACGAAATGCAAGAAATATATTAGTTAAGAGAAGCCCCAAGTAACAAGCTTATCTTCAACTGACTTAATCACCGCCTCTCATAATTTCTTTCATTGCGAAGGAATCACATAATAAATTACAATAAGTTCATAATCTCATACCAAATTAGTGTTATGATTCAAAAAATCTAACTAATCAAGACTACCTGAGATATATCCATGAATTTGCTAACATTAGTTGATACAATTAACATAACCATTTCATTAAAACATCATCTCATATATTTTGGAGCCAAAATTGAGATCTATGGATATCACAACTTGAATAAATTAACCAATTAGCAAATAAAAAGACGAAAGAAAAATCCATATGACCACACTAGATACTAATCATCACGATTTTCACTTAGCTTTCGTATCAAAAAGCTTTACATATACCAAAGACCAGCAAGGATGGAAGAATTGGTTAGTATATCCCCACTTGTAGATGCCATAACAGGATCAACCACTAGAGCTGCCTTCATAGTATGCAACAGAAATTAACCAGTGATGTAATTAAATAAAATAATATGAACAAAAGCAGTCATGAATTGAGAAAGTAAGCATCTCTAACACCTTAGAAGATTTCAAGTAAATGTGCCCTAATACTAGTAGACACGAATTTCCAGTCACAACTTACCACATCAACCTGCATGTTCGTCAGTACAGACCTCAATTGTTCCCCAATGAACTCCTCTGGCACAAGGTTAACTCCGTCCATAAAAAAATTTCATTAAGAAAATTAATAGCTGCATCATCAAACTAAATATAAGTCAGAAAGACCCCTTAAAAATACCACCCCATCAAATCCAAAATGAACCATCAGTGGTTTAATGGTAAGTAAGACATTCACATAAATTCACAAGAGGCAACATCATATAAATCTCAGAGGTTCGCTAGATTTCATACATTTGAACAATTGGCATCATTTTGACTCCGGTTCATCATATTGTAATGTATAAGCTACAACTTTTATCTATCCTTCAAACAATTCTACAAATTATTGTAATCATATTAAAAAATGATTCTAATTATAAAAAGGCGACTAAAATTGCATACTTAAACCCCAATTGTGTTTCGAGCAGTAACCGCAGTCATCATAGTAGAACAATAAACACCACGATTTCCACAAATTTTAAGGTCCGCCTGAATTCCAGCACCACCTCCAGAATCTGAACCAGCAACACTTAACACATACGGAATTTTCTGTTTAGAACTTTTTTCTTCGACCGAGACTAAATTACTTGACATTGCTACTGCTACTCGACTACTAGCTGATACCGATACATAACGAATCTACCAATTCTTCAATTTTCAGATAAAAAAAAAATCCAATTTTTACTAATTAAAAATGAAGAGATAGAGCGCAAAAGAGTGAACCTTGGAATAGAAGGGATGAGAAAGTGTACAAGAGAAAGCCATGAATGAATTATAAACAAATCTTAAAGAACTGATTCCGAAAATGAAGATGTACATTACATCTAGCTAATATCATTTAAACTTCAATGGTTGGAAATTCAAAATGATAAACGAAAACCCATTAACAAAGGCAGTCAAGCCTACAAAATTGCAAAAATATCTTTCGATTCATGTAACCTGTAAAATTTCAGAACTTCAAAACATACTTACTAAATCCCAACTTAATGTAAAGCAATAAAACCCGATCTCATACAAAGACAACTAAAAAAAACAAATCAAAAGAGATTATTTTCTACTGTGAAATCAAAAAGGAAATCATGGAAAAATTAATTGAAAACCCCTAACTTTACCTGCTGATCTTGATGAAGGCAGAGAGGATCCACTTGATCTACTTATATCATCCATTGACTCGATCTCTCGAGTACCCACAAAAAAGAAATCGCAAGAAAGATAAGGGATAAACCCTAGATTTCATTTTTCGTTTTTACAGAGAAGAAAGTGAAAAATTGTTGTCCGAGAAAACTAAGGAGATGGAGGTAGTGGTGGAGATGAGGATGAGAAACATTACTTGTCTGAGACAAACTAAGATGGATGAAGAAGAAAAATCTCGTCTGAGGGAGGAGGAGAAAAAGAGAGGAAGAGACGGAGAGATCAAGAGAGGCAGAAGTTAAGAGGATATGATTAGGTTTTTGTTTCAGGGGATCTTGTGCTTGCAAATCTCGGGGAAATTCCGAACGAAATCAACGGCTCTCATGAGTGGCGCCTGCTTTTCGCACGTGTGTCTTTTATGTGATAACTGTCGGCAGAAGGCCATAGCATTCAACAATGGTTTTAAATTGGAAATGTTGTAGAAAACCCATTAATCCACAACGTTGGGAGGAACATTGTGATACGTCCGTTGTAAATGGGCATTTTTCTTGTAGTGTATTTCTAAACTGCCTGTCTAGAATTCATTCTCCAGTTACTTCTTCTAATAACTCCTAGCTCCTCCATTTCACCTTTTGAAACACTGAAGATAATGTACGCAATTTTGTAAATTCTGTATAGAAACATCTAAGATTCTCATGCAGTAGCTTAGTTGATTACCTATTCTAACATAATCTTACTTTTTTACCCTAGAAACAAATTAGTAATGTGAGTTTCGATCAATACTCAAGTATAACACAATTTAAATAGAAATTAGAACATCCTCTTGTATTTTCATTGTCTTTCAGTTCTCACATTTCTTAGAAAACAACACCACCTGAGGAGAAGGATAAATGGAAAATACACAAAAAGCTTATGATGTACAGCTTAATTTCCTCCAAGTCTTCGACCTCTTCCGCGAAAGGCAATCCCCGCGGATGGGTTAGGTTGAACTGGACTGTTTATTTGAGTTCCCTTACCCCAGAATACCACCACCTTATGTCTGCAAATTAAGATGTTAAGGCGAAAACAACTCCACTGTATCAGTATCTAGGTTACATACATCTATGTCATAACAAACATTTCAAAATATGTACGGACAGTTTTATTATTACACCAGGAAACGTGATTGAAACCTTCTGTCATCTAGACTTTTATACGTCCATATCTTTAACGAAATTGTGAAAGAACGTCATATGGTTTGTGCTACCGGGAAAGATTAACTTTAAGAATCTAGTTAACTAGAGTAACATATATAACAGAAAGGATACACCCAAAGTGGAGTCTTCAAAATGTTTTTTCCTGTAGAGAGAGGATAAAGCACTGTCAGGAAGTAATATAAATGGCCGGCAATAATTCCGAGGATATCTGGTTTCAGAGGAGCTCCAAAGATCAAGTCCAAAGCAAGCATCGCCCAAGGAAGATAGAATCCCTGTATGCACACAACGAAACTTCATTTCCGCAAACATACCACATTTTATCTGTCAAGGTATGTGACACGTTCATATTGAGTAAAACGTTTTTTACTTCAGCTTCTTAGCCGATAATTTGTTCAGTACTATTATTACAGTATTGCACATGGTTTTCGAAATGTTAAGCTCAAATCGAGATCATAAAATTTGCTCATCAGTGACTCAGGATATATGGAGAACCTTGATAGCTAACCTGTTAGGAAAGCAACAATGGAATACAGCCAATGTAGTTGAATAAAAATTACTGAAACTAAAGCAATAGATATGTTCAACAAGCTATCTTTAACACAATATTGCACGTTCACACCTCACAAGAGTAATGCTAATGACCCAATTGTATTTTATCAAATGTTTCTTGTAGAGTGCATATCGTAGGAGCCTAACCTTGATATCATGTTAAAGTGCGTGGACATCCAATTATACTTCAGTCAATGTTTATGATCGGGTTATTAGCAGTGTAGGACTAATATCCTTCTCATGATTAGCAAAACATGAAACTAAGAAGTGAATTGGGTTGCTTTGTCAAATTTAAATCCTGGAATCTATCCAAAAGTTGGATTTATCATATATATTCCGAGTAAAGAAGCATTTGCATTTGCATAATCTCAAAATAACAAGTACCTTCAGTCTCACAACACCATATATGTTGATTTGCGCATTTGGAAACTCACGACTCCACACGTAGAGAAGCATGAAAACCAAAGAAACCGCCATGAAGGGAGACCATAACATCGGAACTGCAGCAATTATCTAGATCAAGGCAAAAGAAAGCATTGCGTCGTGTCAAATTGTTGTTAAATTTCAGCAAAGAAACTTACTGGATGATTGAATTAGAAATCTAAACTGCTTTGATAGTATTTACCAAAAGTGAAAAAGCTCCAAAGATCATCATCCACAGAAAATCAGCCGTTCTCTTGTCAAACGGTCCTTTCTCTAGTTGAACTCCATATCTTGCTCTATGAAGTCCAATGACAAAGTATGAGTTGCAAGCTCAAGCTATCTCTTTAAAGAATGAGAGCGGAACAAGTTCTAATTGAAAATGGAGTACAGTACCAAAATATATGTTGAAATGAATGGGTTTTCTTACAGCATTATAAGACGAACCGCGAAACTGACCGAGAATGGACCAAGGAAGAAGAAATTGGAAACTAGCCTCCATATCTGCATTGTTAAAAAAAGTACGCAAAACTTGTAGTCAGGGCATCAAAAGTATTGTGGAGTCTATTGATTGACATGTCACAGTTTCAAACCAAACTCCTTCTCGACAAAAATTCAATTCAATGTTGGGACTCTTGTTCTCTACTTGGGTTGGTATTATAATTGGATCTCATATATCTCGTAACTTTGAAGTGATAGAAACACGAACGAAGCAGGTAAATGCATATAAGCTAAGAGGCATCCATGAAGTACCTGAAAACGTTTTAAAACGAGCCCGTAGTCTAACAATAATATGTCCCAAGGATTCTATAATTAGCATATCCATATTTAAGTAGTTCAAAGAAATTAATAGAAAACAATGATGATTAACCATAAAAATGACAATGAACTAGAAAGTACGAGTAGTTCACAATGGAACCAAAACTACTAACACAAGGATATAACATGTTCATGATTCGTTCGGTATGATATGAGCAGAGATATAAAGAGAGAACTTACTCTCCTGGTGTAGACATCGGCAATGGTGTTGAGATGAACTGAAAGCAGAGATAAATACTAACTTAAATGGTTTTTGAAAATTCCACTGAATAAAGTCTTAAGGTTGGTTTCAACAGGAATTTCCCAAGTCAATGATGCTTCTGTGATGACTTACTAGTCCAATGGGAAGACTTAAGACTTCCTATTCTCTATGGCCTTATTCCAAACTTAATAATGAGATGTTGATATTTCAGCTCAACTACTTTGGGTCAATTCCATTAACATGATGGCGGAAATATAATCCAATTTTTTTGAAAAAATAAATTCACTTTGTATTCTCAGTCATGCATGTCTCGATCACCCGTCGTGAACTATACTCCTAATTCAATCTTGAATGCACTAGCTGGGCCGGCTCCTTGTTATAGTCTCCCAGGCAGTAATGACTATATGCGCCGTGTCCCTCACTCTCACAAGTTCTTCTTAAGGCACGATTAGAATACTCGAGTAGCAAGGAGCCGCCCAGGAAAAACTAGCATGAAATGGCTAGCAAGAAGAGGAAAAACGATGAAATTGAAAAACAATGATTTAGATTTATTTTTATTTTATCTAAAAGATTAAACAAAGACTGAAATGCAAGGACAAAACACACAACCACTGCAAAAAGCCCAAACAAAACGTTAAAAGAACAGGGAGATCAGTGGAGAAAAAAGACGGAGGAGACACGGGACTGAAGTTAACTCAGTTGCCCGATCCACGGAGCTTCTCTTTCATCATAACAGCTATCTTTGATTTCAGGTTTCATAGAGAATATGGTTCTTTGAAGTAAACACCTTCCGAACTTATTGCGTTTCGATGCCGACTTAAATGATGTAGTTTCTGACGATCAACTATGTTATGTTTTTAGCAAAAACATAAATAAAAGAGCCGAGGAGTTGGTCAAACAATATGCCAATATATTGCTATTTCTACACAACCTTAATTATGTTACAATATTTACATAATGTTCAAAGTTAGTGGTAGTCAAAAAAAGGCTACAATGAACCAAGTTTAGTATAGGTATATCTGTCGAGACCTTTCAACCTTCAGTAACTGACGCAAACAGGCTGATGAAGTAAGAGAGGCCTTTCAATTACTAGGCTGAAAGTTAGTCTGCTTGAAATAGCTGACCTGTATCCACTTCGAAACCATCCCTCTGCAGAACATCAGACCTAGACTGTTAACAAACATCAAGAAATAGGAGTCAGTATTTTGTTCTGTTTTGGATGAATGTTCCGACAGGGTGCTTATCAGAAAAATAAACATTACATATCTTAATGGCAAGTAGCTAATGCAAACATATAGGAGTTGTATGGTATGACCTCAAACAAACTAATCAACATGATGAGGCTGATGGGATCACAAAAGCTCAACATCATCTGATCAATCCATTTTGTTCCGAAGTATATAATAAACCATGTACTTACATTGAAGTCAAAACAGAAGAACTTCAAATATCGGGTCCTGTTGCAAATACAGTAATAAGGCCTCTGAATATTTGAGCTGAAAGTTGGTGTGCTTGTAATAGCTCTCCATCCAAATTCCAGATGCTTTCTTCCCCAATGGAAGTAAATACGAAAGCCGGCGTCTGTACATTAACCAAAATAGAGATGGTCAGAAGAAGTTTTATGACTTTGTTGATTGGAGATCAAAACTAAAAAGACGAGAGAATATTAAACATACTTTGAAGTGTTCCACAAACTCAAAGTTTAAGGGTTTTCCACCTTTCCTCGCTAGTTGCGTCAGGTGCCTACAAATATCATATTAATAAAGTGATAAGAACCACACCAAGCCAAATGCAGCTTACTGAAACTCTGACATACCTAAAATAAATGATTGAAGTTAGATAAAAATGGAGGCTAATCATGTGGTGGTGGAACACTAAACTTTCAACCACACTTTGTTTTTAACAGCCCAACTATTTTTCAGCTTCGTTTATAGTGGCAAATAGAGAACACATTAAAGTTAACTCAAGAGATGATTTTCGTGAGGGATAAATCCAAACCATATATCATCATCATCATCTTGCTATAACTTTTAAAAAGTAGGTTCTCAAGTAACTAGAAAAGTGGATGGTTTATGATGCTTTACATCGAACATTTTAAAGTTAAAGTTAATGTACTGTGATTCTCATGTACAAACAACAAGATTTCCTGCACATAAAATCCCTACAGAGTCTCCTAATCCATGATGGAAACTTCAGTACATGTAAGTGTTTTGCAAGACCTGAATGTTCCTATCTTTGTTTTACACAAAATGCAGATAAATATAATGGAAATTGCATTAGTGCGAAAGCTTATTGTGATAAGAAACTATTACCATAAATAGAAAGCATGAGGACAATCTTTAATTAGTATGAGATCCAAAAACCCATCGGCGAGGTGTGCATTAGCCACTAAACCATCAGGAGCTCTTTCATTTCGACAGGAAATAACTGCACCACCAATACTAAGAAAACGTCCCTTACACCTCAACCATCCAGAGTGTCCATGGTTCATTTCTTGTGTTGCAGTTGGATTGCGAGTAGGCATATGATTGGTTTCCGGGGACTCATTACAGATTTGGCAGTTCATACGACAAATCTCTCTTTTCGGTTTCTTTGATGGAATCCATGAACGCCATAGTTGTTGAATGCCAGTATCCAACAGATCTTTCTTAGATGTTGTGTCTGCCGTTTCTGTTTGGACGTCTAGATAAGCTATTTCTGCTTCATATGACCTGAGACGTGAAATATCATGAGTAAGTATGAAACAAAATCATGAAAATTATCTGCTGGTAACAAATCAGCAAAGCTGAGGTGCAGCGTGTTCTGGCCTGCAAATTTGGAAGAAGATTAAGCCAAAACCTAAGTCAATCAACCAAGATGGCCAAAATTAAATAAGGTCCACACTGAAACCAGATATTTTCCTAAACACATGTTCTCAGAAACTTTCTATTAGTAGCAAATAACGAAATAAGATGCAACATGCCCTAGCTTTGCAAAAACTTCTTGAACAGAATAACCAAGAAACTGGGATCCAGCGTTTGAAGAAAACTGATAAATGTACCGTACTTTTCCTGAAAACAAAATATTGATTTCACTAGCAAGAGGGTTCCAATCAAAAAACATTTGAGCAATCTACTCAGAACATACTTATGTTTTAAAAACACCTTTGTTCCAGCATAATCATAGCGTTTGGGACCCATCCAGCGATATTTTTCACTCTCCCTTATGACATCTCCGTAAAAGCCATACCTGGTGGTAGAGTCAGATGATCTAAGAAAATCGGAAAAAAAAAAAGTCTAATATAAGTTAAAAGAAAAATGAAAAATGAATAGTGGCGAAGGCCTACCCAGCAAAAGAAGCCGCGTAACGTACGGAAGGTGCATCTGTTGAGGATGCTGTTGTTTTCCATCTGACAACTTGTGCTATATCAAGACGTACACTTTTACCCAAAATAATTTGCAGAGCAGATGTTATAGGATCTCGAGCTCCAGTTGTACTGCAAAAGGATAAGTTGATGTTCCCTCTAGAAGTAAACTTATAAACGTAAAAGAAATAAAAGATACTTGCATAGGTAGTAGCTTTCCCTTAATTTTCACCACCTTTGATAACATAGTAGAAGTAATCATTTTAAGCATCATGCACTGAATTGGATTTTAGGACCTTGACACTCATTTTCTATTTTGGGCTTTTTCTGTTCTTTCGTGCATATATATGTTTTTTCTAGTTTTCCTACAGCCATTGACAGTAGTTAAGCATCAAGAGTACATAAAAATTCTTTAGACATCACATTTATCCATAACAAGTTATGTCTACCTTTACGAAGCATAATAAAATCTAAGAACTACCATGAAATGTACAACTGACAATAGGAGTTTAAGACTACCCATCTACGAAAAACAGTTCTAGAATGATATGATTGTAAGTAATTTAAGTATGACTAAGAGATGCAGGAAAATACTGAACTTAAACAGGGAAGAAAAAAAGAGTATGAGAAATGTACCATATCACTATTGCATCAGTTGATCCGGAAGGGATAATTCCAAATCTAAATCGTTCATTCGGGAGAGGAAATGGGGCGCTTTCACCTGCATAAATTCTCGTAAGACCAGGAATGTACACATTGTACATCACCAAGACACTTCCTTGTTGCTTAAGAAATCATTAGAAAGATAAGAAACCACTGGTCCTGAACAATTCTTAGCATGTGTGTTTATAGGCCACGCAGAGCTAAATACCACACTCTTTGAACCCACAGTCACTATAATGTGTTTATCAGGAAGTTTTCTATTTGTATCTGTTCCAAAGGTCCGTAAGAAAAGGAAACTCAAGTCAAAAGAATGTGGAACATTTAGTATGTGGAACATATAGTGTTTGTCATAAGCAATTTAGAATAAAACCTCCGAAAAATAAATCTTGACAATTTAATTTATGCAGGAAGAATTTCACCTTCGACTCCAACAATGTGAATAGTAAACTAACCTGTGGTGCATGAGTCACAACCAGATCCTGCAATTTCAAGCAAGTGCAAGAACAAATCAGACTCCCAATTGGCATCCAATCTAAAGTATCTTTTGACGAAATATACTTTTTCACCAATCATACTGAAATTTGGTAACCTGTTCTAGTAGGCGCTTCACTCGGAAGAAGTGGATCTTGTTCTTTGTATTCTTGAGAAATCTCAGGTGTTGTTTCAGTTGGACGGGATGTAGTTCCCCTGCTCTTAGCAGAATCAATAACCTCAGCTGGCGAAGGTGGGTAAGGAGCCTTGTGCCTTGACGACAGAAGACCATTTAGGATTTCGTTGAAGAAACCATCACCACCCTGGAATAACATTCAAATGTAAAAAACTAAGCTGTGCCATGTACCAACTAGACACTAACTCACCTATCTGATCAGTTTATTGCTACCTAGGGTTCATAAGGATGGTAAAACGAATCACCTTCAATCTTCTGGTGCTTCATAAGATATAAATTTCAACAAACATATACTGGAAAAGAATCAGAGACGTTCAGAAGCTAATTACTTACAACAGCAACAACACCGTCGTAGGAATGAAGTTCCTTATTTGACAAAGATGTCATCACGTCAAAAGCATGACCAGCCCTCTCTGTCACAATTACCTGTCCGATAAATGTGAATAAACTATCAAAAGTAGGAAGTACACATCAACAAAAACACTATCTGATTAACCACAAAAGGAAAGATAAGGGGAAAAGGAACGTCGGGATGGTGATAATTTAATCTGCGATGCCCAAAACATGACATTTAGCATATTCCATCAACAAAAGAATTACTATAGTCTTACCACCCTAGACTGAATTTATAACTATAACAAGCCGACTTTAAATTCTTAACCATTTGATATGAACACTTTATCAAAAGATTGTACTATGTACAGACTTTTGAGCTTGTCCATGAAGTCCATTTCGTGGAAGATACTGTTCTACTGATGGATGTGTGTTACATTTAAGATGCTAGTGGGATATGTGGAGCGAGTGGGTTAGTGTTTTGCCCCTCCACAAGTTTCCAACTCCAGGGACTTATCAACACGTACAAGCATCTATGTGGTAGAAGTAAAGAAGTTATAGATTTTACAGTAAAAAAACGAAGCTCATCATCTTAAGATTGAGCATTTTAATTGCCAGATAGAAATAGAAGAACTGTAATACCTTTCCCTCAACCCACCTTCGTTTTTACTTTGGCACGAGAAAATATAGGATACACAGTTCCCCAAGTCATGCAACCATTTCCTTTCCCGCTTAACGGGTGAACAAAAACCTAGGCAAAGACAGGTAACATTTTAAAAAGTAAACATTTATATAGCCCTATTCTGGTTTCATGAGGAAGCCTAGACTTGTATTTTTTTGACATACCTCCTCATGTTTTTCATTTAGTTTTGACATGCCCTTTAGTCCTTAGTTTCTAGTCGTTTTGATGACATAAACCTCTCAACTTTGGCCGGGTGTCATAAACTAGCAGTTGAATAACAAAATAGTCACCAGTCTATTAGCTGAAGACTAAACTGACACAACTTGCCATAACATTATTTAGTGAACAATGTGAAAATGGAATTATCTGGTCAATTTTCTAGAACCTGAGCTATTTCAGCAAACTTAATTGAAAAACAAAGAAACCATATTAAGAGTTATCAAAAACCATCAGTATGCCCGTTTGACCACGCACACCATGGGAAACAAGTAAGCAACTTAATAATGAAAAGATTTATCATTTCACAAAGTTCCAGGCAGATTTGACCATGGAGTAGAAAACCAACATTAAAAACTGATTGACATCACAATCTGAAGCTAGTCAATGACTCTTTTACAGAGTGAAGAGCCTTATGTCATCAAAACTGCTAAACAGGGATAGTTCAAACTGGACAAAGAAAAACATAAAGGGTGGGTACAAAAAAATGAAACAAAGGAAAAGTTACCAATTAACTAAATGCAGGACCATTAAAACAGCATACCAAAAGTCTCTTAGGCCTCCCGACTTCCTTATTTACGAAAGAATTAATTTTATCCACCCATTTTTGGCATGTCGGCAAATCTGCATTGCCAAAGGTGTATGTAGCTAGGACCCAAAGAGAACGTTTGGTACTAGACCTTTTAAACCCATGCACTGCAAAGCGGTACATCTGCAGGAGGAATGCAAATAGATCCGTACTTATAATTATAGAGCAGCCTGAAGGCAAAAGGAGTTTATAAATAAATGACAAAAATGTAGTAACCTCAACACCATGCTCGCGCACTAAAAGAGCTGCTCCTGCACTTGAAATAACTGATTGATGAATCAAACCCCAGTTCTTGAACTCAACAGCATAAACATCTGATATTTTAAGTTCAGTTTCAGCTTTTGTATTAAGCTTTATTCCCAAACAAGAAGATGAATTCAGATCCTAGACAGATAGAAAAAACATTGAATTATTCAAAATTTAATAAAAAAAATTAAGTACCCCTAGATCCCATGTATGTGTACAAGGCTTGTACAGACACTCTGCCATGCATGAATGGTAGTATTCTAAATCTAAATAATGAAATAATTGGCCGGCATAGGAGCCCCCTCTTGTGAGTAAAAGTGATTCCTGTCAGTCACAAAACTGTGTTCCCTGAGCAAGAAGTAAGTAACATGATACAGTTCATTCCAATTCACTTAACTATCACTTGGAATTATGTCGAAACTTACGCCCGAAACCACTGTCGCAGGCTAGCAGAGGTTACTAGTAGGAATACTATTTTTCTCCAAGGAATTCTTTTATAATTTAATGATGGTTTATGCTTACCGTCATGTTTCAATGATGTGCAATTCCTATTCAATGTAATCAGCCTCTGTACATGGAAACATTAATCAAGAAATTGAGTATGAATCACTGAGGAAGCCATTTTCTGGTAAACCCTTTTTTGAATTCTACCATGTGAATTCTACAATGTAAAAAGTGTACTAATTTTGACCAAAAAATAAAGGGCTTAACACAAACTGAATTATTAGAAGAAAAAAAAAAGTAAGATGGAATAAATCTTACATTATTATCTGTTGATGCTAGTGATTTCCAAGATAACTCATCTGAATTGATTGTAAGAATAACTTCCCCTACATTATCCAAAAATAAATTCGGACTTAAACCCAATTCATCTCCTCCATTCACATCCATCTTCATTTCAGGATCAAATGCACTTATTTCTCCATACCCATCTCCATTTATCTCCATCAAGTTAGGAGAAATTCAAAGCTGAAAATGTTATGAATCTGAACGTAGTCTTTCTCAATTTGAATTCAGAACGGAACCTTTCTCAATTGCTTCAAAACAAAAAAATCCGAAAAAACAAACATAAGATTCTAACGAGCCCAAGTTGGATTTGGGTGATTTACAAATAGATTTGTCTATAAAAGCTTCCTTAAATATGAAATCCCCACCTTGATTTACCAGATTTTCTCTCTGATCTGTCTGTCTATCTTCTATTTTAATGATGTGCTGATCGTTCCGTTCTGGGTTTTGATTTTGATCAATGTTTCAATACCGGTATGGTTATGTAATCAGGTGACCACTTAGCCCGCTTTAATGACCTACCAGTCTACCACATGTTGGCGCATCTAATATTTAATTCAACCTTCTCTGGAGGTTGAGTTACGTTTTTACGCGTCAATAATGTACCAGTTTATTTCATTCTCCAAAAGAGTCCTAGTTTCATTTCATTATCCACTACAAAGGTATTTCTGCACAAAAGAAAAGAGAAAAATAAAAAAATAAAAATAGAAACTAGGAAGTATATGAGCATGGACATTTATAGGCTGGGCTGCTACAAGGAGTTACCAAAACCCACGAAAGGTTACAAATCTAACGAATCAACTGGCAAAGATTATTTTGTTTCATATGGATTTGGTAACGATAACTCCCTCTAATAATATTTTTAATGGTACATTCACAATGCAAATAACAAATATATAATGAACTCGTGTTGCGCATTAAGTAAAATTTACTTCTTTTCTTAATTATCATGAACATAGAATGAACTTACCAATAAGTTAGGCTCCTTTGTGGTGATGAAATATTACTTATGTAACTTGAAGTTTGTTGATTTTGCTCCCACTATGGACTCAACAAATATGAAAAATGGATGTACAAACCAATAAATTGTTGGTTTGTTGAGTGAGATGGAATAGTAGCGCGCGCGTGATGTAAAACCGGATGAGCTTGGCACCAACACTGGCGCTTGAGCCAAAAACGCTGGTGTTGATACATGAAAATAACTAATCCTAAATAGGTAGCCCCTTAACCTATTAAGGGTCCCTTTTAGGATAGAGAGACTACGGGACTAGGCCTAACCCACAAGGTTGGGATAGTCCTAGCCCATGAAAGGAGATATTGAACTAGCTGGGCTTTTGTCCAAGAAGGAAAGAGAAGCCTCTTAGGGTTTGTTAATAACTTGAAGGAAAGGAAAATGGTAGTTTAGTAATATATTAATCTTATGGGCACTTATCCATAAGAAGGGAAAAGAAGATTATTATAAAAGGGGAGAGAAGGCATGCTTAGAGGACACAGTTAATACACCATAACTTCTCATAAACTTCTCTATACCTTGGGAGTACTTTCTGTGATTAGGGCTAGTTCCTCCTTCCCACATTTTACCCTATCAACATTGCTACCACAGTGGGAGGTTCTTAGCCTCTTTTCCAGCATGATACTCCCAAGTGCGAGCCAGGAAGTACCAGCGGGAGGAGCACCCCCTAACCCGGATAATATTTCTATGGAAGATGTGCATGAAGAGAGCGATGAGGAGATACGGTTCCGAGCAGTGGTCACCACACCTATTGTACAAGGCGCGGGAACATCTTAAAGCGCAGGGACGTTTCAAATGAAAGGGGAGACTGCAAAAGGAAAGACCGTAGTAGAAACAAGCGAACAAGAGATGTCTGAGATGCAAAAGGAGTTAGACACGTCCATTAAAAGGCAACAGGAATTACGCGGACTCATGAAGCGGGCGAGAGAGCAAAGACAGCTCCTAGAATGGTTAGTGCAAAGAACACTGTTCAAGGAATGATGGAAGACGCGATCACAAAATATCTGGAAACTAATTACCGAGTAACAAAGCACAATGCCTATGATTCACTAGAGCCACCATACTCCGTGGAGGTTGCTGGCTACTTATATCCTGGGGATTATACATCGCCAAAATTTAAAACTTACGGAGGAAAAGGGAATGCACGAGAACATGTGAGCCACTTTATATCAGCAATGAATGACGACGCTCAGGATGAAAGCCTTTGCATGCGAGAATTCCCAAAGTCACTGACGGACAACGCCTTTACCTGGTATGACAACTTAAAACCCGGAAGTATCAGCTCGTGGTCCGCCATGGTGCAGCTTTTCTTGAAGAAATTATATTCTGCTCAAAGAAGAGTTACAGCGACAGATTTGGGAAGATATACCCAAAGGGTAGGAGAAGAGATCGGAAAATACATCACTCGTTTCTGAGATTTCACATTGGAATGACATGAGGACATCCCGGAGGAGCGCCTAGTAGAGATTTGCATCAGAGGAATGGATGCGGTTTTCCGTTTAAATTTGAAAATTTTCAAATTTCAAACCTTTGTGGAGGTTGAAGAGGCTGCAGCCCGGATATCAGATTGTGCGGACGCTATGCATCCGGGAGGAGGCGGACATATATGGCAACAACATTCTGTCAACGCTGCATCCGCGCCTGCTTTTAATGCTCAAATGCATACAAATGAGAGAGGAAAGGGCGGAGCTGCTTTCGGTTCTTACCGCGGGCAATCTGGAAGAAGGAGAGGAAGAACGGATGGAGGAAGGTCCAATCCACCACCTCCTTTACCATGCAATAAAAAACAGATAGTATGACTCCTTGAACAATGGGTATCAAACAAAGAAGAGACTTTACCGCCAGTATCCGCAGAACCCACTGCAGCGGATAAGATGCATGAACGATATTGTCATTACCATAGAAGAGTACATCATCCGACCGTGGAATGTTATTCCCTTCGGTATATTGTGCAAAGTAAGCGAGCCAGAGGCGAATTGGAAATAGGGGACAAGAGCATTAACAACGATCCGCTTCCTCAACACCCAAGTCATGATGATTTCACATGAACCTACCGATGGAGAAACTTGGAGGCCTTGGGAAGATGCAGAAGAATAAGAAGCATGTGAAGCATCCTGAATAGCGGTCTTCCCAGATACAAACGGAGTCGCCAGTAAGTTTGCTCAAACTATCCTGGCACAGCAATTCTTCGACTCTCTAGGTTTTAGTGAGAACCAGATCTGTGAAGCATCCAAAGCCATAACTGTAATTGCATCTAGGAAAACATACGATCCGACGCCTAAGGAAACCATCACTTTTACGGACGAAGACATATGTTACCCGAGAGAACACCTTCTCCCCTTGTACCTAACATCTTTCATTAATAAACAACCTCTCAAATGAGCTTTCATAAAAGGGGAATCTTCACTCAACCTAATTTCGTTACATACGTTGGAATCTCTGGGAATATCGCGGTCAACAATTAAGATGCGTTCAACAACTGTGAGACGATTTGGGGGACAAACCCAGACGGCAATCGGGATAGTACATTTGATGATGAAAATCGGGCCCATCCGAGCGCTCACTCCTTTCTATGTTCTTGAGGATGACACCACATTCCACGTACTACTCGGAAGAGGATGGCTTTTGAACCACAAAGTAGTAGCTTCAACATATCATCAGTGTGTCAAAACTAATATTGGAGGAAAGCAGTACCGGATCCCAGCCACAAGCAACCCATTCGGACCAGAAGAGGCTTACATGGCCGATGCGGTCTTCTACACACAGCCTGTCCTGAATCAAGAAGAACAACCGAAACACCTTATATCACTCCCGAAATGGGAAGAATTCCAACCGAAAGAACAAATAAAAGAAAATGCTAAGTAAGTGTTCAGCCCATCACGGATGGGACCTGCCGCGGGGAACAAAAGAGCAATAACCGAAACTAAGAACATTCAGTTCAAGCGCTTTTCACGGCCGGAAGGAGGACATGTTTACCGCTTATAGCAATCAGCCGGGGAAGTCTCTCAGCGCCAACATCATTGTGCTATGTCATCAGTAGATGAAGAAATGGCGGAGACAACCCCAGTAGCGAAAGAATTACAAGAAGAAGCGGAAACTCCAGTCTCAAAAGAAGAAATGATGAAGAAGTTACCCGAGGATAAATAAAGGGTCGACCCGACGCTTGATGGTTTAGAAGAAGTAAACCTTGGATCAAAGGACCATCCCCGTTGCGTGCGCATTAGCAAACACTTACAAGGATAGGAAAAGGAGAGGACGATCAGGTTACTCCGTGAATATCAAGATGTGTTTGCATTTACGTACGACGAAATGCCTGGCTTGGATAGCATCTTAGTCGCGCACAACCCTAATGTCTCACCCGAGTACAAGCCAGTTAAACAGCGAAGTTGCAACTTCCCGGAAAAGATAGAACTCGCCATCAAGGAAGAAGTGGAGAAGCTACTTAAAGCCAAATTTATCAAACCTATCCAACACCCCCATGTGGTTAGCTAACATCGTGCCAGTAGCTAAAAAGAATGGGAAAGTCCGATGTTGCGTCAACTATCGAGATTTGAATCGAGCCTGTCCCAAAGATAATTTCCCGGTGCCAAATATAGACGTAATGGTGAATAACACGAGCGGGCACGATATGTTTTCTTTTATGGATGGATTCAGCGGATATAACCAAGTGAAGATGGCTGCGGAGGAT
This sequence comes from Papaver atlanticum, assembly GCA_023531105.1. Lineage (NCBI taxonomy): Eukaryota > Viridiplantae > Streptophyta > Magnoliopsida > Ranunculales > Papaveraceae > Papaver > Papaver atlanticum. The sequence goes on along the minus strand of JAJJMB010009300.1, from coordinate 402,274 downwards.
GCTCATAAAACAGCCTTCCAGACGCCATACGGAAACTTCTATTATGTTGTGATGCCATTTGGGTTAAAGAATGCCGGCGCAACTTATCAGCGGGCGATGGTGGCTATTTTTCACGACATGATGCATCAAATAATGGAAGTATACATAGATGATATTGTGGTTAAATCCAGGGCGCGAGAAGATCATTTAGACCACCTGAAGCGCATTTTCAACACATGCAAGAAATATCACCTAAAGATGAATCCTCTCAAATGTGCTTTCGGTGTTACTTCCGGAAAGTTTCTGGGATTCGTTGTCACAAACAAGGGAATACATATTGATCCAATCAAGGTGGAAGAAATAACCACTATGACACCGCCCGCGAATGTGAAAGAACTGCAGACTTTCATAGGAAGGATATCTTATGTCCGGAGGTTCATCCCAGGATTGGCCCAATTACTCTCTGCTTTCTCACCATTACTAAAGAAGAATAAGCCATATGAGTGGGGAGACAATCAGGAGCGAGCCTTTCAGAAACTTAAAGAATGTTTGATTAGTGCACGAGTCTTACGATCACCAATTAAAGGCGAGCCCCTCTATCTGTACACAGCTTTTACCAACATGGCGGTCGGAGCATTGCTAGCCCAAGACCTCGGCAACGATCAGTTATGTCCGATTAACTATATCAGCAGAGGCTTTAGAGATGCGGAGTTCAGATACTCAAAGGCGGAACAAGCATGTTTAGCGCTCATATATGCCACACAGAAATTGTGATCATATTTACTCGTTCATGAGACCATAGTGGTAGCGACTGCTAATCCGATCGCTTATTTAGCCACAAAGCCAGTCCTATCCGGCAGAATAACTCGATGGTTGCTGCAGCTATCTGAGTTTGAACTAAGGTATCAGCGGTCAAAAGGAGTCCATGGGCAGGCGTTTGCGGATCTATTAGCTGCGTTTCCAGGAATAGATATGATGGAAATAAGTGATGAGATACCCGGAGAAATCGCGGAAGCTGAGGAAGAAGAACGATGGGCAATGTTTTTCGATGGATCATCATACGGTTCTCACGGAGGAACCGGTATAGTTTTTGAAACACCCGAGCGGGATTTATTGTCGTTCGAGTTTAAGCTAGATTTTGAATGTAGTAATAACGTAACGGAATATAAAGCATTAATCTTGGGACTACGTATGGCGGAAGAACTCAATCTGGGAGCGATAGATATAAAAGGAGACTCAAAGCTGGTTACAAGTCAAGTGTCATGGGACTTCCAGGTGAAAAAAGCGCACTTAGCCCCCTATCGAGCGGAAGTTCAAGAATTGATAGCAAAAAGATGGAGTACTGTTATCGAACATATGGGAAGAACCACTAATCGCCATGCCGATGCGTTAGCCACTTTAACATCAAAAATGCATTTTAATGAAGCGGATGAAGGGACAGTGGTAGTTAAGAAAAGGATGTTGCCAAGTACGTGGAAAGAAGACACGGCGTTTGAACAAAAGGATGACTGGAGAATAGCTTATGTTGAGGACTTAACTAGAGAGGCGGATGAACAGTTGTTGCCCACTAAGGTACTAAATCAGTTTGTCATGATACGAGGGGCGCTATATTATCGAACACCTAGAGGAGCCTTATCACGCTGTGTAGGATTAAATTGAGGCACAAGAAATATTGAGTCGCGTTCACACAGAATCCTACAGACAGACAGGGGGAGTTCCGCTATACCGACATTTACAAAGGATGGGTGTCTATTGGACGAATATGGCGGTTCAAGCAGCAGTGGTATATGATAAGTGTGAAGACTGCCAAGCGCCTCCATAGTAAACGGAAGTATGTAGCGCATAAATAAAAGACTGGAGGCAGCCATATATAGACTTCATCCAACATGAACGACTGTCGCAAAATAGATAAGACGCACTCAAGATTCAACGGAAAGCCAGACGATTCTTTATAAATGAATGAATTCTTTACAGGAAAAGCTATGGGATACGATATTGTGATGTTTATCACAAGAAGAAACGGAGATAGTGATGACTACATCCCATAATGCGGAACATCAGGGTATGAGGAAGCTTTTCTTACAGCTATACGAAGGAGGATTCTACTGGCCCACGATGGAATTCGATACATCCGAGCATGTGAAGAAGTGCCAGCAGTGCCAAAGCCATGGACCACTAATTCGCGCCCCGCACACGTTATTACACAGTATCGTCACTCCATGGCCCTTCCATAGCTGGGGACTCGATATCATTAGGCAGATAAGTCCGACTTCGTCCGGACGACATAAATATATCATCACCACAACCGAATATTCTTCAAAATGGGTAGAATCCATTTCGCTCCATGATTACTCCGGAGCCACCATTGCAGCATTTATCAAAGAGTATATCATATGTCGATTCGGCGCACCAATGATCATCTGCTCGGATAATGGTACCTCTTTCGTCAACCAAACGGTAATGGAAGTGCTAGATCAGTATGGTATTAAATTTCATACTTCAACCGTTTATTACCCCCATGGGAATGGTCAGGCAGAAGCTGAAAAAGCGGGGGTCTAACAACCTCACCCAATATTTCGCTTAGCAATTTGTATGGACTAACTCCTATATACTTTCAAGAGAATCAACTAGACAGTTAGACTCAATCTTAAGAAAAGTATATCAAAGAGTTATATCTCAATTTCTCAATTCAATCCTTACTAAAACAAATAGAAATCTGCGAGCCTGATTGAATACAAGAGAAATAACTTAAACGGTACCAAAGACCAATGTTCAAGGATCAATCAATTTCAATCAACAACCAAAGGTTGGATTTACCAATTGATTGATTCAACGCACAACCTGTGATATTTCAATTATATAACAAAATATAATGCAGACAAGAAATAACACAGACACCATAAGTTTTGTTAACGAGGAAACCGCAAATGCAGAAAAACCTCGGGACCTAGTCCAGATTGAACACACACTGTATTAAGCCGCTACAGACACTAGCCTACTACAAACTAACTTCGGTCTGTACTGTAGTTGAATCCCAATCAATCTCACACTGATCCAAGGTACAGTTGCGCTCCTTATGTCTCTGATCCCAGCAGGATACTACGCACTTGATTCCCTTAGTTGATCTCACCCACAACTAAGAGTTGCTACGACCCAAAGTCGAAGACTTTAATAAAAAATTCTGTCTGACACAGAAAAGTCTACAGAAATAGATAAATCTATCTCCAACAGAAATACCTACGAGTTTTGTTCCGTCTTTTGATAAATCAAGGTGAACAGGAACCAATTGATAACCCGGACTTATATTCCCGAAGAACAGCCTAGAATTATTAATCACCTCACAATAATATTAATCGACTAGCGAAACAAGATATTGCGGAATCACAAATGATAAGACAAAGATGTTTGTGACTACTTTTCTATCTTGCCTATCGGAGAAATTAATCTCAAGCTAATCTTACGATTGCACTCAATCAATATAGAAACAGCAAGATCAGATCACGCAACTACAGAGAAAATAGTTGGGTCTGGCTTCACAATCCCAATGAAGTCTTTAAGTCGCTAACCTACAGGGTCTCGGTAGAAACCTAAGGTTAAAGGAGAATCGACTCTATCTTATACAACTAGTATCACACATGAGGTGTGGAGATTAGGTATCCCAGTTGCTAGAGTTCTCCTTTACATAGTCTCCAACAGGGTTTGCAATCTAAGTTACCTTGGTAACAAAGCATTCAATATTCACCGTTAGATGAAAACCTGATTAGATTCAAGCTAATATATTTCAACCGTTAGATCGAACTTAGCTTGTTATACACAAATGAATATACGTCATTTAGGTTTGAGTAACCGTACCTAAACGTGTACACCTAGTTGGTTCAACAGTAGTTAACCAATGGTTAGCCATATGAGCACTTTCATATCAACCTTATTCATCTTCACCATAACTAGTTCAAATGACTCAAAATAACTAGTTAGAGAGTTGTTCAATTGCTTAGATCTTATAGAAGTATACAAGACACAATCGAAGAAAAATCGGTTTTGATTCACTCGAATCGATTCATGAACATTATAGCCACGGTTTGCAAATTTCATTACTTAATATATAAATGTTTTAGTTCATGAATAAACCAATTTTAGAAAGTAACACACTTAAGTATGCATACTTAAGTAACCGGATTTGAGTTTGTTTTGGTTTCCAAACTCAGCAGAAATTCACGGACGTGAACTTTCCGCCAATATGCGTACAGGTACGCATACTTAGGTAACCGGATTGAGTTGGTTTTGATTTCCAAACTCAGCAAAAATTCACGGTTGTGAACTTCTGCCAGTATGCGTACGGGTACGCATACTTACCCAGTCTCCATCATCCATTTAGTACACACACAAGTATGCATTCATTTGATTCCCGGTTTTTTGACCTATACACTAATGCGCGAACACATTATATGCTTATATCCAAAGATGGTTACATGTTCTAAACCCTTTATTTCAACCATTGAAACATTCTTAGAGGATAAAGATACAAGATAACCCTATAATATTCCACAGCCGCACTCCCCACAAAGATTTGGCAATAAAGCACAAGTTCAATTAAGAACTCTCCCCCATAAAATGTCATACCCGAAAGAACAACAAGAGCGACCTTACTTTCACAAGAAAAGAATGATTTCTTTGGACATTAACAAATCACATAAGAATATGAATTTGTATCCAAAAACTCAATTAAATTAACCACAAGAGAACCCATGATTAGTTTAATCGGAAATGCTCACATAAGAGAACTTACGGAGCCGCACAGTATTTAACATAATAATATGGATCAGGGAAGATCAATACTGTGGAATAAATAAAGATTCATTCTATGCTTTATCACCATTTGCACAATGACATATAATAGACTTTAATCTTTGTAAACAAAAGTTCATCCTTTCTTCCATCAATATTTGCATAATGACATAAAAGGCTTAACTTTTGTAGTCAAAAGTTCATTCTATCTTTTATCAATTTTTTTCATACCGACATATAATAGAGTTAACTTTTGAGCATATATGGGACAATCATAGTTCACGGACGCAAACACACATATCCTATAACAAGTTGCAATATATAAAATCATAAAGATTAATACTGCAAAAATAATCTTTGTCCTTAGAAGGTAGAATCAATCTTTTTCGCACGGATCTACACCAAGAATAGCTACCAAAGGCGTATAAAAAGATTTTCTTAACAAAGAAGAACATACAAAGTCGTTAACGACCATGCACCATAGTTCACATAAGATGATTGTGAACATTCAAGAATCCCATAGCAATGCGTATTACTACCCATTCTTGAACTTGCTTCTTTGTGATTCACCAACAACATTCTTGTAAAAGCTACAAATGAGCTTAGATGAGTAGTACTCCAATAATCCAAGTGCCCAAGTCCAAGAGAAGTGGAACAAGTGCGACGAAACAGAGCAAAACACTCAAAAACAAGAGACAGGACAAAGACCAATCTTAACTCATCCAAATTCAAGAATTATCATCTCCATTTCAAAGGGAATTCAAAAAGGAAGAGAATTCAAAAAAAATGAGGTAATTCCGAGTTCGGATGAAGAAGTTACGGCCAAAACAAGTTTACCGAATATCGACGTCTACGGTCAAGTATGCATACCGGTTGCAAACGAATTTTCATGACCTGGAGCAGTATGCAAATGGGTATGCATACTAAAATCCCTGGATTTTGATTTTAAATGATGGTATGCATGCCTGGTATGTGTACCATGAAGTCCAAACATCCCGAACTACTATTTTCAAACCTAAACATTTAAGAACCTTAAACACATATCAAGTTAGGTAGAAATGAACTATAAGCAAGGTACATGGATCATTATAAGTACTCTAAGCAAATAAAAACACAAATCTTGCTCAAGTTTATAGACATGCCTTTTTAGAAGAATCCAATCGAATTTTACAGCCTTACCGAACATAATCTGTGCTCCCCAATTCTCGTGCTTCCCTCACCGTATACATAGCAGGGCATTCCTTGGTGAGGATGCACTAACAACACACTCAAGTTGTGTTGAGGTGAGAATTGTCTTGCTCACCACAAGCGAATTTTGGATTATCATGAAAGAGATCGCTTTTAGAACCTTTCACATCCAAATCCATCTTTCCAAAGAACTTTTTAAGTTCCAACATCATGGATACTGCCTTCTCCATAGTCATGGAATTTTCTGGGAGATCATTCCTTTTCACACTCAAAACATCATTGACTTTCTTTGGTATCCACTTCTGAGTGCGTTTAGGAACAATCGGAACCTTCTTCCCATTACTCTCTTCTAGAATTCTCGGAAGAGAATAGGATTGACTATTCTTTTGCAAGTTAGTCTTTCTCCAACTGGGAACATCGGATCTTGTGTTCGCCTTTACGAAGTTATCCTTTTGATAACCATTACGATTGTGAAAAGGATTCGTATGACGTTTATAGGCAAATCTATGTTTATCACAACACTGATTCCTTTGCCTAAAGGTTGGACAGTTACAACCTGTAACGTTAAGGGGATTAGTCTTAACATAAGATCTTGGTTTCACAACTTATTGTGATGCCCAAACAAGAACATCATGAAGTTTCTTATTCCTTATACGGAAATGACATCTTCTTTCCAGTTGACTTTATTTCCGCAATAGTGGCAAACATAAGGAATGTTCTTACCTCGATCCGTGTGTGCTGACTTTGGAGGTTAATATACTTTGCTCTTTTGAACCTTAACTGCCGGTGAAGGTATTTCACTTTTGCCATCAGTGGAAACCTTTTGTTGAGAAGAATCACATGCCTTGACAAATTTTACCCCTTTGCTAGTACTTGGAGCATCTATTCCCTTATAGCCCAATTTTTACTTGCTCCTAGCATAGTGGTTAATTTGCTTGAACTAGTATTGAACTTTTTTAAGTCATCTTCCAACATTTTTATTTTATCAAGAGCAGCAGTTAAATCAGCCTCAAGGCGTTTTTATCGAGCGAGATACGCGCTTTCTCTGTCATTAAAACATTTTTGTTGAGAGTTATATCTTGCTTCAGTTTCTGCAAGTCTTTCTTTCAACACAAAGTACTTTTGAGAAAGATTATCACATTCAAGTGACTTCATACGTAGGTTTTCCTCAGAATCCTTGAGGATCGATTCGTTAGAACGATTCGAAACATAAACACCTGCGTAACATCTTCTCAATTTCTTGTTTGTACGACAGAGATTAGTCAGAAAAGGTGTGACATGAGAAGTTGTCATCTTTTTCTTTCCCAACGAATTCAAAAGCTTAACATACTCTGAGACTTCATCATCAACATCTCTATCAATATCTGAATCACCTTCATCAGAAAGTTCATCCAACTGTTCTTCTAGGCATGTTTCCCAGACTTCAACAGGTTCTACATTAAGAGAATGTTTAGATACTGACCTATATGTGATAGTTCTCTCAGGTGAATCTAAGCTTTGAAAATCATCTGGTAATTTATGAACTGGTACGTTATTAGAGATAGACTCGTCCATATTCAGATCGCTACAAACACAGACTTATGAGGTCTTAAATGTGTTTGCCTGCTCTGATACCAATTGAAAAAGTGGGGGTCTAACAACCTCACCCAATATTTCGCTTAGAAATCTGTATGGACTAACTCAAATATACTTTCAAGAGAATCAACTAGACAGTTAGAATCAATCTTAAGAAAAGTATATCAAAGAGTTATATCTCAATTTCTCATTTCAATCCTTACTCAAACAAATAGAAATCTACGAGCCTGATTGAATACAAGAGAAATAACTTGAACGGTACAAAAGACCAATGTTCAAGGATCAATCAATTTCAATCAACAACCAAAGGTTGGATTTACCAATTGATCGATTCAACGCACAACCTGTGATATTTCAATTATATAACAAAATATAATGTGGAAAAGAAATAACACAGATACCATAAGTTTTGTTAACGAGGAAACCGCAAATGCAGAAAACCCCCGGGACCTAGTCCAGATTGAACACACACTGTATTAAGCCGCTACAAACACTAGCCTACTACAAACTAACTTCGGTCTGGACTGTAATTGAACCCCAATCAATCTCATACTGATCCAAGGTACAGTTGTGCTCCTTACGTCTCTGATCCCAGCAGGATACTACGCACTTGATTCCCTTAGTTGATCTCACCCACAACTAAGAGTTGCTACGACCCAAAGTTGAAGACTTTAATAAACAAATCTGTCTGACACAGAAAAGTCTACAGAAATAGATAAATCTATCTCCAACAGAAATACCTACGAGTTTTGTTCCGTCTTTTGATAAATCAAGGTGAACAGGAACCAATCGATAACCCGGACTTATATTCCCGAAGAACAACCTAGAATTATCAATCACCTAACAATAATCTTAATCGACTAGCGAAACAAGATATTACGGAATCACAAACGATGAGACGAAGATGTTTGTGACTACTTTTCTATCTTGCCTATCGGAGAAATTAATCTCAAGCTAATCTTACGATTGCACTCAATCAATATATAAACAGTAAGATCAAATCACGCAACTACAGAGAAAATAGTTGGGTCTGGCTTCACAATCCCAATGAAGTTTTTAAGTCGCTAACCTACAGGGTCTCGGTAGAAACCTAAGGTTAAAGGAGAATCGACTCTAGCTTATACAACTAGTATCATACATGAGGTGTGGAGATTAGGTATCCCAGTTGCTAGAGTTCTCCTTTACATAGTCTCCAACAGGGTTTGCAATCTAAGTTACCTTGGTAACAAAGCATTCAATATTCACCGTTAGATGAAAACCTGATTAGATTCAAGCTAATATCTTTCAACCGTTAGATCGAATTTAGCTTGTTATACACAAATGAAATATACGTCATTTAGGTTTGATTAACCATACCTAAACGTGTACACCTAGTTGGTTCAACAGTAGTTAACCAATGGTTAGCCATATGAGCACTTTCATATCAACCTTTATTCATCTTCACCATAACTAGTTCAAATGACTCAAAAGAACTAGTTAGAGAGTTGTTCAATTGCTTAGATCTTATAGAAGTATACAAGACACAATCGAAGCAAAATCGGTTTTGATTCACTCGAATCGATTCATGAACATATCATAGCCACGGTTTGCAAATTGCATTCCTTAATATGTAAATGTTTTAGTTCATGAATAAACCAATTTTAAAAAGTAACACACTTAAGTATGCATACGGGTATGCGTACTTCAGTAACCGGATTTGAGTTTGTTTTGGTTTCCAAACTCAGCAGAAATTCATGGACGTGAACTTTCCGCCAGTATGCATATGGGTACGCATACTTAGGTAACCCGATTGAGTTGGTTTTGATTTCCAAACTCAGCAGAAATTCACGATCGTGAACTTCCGCCAGTATGCGCACGGGTACGTATACTAACCCAGTCTCCATCAACCATTTAGTACACACACAAGTATACATACATTTGGTTCCCGGTTTTTGGACTTATACACTAATGCGCGAACACATTATATGCTTATATCCAAAGATGGTTACATGTTCTAAACTATTTATTTCAACCATTGAAACATTCTTAGAGGATGTTAAATAGAGGTTATTCACACACTATTTTTCATCAAAGCAATTTTCAAGATATTGAAATAATCAACATGACTTTTGTCACTCGTAAAGATGAACTTGGCCAAAGCGAAAGCTTACCAACACATATTTCGAGAAATAGATAAGCGAGATAAACTCTGCTCGAAATAGCAAATGTGTATAATCGAAGTCTATATAGCAATACGACTTTTGTCTCAAGATAGGAGATAGAGTAGATAAACTTTTGAGTGATAGATAAGTTCAAGTCTCCACATACCTTTTTGTCGATGAAGATCCACCATTTCTTTGAGTAGTTCTTCGTCTTTGCATGATGAACGTCGTGGAGTCTAGAGCTCAACGACACTTTCTATCCTAGTCCGAGACTTAGCTATAAGTAGACTAGAAATCAAGACTTATAGCTTTGGCAACTAAACTTGATAACAAGCTTGAGATAGCAACGCTTGCGAGTTCGACCGAGCAATGCTCTAACAGAAGCTACCAATAAAAAATTATTGAGAATATTAAGCCGGACGATGCTTGATCATCACAGAAGTTTGCATGAACAGTTACCTCTCGTGCTCTGGGCGTACCGGATTTCTAAAAGAAGTTCAACTGGGGCCTCACCTTATTCTTTGGTATATGGAAAGGACGCAATACTACCCGCAGAGATCGTTATTCCTTCAGCACGAGTAGCCATGGCTAGCCTCACCACCCCAGATGAGGTTAGTTGGTTTGCCCATCTTGATACTTTGGAGGAGCGAATAGCTAAGGCCGAAAGATTTGCGGACAAGTATAGGCAAAGAACAACGAGATACTACAACCAGAAGGTAAAGGAACGAACCTTCTCAGAAAACGGTATAGTTATGAAAATTGCCCCGTACGTTCAACGAGATGCAAAGACCGAAAAGTTTACCGCGAACTAGGAAGGCCCTTACATGATTAGAGAAGCTTCGGAAAGTGGATACTACTATATCAAGCGGATGAGCGGTTCCCGGATCAACACCCCTATCAATTGTAAATGGCTAAAGGCCTATTATGCATAATAACTAAATGTATGCCGGATGGCTGATTATCAATAATATAAGTACTCTTATCTTAACTATGTGTCAAAATAAATAGCCCCGAGTCTGGCTAGGTTCCTTGCATGGCCAACGAAGTGCACCAATAGCCCCGAGTCTGGTTAGGTTCCGTACACGACCAATGAAGTGTATCAATAGCCCCGAGTCTGGCTAGGTTCTGTACACGACCAATGAAGTGTACCAATAGCCCCGATTCTGTCTAGGTTTTGTACACGACCAATGAAGTGTACCAATAGCCCCGAGTCTGGCTAGGTTTCTTGCATGACCAATGAAGTGCACCAATAGCCCCGAGTCTGGCTAGGTTTCGTACACGACCAATGAAGTGTACCAATAGCCCCAAGTCTGGCTAGATTCTGTGCACGACCAATAAAGCGCACTAGTAGCCTCAAGTACGGCTAGGCTATGAGCATAGCCCGACTATGACTAGACTCTGCGCAATGAAATGCATGATTGTCCCAAACATGACCAGAATGAGTAAAGCATTGAGTATGAGAATAGTTAACCACGAGTGTAAAATCTTGGGCAATGTTGTTGCATAGTGAAACACTAAGAAGATCGATATATTCATTATCAAATAGGTGAACACACTCGGGATAATACATGTGAAGATAGATAAAGTATTACATAGATAAAAGACTTAATCAAATACTTAAACTTAAAGAAACGAGGCTAATACTGAACGTGCACGTCTTAACCATCCACGCGCAGCAGCTAACTCATTTTCTCGATACTCCATCCGGGCACAAGCATCAGAAAATATTTCAGATGCCTCGACAGAGGCCATAGCCTTCTCTACTGAAGGGTCGAACCCATAAGCACTCAGCCGATCCACATATAAATCCATTGCGTGAAAGTACTGTGTCTGCCTCACTTCAAACATATCCTCACACTCGTGTACAAGTCGAGCATTCCCATCAATGGTGGCTTGCAACAACTCTATTTTCTGGTTTCTAAGGAACAAAGATAATGCATCGATTGATTCGTCCATGATTTTGAGTTATTCCCCTCTAACAATTGCAACGTAGCATATATATACAAAAAAAAAAAAAAAAAAAAAAAGGGTAGCGCGTGGAGCGTACCATGAACTTTAACAAGAGCCGCTTCAATAGATCTCATAGAATGATCCGCCTCAACATATTGGAAATGAGTAATCAAACGATGTTCGCGGCAATAACCACGATACTCAAGCAGAGCCATATCAGGTAGTCCGCCTTATCTCCAAACTTTCATCACATGATGGTCCGCAGCCGCTAACCGTTTATTCCAGCGAGAATTCTCGATATTAAACACATCACGCGCAATACACGTTACTTCTAAAAAATGACTTAGATACCTTACCTCCAAAACTAATCTTACACGATTAGCCATGAAACCAGATACAAATGCTTAAAGATTACTTACTTTGATAAACCAAAACGATTCTTATATATAACCAAATAACACAACACCCGAAAAAATATTTTGCGAATCCCTAAGACTAAAAAAAAAGATGATGATGGCAGTCTTCTTAAGAACGCTCAGCTATAAACGAACGGCAATGCGCGATGTCTTGATCCAAATCCTGCATCATTAAAAGCACTTCGCCATATTGAGTAGTAGAGGTAGTGTAAGCATTGTGCACCTCCTCAAACACCTGATGAACCTTGCACATAACATCGTCAGAAGCAAGGGCTTCCTGCGCCATACCAAGTGTTTCCTTATGCTCCTCATAAGCTTTGCGTGCTTTATCCAGAGCGATCAATCGATGAGTCTGTAACATCCCCACCTCATCCTTCAACACTAATAAACGAGTCAATTCCACCCTCTTGTCGGTAGGATGAACAAGGGCGAATACATCACATAATGTCAAAAACACCCGCGTAAATTAGGACCCGCCTGCTGAGAAACAAAAGCACGACAATCAGTTATCGCTCGATCAATATCAGTCACCATAATTATCGAACCTTGGAATAATTGCTCAGCCTTATTCCAAGCGGAATTGGTATCGTCCAGCACGCATTGCACTTCTGAAGTCACTCGTACGGATGCTCGCATCTTCTGAGCCATTGAGTATGTCTCATACTGTTTATCAAATTGTGCACGGGTGGATGCTCTATTCGCCATCTCGATTTCTCTAAGCATTTTTACTTCAGCTTTTACCAATAGCAAGCGAGTTAATTCGTAATCTTTCTCGTAAGGAATGACCAACGTTGGTACAGGAGCCAGTGCCAAAACATAACCATGTAAATGGCGAGCCATCTGCAACAATCACAATTCGCAACAAAGATACAGAAGAGAATATGAAAGATACTAACTAAAGCACCCTATCTACTCCTATTTATAAGAATAAAATCTAACGCCACATTAACTACTGCTCAACCATAATAACAAACAATAATAAATACAAACAACTGGATAATAGAATATCTCAAAACCAAATAAAATAAAAACCCAACTGTTAGAGTTCTTGTCCGAACCAAACCGAAACAAAAGAAAGAATAAACCATTGTTCAAATATCACTCATAGAGCAACCAAAATTCAATTAATATCCAAAAAGGCCAGCTCAGCTCTCTTCTTGACAAGGCGTGCATTAACTTCCTCACCCCAAGAGAATAAAAACGTATGAGGATCGATTCCCCAGTGCGCACACAACTGAACCAAGCTATCATGATCCCGTCGGACGTACCTAAACTTCGAAGCGTTTATGGCGGCTTCTATGCCTAAAGACTGAATAGTCCTTTTATGGTCGGGTTGTATAAGATATAATCCACCCACGGATCCCAGGCGGTAGGGGATTCGACGGACGGACGAAGAATGATCGAAGGAAAAGTGAAATCTCCCCTATGAACTGTCAAGCGAGGCATCTCCTCTGAAGCGGCTATTGGAGGCACGTCCGCTTGTGGGAAAATAAGCCAACCCTCGGATGAAGAGGGGGGAAACAGGTGAGGATTTAGCATACATGAGATCCAGTTATCGTCCGCTGGAAATAAATTCGAACCGTCCTCCGCTGCAGGTGGCCGCAAGAGATCTTTAAGTCGATGACTGTTCCTTATTTTATAGAGTGTATAAGGTTCCGATCTAGGGGTAAATCACGATCGAGCGATTCGTCAGCCATAGCGGGTGAGAAGAATGAATAAGAAAGAGAAGAAACACAGTAAGATAGATGAAAATGAAGGGAGAGGTCTCCTCTATTTATAAGGGGGTAAATAAAGAGCAGTTACTGGATAAGTTAGTAACCGCAACATCTCAAGAGTCGTGGGTCTAAACCGGTCAAATCCACTAACCGCAACTGTTGAGTTGTCATATCAGCATGTGACTGTTGACATGGTCTTTGACCAGTCAAACAGTCAGGGGACTAATGTTGATACATGAAAATAACTAATCCTAAATAGGTAGCCCCTTAACCTATTAAGGGTCCCTTTTAGGATAGAGAGACTAGGGGACTAGGCCTAACCCACAAGGTTGGGATAGTCCTAGCCCATGAAATGAGATATTGAACTAGTCGGGCTTTTGTCCAAGAAGGAAAGAGAAGCCTCTTAGGGTTTGTTAATAACTTGAAGGAAAGGAAAATGGTAGTTTAGTAATATATTAATCTTATGGGCACTTATCCATAAGAAGGGAAAAGAAGATTATTATAAAAGGGGAGAGAAGGCATACTTAGAGGACACAATTAATACGCCATCACTTCTTATAAACTTCTCTATACCTTGAGAGTACTTTCTGTGATTAGGGATAATTCCTCCTTCCCACATTTTACCCTATCAACAGCTGGCACTTGTCCTTGCAGCGCCCGTTGTTACTTCACACACCAGCGTCTTTTCTAAAAGCGCCGCGTTTTTAGTAAAAGCGCCAACGGCTGAATCTGGATAGCTGAAAACTCTTGTGATCTAACGGCTATAATTTTTGAGTTCTATAAATACTCCTCATTTCAACTCTAAATTCACACATTCTTCACTCTCAAATCATCTACAAAAATGCCTCCCAGAGTTTGTGGTGTTAGATTCACTCAACAAGAGGATTTAGCTATTTGCAGAGCCTACGTTTTTCACACACAAGATGTTGCCGTATTGCCGATACTGGTATGGATGTATCCCGATCGACGATGTGGGAGAAAATTCATGAAACGTTCGCCGCTGAAATAGAAAACATTAATGGGCGTGATCCTCAGTTATTGGCACATCGTTGTAGTATAATTAGTAGTCATGTATCGGAATTTATCGCTTTACTAATGGAGAATCACAGAAATAAGCTAAACGGTGAAGCCGAACATGAAGTGGAACCCAGATCTCTAGCGATGTTGGAAGTATCTCATGGCGGTCATCCTTTTGACTTCCATGCTTGTTTCAACATTCTTAGAGTGCTCAACAAATACAATCCACCACTCGCCGACAATTGACGCCTATGTAGTAGTTGTTTTAATCTAATGTATTTCTTTTATTCTCATGTATGATGTGGTTGTTCAGTGCAGTATGTTTTTATTTATGAGATTGGTGGTGCAATGTTTAATCCAAGAAAAATTTAAATTACTTATGATATTGATGGTGCAAATGCGAAGACATCCACATGTTTGGTTTTAGATAATCGTAATAACATAAAATAAACAGCAAACTAAATAACATAATACCATAGTGAATTGATTTGTCCTTCAACTTCAATCAGCCCACTCCACCAAAAAAACTCCTAGGACATTCCCAGAAATTCCTTTCATATGTGTCTTCTTCAGAAGAAGTCCGTAAATGCATAAAAGTCTTGCAACCGGGCTTTGAGCATCCACTGATTCTCTGTGGACAATGTTTGTATTCGTGATCTCCATATCCACAATGCTTGCAGTATAATAACTCCTTCTTCAATTTGGCTTTAAGTTTGAAGTTTTTGCAGAGTGTTGCAATCTTTTCTTATTCTTTTTTTTTAATCTTCATAGCATCATCTAGCATATGTGGTTCCACTGGAAAGTTGGGATCTTGACATTGCAAATACCTGAGCTTTTCCAGTTGTGATTCAATCACCATTCTGATGCGTGAACAACCTTCCCGCTGACACTTTGAATACATCCAAGGGCATTTCATAAGACTATGGTTATCCATGAAATATAATGGACAAACCTATTTTGCTTCGACACATAATATTTGCTTCGATTTGCCTTTAGAAAACATGGTGGATGTTGTTGGCTTAAGAAAGAAATCTGTTGGTTTGGTTGAGAATAAAACCTAGTGATGTATTTATAACAAAAAAATAGGCATTAGTAATTCAAACGGGCGGTTTTAGTAAAGCCGCGCGGTTTTACTACAAATTCTCGTCCTATGGTAATTCAAATGGGCATTTGTAGTAAAGCCACGCGGTTTTACTACAAACGCCAACGGCTCGATTTTCTTTCTCGACCTATAAATTCCATTCTTCCCATCTCCAAAATCACATCTTCTTCTTCTTCTTCTTCTTCTTCTTTATTTTCAAAAACTCTTAATCTCTCTCACTCTGTAGAGATGTCTATTAGAAATCGTGGTCCCAAGTTTACTGAAGAAGATGATATAACTATATGCAAAGCATATTTTTTTCATAAGGTAATCACTGGTATGGGCTTTCAAGACGGTTCTTTTTGGGAGAACGTTTTTTTAATGTTCGTCTCACTGACGGGAAACCCAGGAAACCGAGATGCTTGTCGATTGCGTGCTCATTTTCAATCTATTAGGCTTGCAGTCCAGCCATTTCTTGCTCTGGTAATGGAAATTGATTGAGAAAAGTTCATCGGTGTAACTGAAGATGAAGTGATCCAAACAACTCTTGATAATTGGGAGGAAGCTAACGGTAAACCTTTTCGTTACGAAGCGTGTTTTAGAATTCTAAAAGATGGTCCATCTCAAGCACATCTGTACTTCACTCGAATGCCGCTTCCGGTCTTTACAATGGAAGAAGATGTTACTCTTGTTCAATGTTGGTTACATCGTATGATGAGACCAAGGAACAGTGACTATTTCTGGGAAAGAGTATTGGGACATTTTGTAGCATCGCGGAACGAAACCATAAAAAACAGTAAGAGCCTAGAACTAAGAATTGCATTCATCACTAAGGAGGTCAAACATTATACAGAAGTTTTGTGGATGGTTCACCGTAGCTATTCCGGATTATCCAACGAAGAACTGGTGAGTATCTTACCTTTTTCCTCACTGAACTTGTTGTTTATCTGTTTTACAGAAAACCATCGCTCAGACCAAGTTTACTGAAGAAAACGGAAGAGAGTTTAAGCATTTTGAATGCTATGAACTCTACAGAGAGAATGTCGCTGGATTTGATGTAGTTTGATGTTTTTGTTGTGGTTTATTAAAATGTAGTTTGATGTTATTTGCAAGTTTAAATTGTAATAAATTTCGCTTAATCTGAAGTGGAAATCTATTTTCAAATCTAAATATTTTCATTCATTGATATTACTGCCAATTCTTTTACAAGATATAAACTTAGACAATAATAAAAAGTACTAAACAACTTCAATAAAAATCAAGTACAAGTTTTGGCCTCCTGTTTATCTTCATTTGACGTATCTTCTATTCAACGCGCTCTTTGACAGTTTCGCCTTTGTTTTTAAATTTTTTGTTGTTAACTTTCAAAACTGGAGCTCTTCTTTGCCTTTTAGCGGAACATTTTCTTGGAGCAACTTCAAAAACTTGCACTTCCCTCTTACAATTTTCAATCTTTTTATAACTCCCGCATATCTTAGAAACAACAGCTTCAAGTTTTGCATCGCAAAAAAGTGTGATCGCCTTTTCAGCTATTTCGCGAACAATAAACTAAAAAATTGAAATAGATTTTAGAAGATTCAAGAGAAGTGAATTTTGGTGTGAGTGAATTGTTTGAAGATGATGGTAATTTATAGAGGTAAAAAGTGAATTTTGGATTTTAAAAAAATTACCCGTTGGCGTTTGTAGCAAAGACGCCAGCTCTTGTGCTTCCAACGCCGGCGTTTAACCTGCACACGCTGGCGTGTGTCCCTTGCCCGGGCGCTTGATGTTCAACCGCTCATTGTTGTTCCATAGTGGATAAACATGTTTGGCCATCCACCTGGCTCAACAAAAAAATGGGTTTGTTCATTCCCATAGGAATTTCCCTAACAAATAGATATTTGCACACATGAATGATATGCTGATCCCCCGTGCATTATAAGGTAAAAGTTTGCCTACTTGAGTTCAAATTGATCTCAATTATTTAGCTAGATAGATAAACTTAATTTTCATTGAGTAAGTTTATGAGCGTTGAAGATGTGTCATCTCGTATAGATACGAACCTTCACAATATTCTGATTGTAGTTCTCAAATCGGAATCACAATTTCAATTCAATTGCTTTAGTTGTGATCTTGAATTGGTAATCTGGTTTTCAAAGTTAGAGTTTCTTTATTATTTTTCTAAGTCGAACAGTAACTCGAAGAGAATCATAAGAGAGAGAAACAATATTCAAAGTGTAATTTATATTAATGCAATATCTTGTTTATATTATGAGTGTTTCTAGTTATATTTACATTATGCAAATTCATGGATTTACATGTGAATGATTTCTATCTCAAGTATTCGCCCGTGAGCATGTGACGGCTGGGACCTAATTAGTTCTCCCGTCTTGTGCTTATTTGGACTTGGGACAACTCTTTGTTGTGACTATCTAGGCTTCTAGGTCTTAAGTCAGCTAATAGCTTCAAGATTATTCTCAGCTTATGTGGTTAAACTTAGGTCTTCCATGTATCTTTTCTAGTTGGAGACATGTGATCTGAGTGTTTGACATTTGACCTTAAGTCATGTCTCAGTTCTCATTTATATAACTCTTCGGTTGTCATAGTTTTTTGGTAGATGTTATATATTGCCATCTACATATTTTCTCCCAGTTTAATTAAAATGAGTCTTGGACTTCTTACATTAAACTTATCTATTTTGATTAAATAGCTTGAACGTGCTTTAATAGCTTGGATTGTGCCGGCCTCTGCCAGCTTATGTGTAATGACATTTTATCGAGTACGCGGACATTTATCTTAGGTTTTTCACCCCTTAGGAAAACTCCAATGGGCATGGAAACCTAACAGATTTTCCCATTTTGTACCTACATTGGGATTGGAAAACACTCAAAATGGATGGTCAAACCCTTAAATAAAAAGGTTTGTCCATTGAGTCTCAGATTGAGCCGACCGTCTCAACCTGAGCCAAGCACATCAACATGGGTTGATTAGTCTCATATGGGCCATTTACCGGCTCAATCAAAGACGGGGCTCGTTTCACACTGAGACGAGTGGACTTGGTTGATCCGGCCACGGCTAGTCCCATCCAACGGCTCTCAACCCACTCCCTATAAATTGAACCGATTCAACTCTAAAACCACACCTTATCCACAAATTACACCTTCTACACCCACAAACTTTATGAGTGATTGCTCAGCCGTATATTAATCCCGCGGAATTTATGATATATGGAGATTTATCGCTCTGTCAAAACTACGTAGCTTGTTATCCGCTAGGGGTGCGGAACATCGTCAAAATGGATTAATGAGTATGAGTTATATTCATGAAATCTATGAAAACTTCCGCAATGATACCGATAACCCCAATAACCGCAATGCAGCTGAGTAGTTTTGTCGATTTCAAACTATAAAAAAACAAGTGGAATAATTTATAGCTTTAGTTCGGGTTGTTAATCCATATCGACTTAGGTGTGTAACAATGCTGAAGTAGTATTGGGAGCTCGAGAGGAATGAAAATGATGGAAAAGAATATCTTTTTTTTCTTATGAAGCTCATTACGCTATCTTAAAAAGAATAATTATTAACACGTATCGGGTGTTAAAAAGTAGACACACTACTAGAGAAAGACGTTGTTGTAAATTTTAATTGAATAAAAAATAAAATTTTGATACTAGTTTCCTTTCATTAGTTAGTTCTAACTATATAAATAATCTTAATCTCAGTTTCAGTTACAAATATTAAATAAAACATAATTATAACTACTCAGTCCCACTCCAGCTTCTGTCATACTTTCCCCCTGCATCAATAGGAGGTCCTCCACTTTGATCTCCAATCCATGGACATGTTCCTTTAGCTGGAGAGCTATCGAAGTTTAATTATCCTCTATGATATTGGTAAGCTTGAGGAGGTTGTTGACTAGCCTGACGTTATAGAGATTGTTGTATCTATTGTTGCACGGGAACAACTGGATAATATGAAGATTGTGGCGTAACAGGTACTTGTGAGTTTAACACTACTGCCTAGGAATGTGAAGTTGTTGAATGGTGAGAAAAATATGGAAAGAATCTCATGGTCTCCCCCATTATGCGCATCTGTTGTAGGTATATACGTTTAGTTTCAATATCTCTTAACTCCATTTGATTCGATTGTTCTATCAATTGTTTTTGACTTGCCAATGTACCTGTATAAGAATTAGGAAGTTCGAGACCTTGTGAGACAATGAGAATCATTTGACGCTCTCCGGCAAGATTATAAGTCTATAGCTCCCAACTCAAAACTGGCAAATCAGACCCAGCCGATGAAGAAGAGGATCTAGTTCGTCTTCTTTAAGGGGCAGATGAAGAAGAACCTACTGCTGAAGGATAACTGGCCAAAGTTGGAATCACTGGTAGTAAATCTGTTAATGCGACAAAATCCATCCCATGGATGTTTAAATCTTCTTCACCAATTATCGTCTTTGTAACTGACTTGTATAATTGGTCGTATTGGTCTTCGTCACAAGGAGTGAATTTAGTCTCACACCTTATCTAACCTTTTCTCTTCAGTGATACATATTTCGATCCATACACAATAGCAAAACGTGGAGGGTTATGTGGCTCTCCAACTCGACCGACTAACTATCTAGCACATCTCTCCCCAAAATAATAAACACAAATATCACTGAATAGATTGTACAACACCATGCGCTGAAGTGAAAATTCTTTGATCCTTGGGGCCTTATCAGTGTTTAAGCCCTCAAAATCCACATACGGATTCCAAATTGCATTATGTTTGTTCATATTCATGAATTTATATATCCACAAATGAATGTTATCTCGCTCATTTTTGTTATTTTTTGGATGCCAGTTATCGCATTCATACCTTACTACAATTGGGAAATATTTTTTCGTGTAGTCATAAAGTCTTGGTACACCAATGTTGAAATATGTATACCACCAAGGCTAAAGTAAAAAACATACAAAGTGTTAGAGCACTGCTCGGTCGAACTCGCAAGCATTGCTATCTCAAGCTTGTTGTCAAGTTTAGTTTCCAAAACTATAAGTCTTGATTTCTAGTCTACTTATAGCTATGTCTCGGACTAGGATAGAAAGTGTAGTTGAGCTCTAGACTCCACGGCGTTCATCATACAAAGACGAAGAACTACTCAAGGAACTGGTGGAACTTCATCGACTAAAAGGTATGTGGAGACTTGAACTTATGTATCACTCAAAAAGTCTATCTACTCTATCTCCTATCTTGAGACAAAAGTCGTATTACTATATAGACTTCGATTATACACATTTGCTATTTCAAGCCGAGTTTATCTCGCTCTCGAAATATGTGTTGGTAAGCTTTCGCTTTGGCCAAGTTCATCTTTACGAGTGACGAAAGTCATGTTGATTGTTTCAATATCTTAAAAATTGCTTTGATGAAAAATAGTGTGTGAATAACCTCTATTTAACATCCTCTAAAAATGTTTCAATGATTGAAATAAATAGTTTAGAATATGTAACCATCTTTGGATATAAACATATATAGTGTGTTCACACATTAGTGTATAAGTCCAAAACCGGGAACCAAATGTATGCATACTTGTGTGTATACAAAATGGTTGATGGAGACTGGGTAAGTATGCATACCTGTACGCATACTGGCGGAAGTTCACGTCCGTGAATTTCTGCTGAGTTTGGAAATCAAAACCAACTCATCCAGTTACCTAAGTACGCGTACCCGTACGCATACTGGCGGAAAGTTCACGTCCGTGAATTTCTGCTGAGTTTGAAAACCAAACCAAACTCAAATCCGGTTACTTAAGTACGCATACCCGTGCGCATACTTAAGTGTGTTACTTTCTAAAATTGGTTTATCCGTGAACTTAAATTTATATAAAATCAGGAATGCATATTTGCAAACCATGGTTATAAAGTTCATGAATCGATTCGAGTTAATCAAAACCAATTTTGCTTCGATTGTGTCTTGTATACTTCTATGAGATCTAAGCAATTGAACCACTCTTGAACTAGTTCATTTGAGTCATTTGAACTAGTTATGGTCAAGATGAATAAGGTTGATATGAAAGTGCTCATATGGCTAATCATTTGGTTAACTACTGTTGAACCAACGACTTGTACACGTTTATGTACGGTTAAACAAACCTAAATGATGTACACTTCATGTGTGTATAACAAACTAAGTTCGATCTAATGGTTGAAATATATTAGCTTGAATCTAATCAGGTTTTCATCTAACCGTGAATATTGAATGCTTTGTTACCAAGGTAACTTAGATTGCAAACCATGATTTGGAGACTATATAAAGGAGAACTCTAGCAACTGGGAAACCTAATCCCCACACCTCCTGTGTGATACTAGTTGTATAAGCTAGAGTCGATTCTCCTTTAACCTTAGGTTTCTACTGAGACCCTGTAGGTTAACGACTTGAAGATTCATTGGGATTGTGAAGCCAGACCCAACTATTTTCTCTGTAATTTCGTGATCTGATCTTGCCCGATTCTATCGTATTGAGTACAATTGAAATAATTGACTCGAGATTAATTTCTCCGATAGGCAAGATAAAAGTAATCACAAACATCTTCGTCTCATCGTTTGTGATTCCACAATATCTAGTTTCGCCATCATACGATTTAGATTATTGTGAGGTTATTGATAATTCTAGACTGTTCTTCGGGAATATCAGTCCGGGTTATCGATTGATTCCGGTTAACCTTGATTTATCAAAAGACGGAACAAAACTCATAGGTATTTCTGTGGGAGACAGATTTATCTATTCTTGTAGACTTTTTTGTGTGAGACAGATTTATTTATTAAAGTCTTTTACTTTGGGTCGTAGCAACTCTTAGTTGTGGGTGAGATCAGCTAAGGGAATCAAGTGCGTAGTATCCTGCTGGGATCAGAAACATAAGGAGCGCAACTGTACCTTGGATCAGTGTGAGATTGATTGGGGTTTAACTACAGTCCAGACCGAAGTTAGTTTGTAGTAGGCTAGTGTCTGTAGCGGCTTAATACAGTGTGTGTTCAATCTGGACTATGTCCCGGGGGTTTTCTGCATTTGCGGTTTCCTCGTTAACAAAACTTCTAGTGTCTGTGTTATTTCTTTTCCGCATTATATTTTGTTATATAATTGAAATATCACAGGTTGTGCGTTGAATCAATCAATTGGGAAATCCGACCTTTGGTTGTTGATTGAAATTGATTGATACTTGAACATTGGTCTTTGGTACCGTTGAAGTTAATTTCTCTTGTATTCAATTAGACTCGCAGATTTCTATTTGCTTGAGTAAGGATTGAATCGAGAAATTTAGATATAACTCTTTGATATACTTTTTATTAAGTTTGAGTCTGACTGTCTAGTTGATTCTCTTAAAAGTATATTGGAGTTAGTCCATACAGATTGCTAAGCGAATTATTGGGTGAGGTTGTTGTACCCCTACTTTTTCAATTGGTATCAGAGCAGGAAAACACGGTTAAAGACCTCACAAGTCTGTGTTTGTAGCAATCTGTCTCCGTGGACGGAAGATTATTGCAACCAAAATGCCCTCCAAAGTTTTCAATTATGCCAAATGTCTTGGAACTACCTCAAAGGATAATTCCTTAGCTGATTCTTCCGAATCCCGAGGTAGAAAGGATGCCTTATCAAATATTGATAACTCTTCCTTAAATGAGACATTTGACACTCTGTCAAAAGCTGAAATGGATATCACCAGAATCTCAAAAAGATCGTCTGTGGCCATTGATTTTCATAATCATGCTCAGCTTATTGATGAATTTGAGAAGTCTCTTGGTCGAGAACGGGAACTTTATAGTATTATTGAGTCCTTCTCCAACAATATTGAAAAACTTATTCAAGAAACTACTATTCAGCGTGAAAATTTTTTTGTTCTTGAGAATATTGTTAAAGAAGACTCAATTAGAGAAAAACGTTTGATCGAGACATATTCATCTGATCTAAACAAACTTCGTGTTGAAAAAAAGAAACTAGGTGCTTCACTTATTCTAGCCCAAGAACAATGCAAATCTTTGAAAAAGGAAAACTCTGTTTTTATGAGAAACTCTTCTGTATCGACCAATTCTCAGACAGAATTACAGTACATGAAGAGATGTTCTCCAAAGGAAGTTTCTGCTAAGAAATGTTTACATAACTTGCAATCTTATAATATGGCTATGAATTCAAAACAGGCTCCTGTAAAAGTTTCTCCTCCACGAACCTGTTCCTTCTGTTGGAAAAAGAATCATTATGTTCAACATTGTTTTGCTAGAAAGAAACAAATTTCTGATCTTCAAAATCTACTTCTTTTTACTGTCAACCGAGTAAATCGTCTGGCGGCATCTACAATGGATTTCATTCCTGCAGAAAACCAGAATTCTCATAAAAGGATTTTCAATGGTCACTCATCTCAAAATCCCCACAGGAATCGTGTGTCTCCATATAGTGCTAGTTCCTACACCACGAAAACATATATTCCCAGTGCTTATGAGAATATGTATGGTAAATCTAAGTATAGATGGTGGAGACATGTCTCTTCTAATTCTCTGGAACCAATTTCCAGAGGTTCTAGACTTAATCCTCAGAAAAATATTTCTGATGGATCACCTGACAAGGTTACGTTAAATTCTTATGGTATAAAAAATAACCGAAGTAAGGTAAGAAATACCAAGTTCAAGCCTTCAGATGTAATTTACAACTCATCTCTCAACACTCATAGTGGGATCACATCTCACTTGACTGCATAATCGTAGGCATATTTATTCTTGTATCTAACTTGAGAGATGCAAGAATGATTTTTTGGGAGATACTCAAGTCTAATGAAGTTTTTTTTTTCATCTGTGTTGTGTTTGACTATGTTGTTTTCTCTTGATGTAAAAGTAGAGTTTCTTTACACCTTGTCTTGAATCCCACTCTTATGCTCTGATTAAATTCTAATTATTGAGTCATGCTGATGTGGGATATATGAAAACAAAGGTATTTCTTTTAATCTCTTCAGTTCTGTTGTTTTCAACCGGTCCACGAACGTCAGGGTCTCTCTTGGGAGTTTAGGGTTTTCACAACAAGGATGTCAATCGCTTGCCTGAAAACATATACTCCCTCCGTCCTAAATTATTAGTCCGCTTTGACTAAGTCAAGATATTAAGGTGACCGGAGGAATGTACAAAACTATCCCTATTAAATGTTATGTTATTACTAAAATTAAAAGGAGTATATGGAGCACGTAATAAAAATACGTATTTGGTAAATTTATTATTTATAGAAATGTTTAAATTGAAGATAAAAAAATAAATATATTTATGGATTGATTTAGTAATTTTGCTTCCTATTGAGGAAGATATCATTTAAGACGTTTAAATAGAAGATAAAAATAAAAGTATTTATGGATTAATTTAGTAGATTTGTTTCTTATTGAGGAATATATCATTTAAGATTTTGATTGATTATATTTAAAAATAAGTTTGTAATTATAAAAAATTGAAGGATATATTTGAGAGTTTGACTAAAAAATATGACTATAAACGGAAGTTGGCCAGTATTTTAGGACAGACGAAAATAGAATAGAGGACAGAAATTTTAGGACAGAGGGAGTATATATATATATCTTATATTGTTTTGCCTTCCCTAATATATAAAAAAAAAGTATGGAAAACTCCTCAATACCTCAAGAAGTTGTGAATCTTGAGATGGAAGAAGACTCTAAAGGATGCAATTATGTTCAAGATCTTGTCCTGAAAAGGATGATTGAAAGGAAAGAGTATAACTCCTGGGTTGGAGAATCTGTTAAGGATTTAATTCTTTTTCAGAATGACTCTAGGGCCGAGTTTGCAAACATTCAACTGCAAATAAATCAGCTGCTTGATGGTCAGGCCAAAATCCTTTATAATCAAAACATCTTGATCATGAATCAGAAGAAACTTATCCTGGACTGTGTCAAAGCTAGGCATCTTGCCCGAATTGTTGACCGAAAAACTAATGTTCTAACTCATGAACATGGAGTCTCTACGGTCAAGAAAATCAAGGATATTAGTGATACCTTTTATGATGGTCCATTTCAAAGGTATGAAGTTGTCAAAGAAACTTGATTTTCTTATTTTGTCTAGGAAAGCTTCTTATGAGAATTTTATTCTTGTGTTTTTAAGAAGAATAACTAGAGTTTGGAATAGCCATTATTGTGATTACACATAGCTATGTCCACTGTTTTCATCTTCAATGTTTTTAGAATTATTTGTTTAAATTCTAAATTATTTTTGTTTGGAAGATGATTTTTGCAGTATTAATCCTTATGGTTTTATATATTGCAATTTGTTATGGGATATGTGTGTTTGCGTCCGCGAACTATGATTGTCCCATACGTTGTCAAAAGTTAAGTCCTTCGTATGTCGATATGCAAGTATTGATAAAAGAATGAATGAACTTTTGACAAAAACAAAAGATAAGCCTTTTATGTCATTATGCAAATATTGATGGAAGAAAGGATGAGCTTTTGTTTACAAAGATTATTTCTATTGTATGTCATTGTGCAAATAGTGATGGAAGATATAATGAATCTTTGTTTATTCCGCAGTATTGATCTTCCCTGATCCATATTTTTATGTATATACTGTGTGGCTCCGTAAGTCCTCTTATGTTGAACATTTCCAATTAGATTAATCATGGGTTCTCTTGTGGTTAATTTGGTTGAGTATTCCAGTTGAATTAATCATGGGTTCTCTTGTGGTTAATTCAATTGAGTATTTTGGATACAATTTCATATTCTTATATGATTTGTTGTTGTCCAAAGAAATCCTTTTTTCTTGTGAAAGTAAGGTCGCTCTTGTTGTTCTTTCGGAAATGACATTATATGGGGGAGAGTTCATATTTGAACTTGTGCTTTATTGCCAAATCTTTGTGGGGAGTGCGGCTGTGGAATATTATAGGGGTTATCTTGTATCTTTATAAACTCCTTGATGAATGCATTTAGTTTCGACTATATGATTGCATCTAAAAAGTTGATATGTGCTGTCTTTTGGTCATGAAATGTCTCTATGGAAATTTCATTAGGATCCCACTAGTTTTCGTACCTTTGCCAATTTTATTGACAAAAAGGGGGAGAATTAATGTGTAGTTCACACTACAAATATATATGGTTTTCGGATCATTATGTAAGGGGGAGTGGTTTCCATGTGAGATGGAGTATTGACTAAGGGGGAGTGATACATATCACCATAGTATTGTTGTCAAAGTTGTGATACAATTGAACTTTGATGCTGTGTAATAATACTATGACACTGTGTAACAATGATTGAGAGCTTTTGTTTTCTCATTGTTATGGCTACGGATTTTCAACAACGATGATTCTGAACTTACAACCTTTGGAATCATTGGAGTACTTGGAAGTGACGAAGATTTCGAGTAATTTTGAAAAACCAAGGAGATCATGCATGTGGAAGAGAAGCTGCAAAGTTTATTTTTTGTATTCCATATGTATTGATAGTTTTGTCACTAAAATTGACAAAGGGGGAGATTGTTAGAGCACTGCTCGGTCGAACTCGCAAGCGTTGCTATCTCAAGCTTGTTGTAAAGTTTAGTTGCCAAAACTATAAGTCTTGATTTCTAGTCTACTTATAGCTAAGTCTCGGACTAGGATAGAAAGTGTAGTTGAGCTCTAGACTCCACGGTGTTCATCATACAAAGACGAAGAACTACTCAAGGAACTAGTAGAACTTCATCGACTAAAAGGTATGTGGAGACTTGAACTTATCTATCACTCAAAAAGTCTATCTACTCTATCTCCTATCTTGAGACAAAAGTCGTATTACTATATAGATTTCGATTATACACATTTGTTATTTCAATCCGAGTTTATCTCGCTCTCGAAATATGTGTTGGTAAGCTTTCACTTTGGCCAAGTTCATCTTTACTCGTGACGAAAGTCATGTTGATTTTTTCAATATCTTGAAAATTGCTTTGATGAAAAATAGTGTGTGAATAACCTCTATTTAACATCCTCTAAGAATGTTTCAATGATTGAAATAAAGAGTTTAGAATATGTAACCATCTTTAAATATAAGCATATATAGTGTGTTCGCACATTAGTGTATAAGTCTGTTATATGCCTAGAGTCTGTCATATCCCAGAGTCAAGTCTTTACTGCTAGACTGGTCAATATCCATTTTTATTGTGTCTTACATTTTATTCAGTAAGGTCTTTTTAGTACTTATTCAGATTAGGTTAATCCAGATCCTAGGGCTGAGATCGTTTGGATGAAGTTGGGAGAAGTCTAGAGTTGTATTAATGTCAAATCATTGTTTGAAACTCGACAAGAAAGAAAATATCAATTATCATGCTCTTTCCAATTGGAGGAGAAGGTTACTGCTATGTGTCTATTCATCTTCCATTGTTGATTCACAACATTTGGTATCATCCTCTTCGATCCTATGTTTTGATTCATGACAGGAGGTGGCGAAAAAGCACCTACAGTAAAGGACGTTGCTCATCAGCAGAAGCTTGATGGGGAACCATTATCAATCCTAGAAAACGATATGAAGGAACTTAAAGATTTTTTGGTTACTCAGTTTGCTATTCTTTATAAGCATATGGGTATTCCAATTCCTGAAGCTTCTTCTACTCAGCCACCAGATCTAGATACTGTACCTTCATCACATCATTCAAATCCATTTGGTGATTTACAGCTTACTTCAGGTAACTACTTCCGCCATCCTAAAATCGATTTTCCTAGATTTTATGGTTATAATCCTAGAGGATGGGTTCGTAAATGTGAATGTTATTTCTACCTCAATTCTGTGGAATCGGCGAAACGAGTTGATTTAGCATCTATTCATTTAGACGGTAAAGTTGAGGCTTGGTTCTTAGACTATCAGGAAGGTAAATTGTTCATCGATTGGGATAGATTTTCTATTGATGTTTGTTTTCATTTCAAAGATGTTGCACGTGATAATTATGTGGGTAGTTTTAACAAATTATCTCAGATAACTACTGTGGAGGATTACTATGAGCACTATGAATCTCTTAAAGCTATAATGAAATCCAAGAATATGAATCTTTCCGACGAATACTTCACAATGAGTTTTATTAGTGGATTAAAGGAGGACATCCGTAATCCAGTGCAAATGTTCAAACCCAAATCTGATACGAAGGTATTTTACTTGGCTCGAATTCAACAAGCTACAATCGATTCACAGACTAAAAGAATTAAACCATTTCAGCGCCAGTTTCAGCCTAGTACCAGTTCATTTATTCCCTCCTCATCGGGATATAAACCCTCCTTATCACCCCTTACTACCCCTCCTAAACCAACTTTCTCCTCTACCAAACCATTGATCACACATCCAACCACCCCTACCAAACCCACACCAAACCTTCCTCCTATCAAGAAGCTTACTCCTGCTCAAATGAAAATAAGACGTGATCAAGGATTGTGCTATAATTGTGATGAGTTTTATAGGCCAGGACATTTTTGTAAAACTCAGCAATTGTTCATGCTGGTAGCCTCTGATGACGAACAATCACCATTGTCAGTTGAAGAATTTGAAGAAGAAACAGCTTCACCAACAACTTCTATTGATACTACTATGGAAATTTCACTTCATGCTTTAACTGGTTTGGTCACACAAAATACAATTAGAGTTTCGGGCCTACTTCATGGAAAGAAGATTCTGATCCTTATTGATACTGGTAGCACCCACAGTTTTGTGGATGCTAATCTAGCTGAGCAGCTCCAACTCTATATAGCACCAACTGCACAAATGTTAGTCACAGTGGCCAACGGGGATACCACCATCAGTCAGGGTGTGTGTAATGGATTGTTGTGGACTATGCAGGGTTTTCAATTTTCTGGTCACTTAAGAGTTCTTCCTCTTGGTGGTTGTGACATGGTGTTGGGGGTTGAATGGTTGAAGCAACTGGGTGATGTTATCTTCAACTTAGCTGAACTTAAAGTTTCCTTCATTCATCAGGGTCAACAAATTACTCTACAAGGAAGCACAAGCACTCCTTCCTGCAGTATGATCAGTGGAGGGTCTATTTTAAAGTTCCTCAAGAGAAAAACACCAGCTATCATTGGTCAGTTCTTTTCCATATCTGCTCTTCCAATTGTGCCTCCTCACCCTGATATTGTGTCTGTCTTAGATACTTTTAAGGATGTCTTTGCTGAACCAACTTCATTACCACCATCCAGAGCCTTATATCATAAAATTACTTTAAAACCAAATGCCATACCCACTTCTCAACAACCATATAGATGTCCTTATGTGCAGAAGGCTGTTGTGGAGAAAATGGTTCAAGAGATGCTCTCAGCTGGCATTATCCAAGATAGCCACAGTCCATTTGCAGCACCTATATTATTGGTTAAGAAGAAGGATGGCTCTTGGAGATTTTGTGTTGATTATAGGAAATTGAATGAGCTAACCATTACAGATAAATTTCCCATTCCACTTATTGAAGAGCTGTTGGATGAATTAAATGGTGTTATTATCTTCACCAAGTTGGACTTAAAGTCAGGCTACCATCATATTAGGATGCATATTGATGACATTTTCAAGACTGCCTTTAGAACTCATCATGGACACTTTGAGTTCAAAGTCATGCCATTTGGTCTTACCAATGCCCCAGCCACTTTTCAAGCTCTAATGAACAAGATTTTCCAACCATTTCTTAGAAAATTTATTCTTGTCTTCTTTGATGACATTCTTGTGTATAGTTCATCCCTAGCAGATCATGTTGTGCACCTTTCTCAGACCTTACAATTGCTCAGGGATCATTCTCTTTTTGTCAACAAGAAGAAGTGTTACATTGCTCAACCTCAGCTGGAATATATGGGACATTTGATTACTTCTGATGGTGTTGTTGCTGATCCTGATAAAATAGTTGATATGCAGACTTGGCCTCAACCTTCAAATCTGAAGCAATTAAGAGGATTTCTGGGTTTGACAGGTTATTATAGAAGATTCATTAAGGGTTATGGTACCATTAGCAAACCTCTCACTGATATACTAAAAAAAGATTCTTTTCAGTGGTCCCCTCTTGCATTACAGGCATTCATTGAACTCAAACATGTGATGACTACTGCCCTAGTGCTAGCTTTGCCAAAAAAAATTATTCCCTTTGTGCTGGAGACTGATGCTTGCTCTAGAGGAGTTGGTGCTATACTGATGCAGGATAACAAACCCATTGCTTTATACAGTAAGCCACTAGGCCCCAAGGTATTAGCAATGTCTACTTATGAGAAAGAATTATTAGCCATTGTCAGGGCAGTCCAGAAATAGAGGCATTACTTATCTCATAGTCAGATCATTATCAATACTGACCACCAGAGCCTTAAATTTTTTATGGAGCAAAGGCTTACCTCTGTGCTTCAACAGAAATGGCTCATGAAACTATTGGGATTAGACTATGTCATCAGATACAAGAGAGGCCTTGAAAATAAGGTAGCAGATTCATTATCCAGAATCCCTCCTTCCAGCTATGAATGCCTTGCTCTTTCTTTGGATCAACCTCAATGGGCTCAGGATGTTTTGAGTAGCTATGAAGAAGACACTACAGCCCAACAACTCTTGGCTGCATTACTTATCACTCCTTCTCACAAGTCTTACTCACTCCAGGAGGGCATTATTAGATACAAGACAAGAATTTACATTGGCTCTGGCAAGAATATCAGAACTTCTATCATGCAATCAGTTCATGCATCAGCAATAGGTGGCCATTATGGTATGTCAGGTACTTATAACAGGGCTAAGGCTTACTTCTTTTGGCCTAAGATGAAACAAGATACTATGCACTTTGTGGTTGTATGTGATATTTGCGAATGCAACAAGACTGAACATACTGCTCCTGCTGGTCTTCTCCAACCTTTACCTATTCCAGAGGTTGCTTGGAAACATATTTCTATGGACTTTATTGAGGGCTTGCCAATCTCTAATAAGAAGCCTTTCATATTGGTGGTTGTGGATAGGCGCACCAAGTACAGCCATTTTATAGCCCTTAGCCACCCATTTACAACCATTTTTGTAGCCAAGGAATTCCTACATCACATATTCAAGCTACATGGCTTGCCATCATCCATAGTATCTAATAGAGATAAAAAAAATTATCAGCACTTTCTGGCAGGAACTATTCAAGTCATTGGGTACTACCTTGAAGCTCAGCACAACCTATCATCCTCAGACAGATGGGCAGACTGAAAGAACCAATGCTTGTTTGGGGAAATATTTAAGATGCATGACAGGTACAACTCCCAAACTTTGGTCCAACTGGTTATCTCTTTCTGAGTGGTGGTTTAACACCAATTATCATACCAGTTTAAAAATGACCCCATTTCAATCCCTGTATGGCTACTCTCCTCCACATTTGGCTTTCCCTGTTCATGCCACTACTTCAGTAGCTAGTGTTCAAGACTATCTTAAACAGAGAGACCACATGCTTCATCTGCTCAGAGAGGATTTGCACAATGCCCAAGATAGGATGAAGTTTTATGCTGACCAGTCAAGGAGTGATAGAGTTTTTGCTGTTGGGGATCTGGTATTCTTAAAACTACAACCTTATCGACAATCCTCGGTAGCCTTAAGAAAAATTTCAAACTTTCAGCAAATTACTATGGGCCTTTTGAAATCACGCAGAGAGTGGGAGTTGTTGCTTATAAGCTGAAGTTACCAGTGGGATCCAGAATACATCCTATCTTCCATGTCTCTCAGCTTAAGAAGAAGATTGATAGACGCATTTATGTGTCTAATATGTCTCAATTGTATATATTGTTAGTGCTCGATTTTGTATTTATTTTGTTATTTTATTTCTTTGTAGGTATTTATAGAGAAATAAGCTCTTGCGGCGAAATTGGTTCGAAAAGTGGTGTTTTACACCCCATGATAAAGTACTAAAGGCACCCCAGAAATGCACCGGAGGAACCCCGAAAAAAGTGTTGAAAACACCCCAGAAAAATTACTAAAGGCACCCCAAGGGACATGTGTTATTCGGACTCCAGCAACGGATAAGGGGCGACCACTGGATAAGGGGTGACCTTCTTCACAAAATTTGAATTATGGTTTTGGCGGGAAAATATTTTCATTAACAGCAGATTTTTCGATCGGAAGTTGAAGGTGCTTGGGTGAGACTAAAAGGATGAAATTCGTTGGGTAGTTGTGATATGTCCTAACAAAGCTAGTATGGGTGTTTATTTCGATCAAATTTGGCTGGATAACTTGGTTTAATCCAAACAGGGAGTTGGAGGAAAAACATGAGCTTGCACGAGTTGTGAGGAATTTAAACGTGTACTGCACGTGCTTGGAAGACTTAATCGATATTCTGGAGCGTGAAGAAGGTATAGAAGGAAAGAAATACAGCTGCAAACGCGTGGAGAAGCTAAAACAGGAAATTATTGCCGTGAGAATAAAAATAATAAAGAGAAGAATTTTTGAAGTTATGGAGGAGATTCGATGCATCTTTCAGGTATAAATAGGTTTCCTTAGTACCATACAAGGGGGGTCGAGAGTTTGGGGGGCTGAGAAGGCTTGAGGAGGCGAGAATCAGAGATTTACAGGCTCCGCTGCTGCTGCTGTTTCTGCTGGTGCAGAACTGAAGAACGCGAAGAACATAAGACACACGCGAAACAGTCACAGACGAGTATCGTTCTTCAACAGCATACCACATTTATCGTTTACAAACAGCACCGCCGACGCGCATTTGTTTTTAGATTTTTATTCTTTTGTTCTTTTTTACGTTTCTTGGGTATTTGTCTTTTTGTTGCAGGTTTTGAATCAAAAAGGAATTGGAGACGAAAGACCTGGGGGATTAAAAGCTAGACAAAGCGAAAAGAACGGAGAAAAGACGAAGATATTTTTTTTATTTTTTTTTTAATTAGATTTTTTTATTTTTTTAGATTTCATTTTTAGAAATTGTAAATAGGACTTTATTTTTGTAAATTTTTATTTTTGAACCTTTTTTATTTATTTTTGGGACATTGGACTTTAGACTTTTTTTTTTTTAAACCCTACGGAAAGGTTATTAAATACAAAACTGTTTGCAGGGAAGGACGACGATTACGATATCGTCTCGGCCCCTCGGGTTCGTACACTGACACAGGAGTCAGTGGCCCGAGTCGACTACAACTGTTTCATCGCCCGTCTGGTACGGGAGGTAAGCTTCTAAACACCCGCGAATCCCCTGTCAGTGGGTTTACTGTCTTCCTTAAGGTGCATATATGTTGAGGTTTTGAATACGGACTTTAATTTCCTAGTAAAGGGAAAGGCCAGGCCATACAAGATAAGGGTTCGGATTTCATCACCGTTCTCTTCTTGCCCGCCTTAGGAACACATAACCTACGCGAACCCAAGCTTAAAATACTGATTAGAACGAGACCGATAGGGTAACGAGCTTGTAGGAAAGTCATTCAAAGGGAAGTATTGGGTATCTTATTAGCTTAACTCAAAAGTTCAGGAAGATTACTGTGAGTCGACTAGAGCCGCCCTAACGGGAAACGTTGCCAAAGAGGTGGGGGTATCGAAGCTCCTATGAGCTTCCCCTACTTCTCTTCGACTCACTTTATTCGGATCGATCTAGAGAGGTTTGCTAAAACGATACCTAGTTGCCTTTTGGAGGAATAGAAGCTGGTCTAGAAACAATCTAAGGGAGCCATCATGCTTTTTGTTTGCTAGATTCAATAGGTTTGATTTGGTCGAGTCAGCCTTGTTTGTGATTGTGTAGAATTCCTCTGTATTTTGTATTTTCGGGGTGATGAATCCTTTTCAGGAGACGCCACCTGAGATGACGTTACGAGACTATAAGCATAGAAATTCTCATTATCAGGAGACGTCATCTAAAATAACTCTTGGTGAATATATGCATGGGAAACGACATTGGGATGTTCCAACGGTAAGCGAGGAATCACCTCTAATGATCTATGAGAAGTATTATAAACACAGACCGCTTAGTTTGGAACAAAGATTAAGAATTCTTGAATGTCAGAAATTATATTATGATGATGATGATGAGGATAGTACTGACGAAGAATCTGAATTATGTAGGCATAGTGATCAGGAATCTATTAATCCAATTGAGCTTTGTAATGATTATATTATTTCTAGTTCAAATCCAAATAATTTTTATGATTATTCACCTATTCAAAAGGACGAGGATTTGATTAGGGATACCACCGTTTTAGACGATGTAGTTTTTCCTTTTGATTACGAAGCCGATAGTGGTTTAGAGGAACGGGTTTATTCTGAAAATGCTGTTTTAGAGTCTAGCGACTTAGAAACAATAGTCTTAGACGAAGAAGATAGACCCGTAGAGATGAGTAAAGATGCACTACCTGATAATAACTTAGAAAAATCAATTGACCATTTTCAAGAATCTGATGATCTAGAAATTAGGGAGATTGTGACTAGTCTATATAGAGACACTGAAAACTCTAAGTTTTGGGGTGATTATCACTTTCCTAGTGCCTTACCTTTAACTCTCAGAAAGTCCCCTCACTTAGGACTTGATATCTGTGCCTCGCCCATTTTACAAGATTACCTTCATACTCGTTTTCCTGAACCCAATGTCCATAAAGAAGTTCAGTTAGTAGAAACCCATTATCTGGTTGATGTGGTTTGCCCAGGCTATGATACCCAGATTGACTTTGTTTTCCCACCAAATAGTTTTCTTCCAAATGTGGGAACGTTTATATTTCAAATGTGTCGAATATTAAGTTCTGAGACTAAGCCTAAGTACTTTAGGTTAATAGAATCGACACATTTACTTAAGAATGACCACTACTCTCATTGTGGTCAATTATGTAAGTCAAATCTGATTGACTTAGAGGATCCTCAGTTATTTAGGTTATTATTTTGTGATTCTAAGTTCTTATTTGAGTTTTTACAGACTCTAGGACCTAATGATTCGGATCCCACCTATGAGGAAATGCAGCCAATGAAAATAATTTATCTAGACCCTTTCATAGAACCTGAACCTGAACCACAGTTAGCGATAGTTATCAGGAAACTAGGTAAGGTCATGCGATACTTGTCACTTTCTTGGCTTATTGTTGTTTCTTATGGTTGATAAGCACGCAAGTGCGACACTTTTATACCCACATTTATACTAGCTAGGTCTCGATATTTCACTAATAATTATATTTTAGAGCTTTTACAGGAGATACAAGAATTTCCGTTCACCCGGAAAATAAATGGCTTAGGCGCTAATTTGGCGCGTGCGATTTGCGTTGCCAAAGGAGTAAGAACTTATGGGCTGCACCGCGCTGCCATTTCGTTGCCAGGGATATCAATTCACAAAACAAAGAATTGTCTATGTTCCGTCAAGCATGTGAGCCGCACGAGTGGGTCTAAGAAGAACAGAAGACGTGGCTGCTTATGCACCACATTTTCTTAACATCATCTTCTCATCTTTGTCAAAGAAATGAAACATTCATTTCTCACTCGAGAAGCAGAGCAGCAACAAGACAGACCTGTGAGGTTCTGAAATGGAAATGGGTTGTTGACCTAATTTTGGTGGAGCGAATCAATTGCAGAAAGGGGATCGAGTACAGACAGTAATCTTCCAAGAAGTGATATTTGCAGAGATGGGTTGTTTTGGTGGAGGCATGTGTAAACCTACAGATGTAATGGAGATGAAGATTAGCTCTGAATCAGCAAAGTAGTGTTGGGTTTGTGGTGGATTGATTTTATCTACTACAAGTAATGGGCTATGGAGCTATACTATGAAACAGGAGTTAACTACAGCAACACATCGATGGAAATTGGGGATTTTTGAGATAAGTAATTAGTGGTTATGAATACTGATAATGGATGGTTGTTGCTGTGGATACTTGGCTGGAATTTGTGTTTTTGAATTGAATCTGTTGGAGTCGAAGAACAGTGAATACAAGGTACAGATTTGGGGGGTTCGTGATTTCGTATGAACTGAATTTGAAGACGACACTCGAAGTATTCTTAAATTTTGCTGTACAACGGCAACATCGGATGGAAGTGGTAGCAGTGGAATGGAGATATCAACAGCGTCAACAGACTTGGGGCTTGGCATTTCGTTGGCTATTGCATTACTGCCATTGATTCATGGCTGTATGGAGCTCGGATCAGAGCTAATTGGGCTGGAGAATTGCAGTCAGTGGTGGCACTGTGATGTTGAGACGAGAATGGAGCTGATTCAGATGAAGATTAGAGGGTCAGTCAAAGGCAGTAGTAACTGGGGTTTGCTGGTGATGATTTTGGTTCGTTTCGTGGCTTGAATTTCATCAAGAAAACAGGGAATTGAAGAATAAAATGGATGGGTTATTACCCAATTCGGGTGTTGTTAATAGTTGTTGCTACAAAAATTTGGGGGTATTTGGTGAAGAAGTAATGAGAAGCAGCAGATGGAATTGGGGTTCGTCAGTATGGTCTGAAATGTTGAGTTATTGTGCTCGGTGGATGAACTGGTTGCAACCAGATTTGTGGCCAGAGTCTCAAGGGTCAGGGAACTGGAAGTTGGTGGTTGTAGCTGTGTTCAGATGGTCTGGGTGTAGGCTGATTTGGTTTTGCTGCAGAGGTACTTGATTGAGCTGGTATGGGTCCTGTGGTTGGATTTAGGAAGCAGCCGGAGATAGTAACGGACTGGAATGCATTGGGCCTTGGCGTATTGTTCGCTAGGTCTGAACTGGAAGCTACAACAACACTTTATATACTTCAGTAGATACAGACTCAAGGGGGAGGCCGGAATCAGGGAAGAAACTAGGTTTTGCTATTTTGCTTTCTGCAATTCATATGCTTTACTTGTTATTATTTATATCATTTTTGATGGCTTTTAAGAAAACCATGTCTAGCTAAACTCCTCATTAGGGTGAAAGATGAACTTGTAGGTTTAATTTACTTATGTTCTTAAACAATGGTTTTAAAAAAATAAAAGCTTAACGTAATGTTTGTGTTTCTCAAGATTGGGTTGTTTGTTTAATGAGTTTTTCATGTCTTATGCCATGTATATTTCATAGTTGAATTCTTGAACAACATCCATATAGAACCTTGGTGATAAATGATTTATGATAATCCTAAGACTATCTATGCCTTGTATGATTAGTGCTTAGGATTTTTACCTTCTAGGTTGAGAACAAACATATCCTCTTGATAATCCTTTTCTATTGTTCTTAAATGAAATATATCTTCCGTGTTTCGATAGCTAGGTTTGCTATTGTACATGAGTCAAATGAGACCTTTGTGAAAGACATAAGTGAAACTTTAGCCTACAACGGATTCCGTAACCCTAATATTTCCACATCATTGATTACAATTCTTTATAAATTTGCTTTGGTTCAATTTGTTAACTTATAAGAATTCTGAAATCTCCGCTTTGAAATAATCTTGACTTGAAAGTGACAAGTATTGATTGGAAATAGTGTTTGTCACTCCTCATGGGAACGATCCCTATTTATCACTATTCACATATAGTGCACTGTATACTTGCGGTTAATTAAAGTCGGTTTACCGACCCATCAATGGTCAACTCAATTTGGTTTTGAAGACCCACAGTTATTTCGACTGTTACTTTATGATTCGAGTGACTAATCCTTTCCTAGTCTGTCTGAAGACTTTAAACTTAACACTTCTTGGGAGGTAACCCATGCTTATGCGTCGACACGGTAATATTCTTCCTTATTTTTTCCCTCAAGTGGTAATAGTTTCTCCTTGTTCATGCTTTTTATTTTATCTTTAAAACATTGAGGACAATGTTAGATTTAAGTTTGGGGGTAAGGGAGAAACTTCTAGCGTCACATAGTATCCGGTTAGTTAAGTTTACATACTGTTTCTCACCGAAAAGATGGAGATTAGAATTGCTAGGGATAACATTCTAGTGAGACATTAGAGAAAAAGACATTATTGAGAAATCATTGACACTCAGGAGAAAGAACTTACCTTTTAGAGGGTAACCGTGATGGACCTAACCATCCATGATGGAAAGGCAATTAGGCCAGAAAAACAAAGCAACCTCACAATGTAGTCTTAGTTACTGGATTACGACTCTCTCGCAGTAGAAACCTATCATCATCGACAAGTAGAGCGACATCAAAATCTATGAAGAAAGATGAAGACGTTTAAGGTTTAGAAGCAACAATAGAAAATAAAGCAGAATTTTAAAATCAAAGTTGAAGACTTAGTTACAAGAGTAAAGAAAATCAAATGATATAAGTTGTTGTAGTTCATGATACCAAGACATTACAAGTTGCGAAGATCCAAGTACTAAAGTCCTTCTCTCATGGCCATGTAAATTTTTTTCTTGTTATTTTTATGTTTTCACAAAATATATATATATATATATATACATTTAAATTTTGTAGTTAGCTTTTTGTTCAATAAGGCATGGGGAAGTAGAAATCTATAAGGAAGTTTCAAGCAAGAAATTGAGGAGAAGAGTTAATTGTCAAGGTTCGAGAGTTTATCATCAACAGTTGAAGCTGAAGAAGACGTTGTTTCTACTGAGCACTATGAGAGAGTCAAAAAGAGATTCATATTGGTTGCTTTGTTAGTCCGCTTTCCGTCTGGCACAAGATCTTCTAGCACTGGTTCAACTCATTGCACGTAATTTATCCAGCTGTTTAGCAGATGTCCCTCTCATCTTTATCTCTCTCCTAATCTTATCCAGCTGAAAAGCGGATACATCTCATAATGTTTATCTAGCTGTATAGCGGATATCTCTTTATCCATCTGCAAAGCGGAGTCTCCCTTTTCTTTATTCGGCTGTAGAGCGGATACCTTTTATTTCTCTTGCATTCTAGTCACTTGGCGATAGGTTGAGAATATGTATGTCCTCATAGCTCTTTGAATACTTGTGACCAATTAGAAGTCAAGGTTTTGTGGGTACACCTCTTGTAAACCCTCCCAAGACTATAACTCGGCCACTAGGGCCACCTAGGGGTTCAAAGGCTTGTTGCACACGCTAAGTGCAATCGCGATGCCTGCGACAGTGAGTTAGGATTTTATTTTGTAGATTAAATTTGCTCGGGACTAGCAAATAATAAGTTTGGGGGTATTTGATAGACGCATTTATGTGTCTAGTATGTCTCAATTGTATATATTGTTAGTGCTCGATTTTGTATTTATTTTGTTATTTTATGTCTTTGTAGGTATTTATATAGAAATAAGCTCTTGCGGCGAAATTGGTTCAAAAAGTGGTGTTTTACACCCCAGGATAAAGTACTAAAGGCACCCCATAAATGCACCGGAGGAACCCCGAAAAAAGTGTTGAAAACACCCCAGAAAAATTACTAAAGGCACCCCAAGGGACACGTGTTATTCGGACTCCAGCAATGGATAAGGGGTGACCTTCTTCACAAATTTGAATTATGGTTTTGGCGGGAAATTCGTTGGGTGAGACTAAAAGGATGAAATTCGTTGGGTAGTTGTGATATGTCCTAACAAAGCTAGTATGGGTGTTTATTTCGATCAAATTTGGCTGGATAACTTGGTTTAATCCAAACAGGGAGTTGGAGGGAAAACATGAGCTTGCACGAGTTGTGAGGAATTTAAACGTGTACTGCACGTGCTTAGAAGACTTAATTGATATTTTGGAGCGTGAAGAAGGTATAGAAGGAAAGAAATACAGCTGCAAACGCGTGGAGAAGCTAAAACAGGAAATTATTGCCGTGAGAATAAAAATAATAAAGAGAAGAATTTTTGAAGTTATGGAGGAGATTCGATGCATCTTTCGGGTATAAATAGGTTTCCTTAGTACCATACAAGGGGGGTTGAGAGTTTGGGGAGCTGAGGAGAGCGCAGGAGCGAGAAATCACGAGTTGATGAAACTCGGGTTCTGCTGCTGCTGATGATGATGAACATCAAGAACACGAAGAACAAAGACCCTTCAAAGAAAGTCGTTGGAAACTGTCGCATTTACTCGACAGTTTGCAACACCTTTCAAGCGACTTCGGAATAGTGACTGCAACACTTTCTTTCTATCGTTCATTTGCGACGATTTGCATGCGTCACAAAATCCTGTTTTTCACTATTTTCTCCATTTTTATCATTGTAAACACTTATTGAGCAAATAAAAAAAACTTTTGAGAGTGTCTATAATATGAGGAGCTAAACCCCAACATTGGGGCGATGGAGGAAGCCTTATTTCACACTTGGGTAATTATATTTAATTCTTTTCATGACTTTTGTACTAATTTTAATTGAAATTATGATTTGAATTAATTAGTTGTCATTTGATTAGATGGGTCATGCTTAGCTTAGGTGATTTGATTTCCCATGCTTAACATTTACATCTAATATTTTGAGAATCTATCTTGGCAAAAACAAGAGTCACTTTATTTTATATATTTATTAAGCTATAATTGTTAAAAGAATTATTATTTGAACCTTAAGAATTGAATTTGGTGGAATCCTAAGCCCTGGTACCTCTCACACCATTTGTTAATAGTTTTTGTATATATATTTTTATTAAATCTAGAAACTCAAATCTTCACAAGTCTTAGAGTTCGAATCCTATTTACTACTATTATAACATCTTTGAAAATCACATCAAAGATTGGCCTACATACTACACCATCCCAAGCACTGCCCTTGGTTGATACTACTGGTACCTTTGTTGTTGTTCCTGTGGCTGTTTTGAATACCAGAGTCACTTGGCATGCAGGTGTTTTTATTCCACAACTCTTGGTTCATTGGTCTAACTCCCCTCCTGAAGATGCTACTTGGGAGGATCGCTCTCACATTCAAGCACAATTTCCAGACTTCATCCTTGAGGACAAGGATGCTTAAAAGGGGAGGGTATTGTCATATGCCTAGAGTCTGTCATATCCCAGAGTCAAGCCTTTACTGTTAGACTGGTCAATATCCATTTTTATTGCGTCTTACATTTTATTCAGTAAGGTCTTTTTAGTACTTATTCAGATAAGGTTAATCCAGATCCTAGGGCTGAGATCGTTTGGATGAAGTTGGGAGAAGTCTAGAGTTGTATTAATGTCAAATCATTGTTTGAAACTCGGCAAGAAAGAAAATATCAATTATCATGCTCTTTCCAATTGGAGGAGAAGGTTACTATTATGTGTCTATTCTTCTTCCATTGTTAATTCATAACAAAGTCCAAAACAGGGAACCAAATGTATGCATACTTGTGTGTATACAAAATGGTTGATGGAGACTGGGTAAGTATGTGTACCCGTACGCATACTGGCGGAAGTTCACGTCCGTGAATTTCTCATGAGTTTGGAAATCAAAACCAACTCATACAGTTACCTAAGTACGCGTACCCGTACGCATACTGGCAAAAGTTCACGTCCGTGAATTTCTGCTGAGTTTGAAAACCAAACCAAACTCAAATCTGGTTACTTAAGTACGCAAACCCGTACGCATACTTAAGTGTGTTACTTTCTAAAATTGGTTTATTCGTGAACTTAAATTTATATAAACTAAGGAATGCATATTTGCAAACCATGGCAATAAAATTCATGAATCGATTCGAGTGAATCAAAACCAATTTTGCTTCGATTGTGTCTTGTATACTTCTATGAGATCTAAGCAATTGAACAACTCTTAAACTAGTTCATTTGAGTCATTTGAACTAGTTATGGTGAATATGAATAAGGTTGATATGAAAGTGCTCAAATGGCTAACCATTTTGTTAACTACTGTTGAACCAATGACTTGTACACGTTTAGGTACGGTTACACAAACCTAAATGACGTATATTTCATGTGTGTATAACAAGCTAAGTTCGATCTAACGGTTGAAAGATATTAGCTTGAATCTAATCAGGTTTTCATCTAACGGTGAATATTGAATGCTTTGTTACCAAGGTAACTTAGATTGCAAACCCTGATTTGGAGACTATATAAAGGAGAACTCTAGCAACTGGGAAACCTAATCCCCACACCTCCTGTGTGATACTAGTTGTATAAGCTAGAGTCGATTCTCCTTTAACCTTAGGTTTCTACCGAGACCATGTAGGTTAACGACTTGAAGACTTCATTGGGATTGTGAAGCCAGACCCAACTATTTTCTCTGTAGTTGCGTGATCTGATCTTGCCCGATTCTATCGTATTGAGTACAATTGAAATAATTGACTCGAGATTAATTTCTCCGATAGGCAAGATAAAAGTAATCACAAACATCTTCGTCTCATCATTTGTGATTCCACAATATCTAGTTTCGCCATCATACGATTTAGATTATTGTGAGGTGATTGATAATTCTAGGCTGTTCTTCGGGAATATAAGTCCGGGTTATCGATTGGTTCCAGTTAAACTTGATTTATCAAAAGACGGAACAAAACTCGTAGGTATTTCTATGGGAGACAGATTTATCTATTCTTGTAGACTTTTCTGTGTGAGGCAGATTTGTGTATTAAAGTCTTCGACTTTGGGTCGTAGCAACTCTTAGTTGTGGGTGAGATCAGCTAAGGGAATCAAGTGCGTAGTATCCTGCTGGGATCAGAAACGTAAGGAGTGCAACTGTACCTTGGATCAGTGTGAGATTGATTGGGGTTCAACTAAAGTCCAGACCGAAGTTAGTTTGTAGTAGGCTAGTGTCTATAACGGCTTAATACAGTGTGTGTTCAATCTGGATTAGGTCCCGGGGTTTTTATGCATTTGCGGTTTCCTCGTTAACAAAACTTCCGGTGTCTGTGTTATTTCTTTTCCGCATTATATTTTGTTATATAATTGAAATATCACAGGTTGTGCGTTGAATCAATCAATTGGGAAATCCGACCTTTGGTTGTTGATTGAAATTTACTGATACTTGAACATTGGTCTTTGGTACCGTTCAAGTTAATTTCTCTTGTATTCAATTAGACTCGCAGATTTCTATTTGCTTGAGTAAGGACTGAATCGAGAAATTGAGATATAACTCTTTGATATACTTTTTATTAAGATTGAGTCTGACTGTCTAGTTGATTCTCTTAAAGTTATATTGGAGTTAGTCCATACAGATTGCTAAGCGAATTATTGGGTGAGGTTGTTGTACCCTCACTTTTTCACAAAGGAAAGTAAAGTAAACAATATTTAATCTAACTTGCTATTTGTAAACTGATTTAAAGCCAAGGGAATGTATTATCGTATTTACCTCAAGGAGGACCCGTAGACCTTTGATGTTTGGCGAACCTAAGCATGCAATATTGAGACAAATGTATAATTCGGCTAATATAGCGGACCCTCAATCATAGTCGACAGCTTTTTCCATATCTCGTAACGCCTCTAGCCATCCCACTTGAGTACTTGTGCTTGAATTGGGAAAAAAATATGAACCAAGTATCCATAAAATAAATACCTTAGCAATTTCTATATCTTTAGCAGGGTCATACGCTGCCGAATCAGGATCGTTACCAGAATGCAATTCGATGAATATAAATGTCTTTAAACCGGAATTAGCAATTACACCACTTCTTAAATTCCTATG
Organism: Papaver atlanticum; assembly: GCA_023531105.1. NCBI lineage: Eukaryota > Viridiplantae > Streptophyta > Magnoliopsida > Ranunculales > Papaveraceae > Papaver > Papaver atlanticum. Next base: position 358,106 of record JAJJMB010009300.1, on the reverse strand, counting down.
ATTGTTGTGTTGTTACTTCAAAGTACAAAGGAAGTGCATCTTTGTATCACTCTTCTGCAAACCAACCTTCTTGGTTAAATGGTATCCCACCTAGAAGGTATCTCAAGTAGGAAATAAAAACCTAATGGTGTTAAGTCTGTAAAAAATTAATTTTTTTACTTTAGTTTGTATAGTCGTATTGATTGCATAAAAATTGATAAATCAAAAATATATGACATACCTATTTTAAAGTCATGGAGATGAAACGTGTGTGTAGTATACCACCTGAAAACACTGGGGTACCAAAATACACCACCAACTTCTTCGTAGGCAATCTGTATGGACAAACTCAACACAACTCCGAGAGTAGAAACTCAATCAAGGAAAGTGTCTAGAGTAATATATATATATATATATATATATATATATCTTGTTGTTAGAACGTTTACAGTACTGAATCCGTGAATCTAACTACAAAGAGAGTTCTTGGACGGTACCAAAGACCAATATCCAAGGATCAATCAAGTCTTATCCAACAAACAAGGTTGTACCTAGCTACTGTGACTGATCAACGCACAACCTGTGATATTTTAATTATAAAGATAAACAATATAATGCGGAAAAAGAAATAACACAGACACCAAAATTTTTGTTAACGAGGAAACCGCACATGCAGAAAAACCCTGGGACCTAGTCCAGATTGAACACCAAATTGTATTAAGCCGCTACAGACACTATCCTACTACCAATTAACTTCGGTTTGGAATGTAGTTGAGCCCGAACTCAGTCTCCCACTGATTCAGGTACAGTCGCATTCCGTACGCCTCTTGAATCCCAACAGGGCTCCGCGCAATTGATTCCCTTAGATGGTCTAACACCAACTAAGAGTTGCTTCAACTCAATTGAAGACTTTAAACCAAATTTTCCCTCCCATATATTAAGCCTATGATTGATTTCCTGATTTACGATCTAAACGTATGATCAGATCAAAAAAAAGATCCAGATGATGGAAATCGATAGCAACTTGACAAAAGTCTGGCTATCCTCAAAATCCGGACTTATGTAACCAATAGTGCAGCCTAGATTATTATTCACCTCATAAGTATAAAACTTGTGGAATCAACAAAGTATGAGACGAAGAGAACTTTGTTGATTACTATCTATCTTGATCGTTGGAGCAAGTCTCTACAAACAATCAAGATCAGGATACTCGAGTTATCAAGATAAAAGATAGCTGGACCTGGCTTCACGAATCCCAATGAACTCTTTATAGTCGCTAAACCCTAAAAAAGTTTCTGGAGAGGACGACTCTAGATACAACTAGGACACACCAAAAAATAGTGTCAGGATTCAAAGATCCCAGTATCCAAGAGTTCCCCTTATATAGGCTTCAAAGCCTAGGTTGTTTTAGGTTTAAGCTAAGATAGCTTTGGAACTAAGCAAACAATATTCACCGTTAAATGAAAGCTTTGAATCTTAATCACATATACAAGCTATACACTCTGGTTAGGTAAACCGTAACCGAACCGTGTATAAAGACTATGTCCAACATGGTTCGCCGAAACTAGCCGATTTGAACTTTAAAAGCTTAATATTCATTTTCATGTTCACTAAGACATTAATATTGAGTCACAATTATGTGATCAAATGAGTCTAGTGTTAATTAGAGAATTGATCAAATGCAAATTACTTCATATAAATGATTTAATTACACTTGAATCATAATCGACATGGTTTGTAAATGTACAAAGTACAATTACTTGAATCGTTCGTGAATCGGATGAGTCACAGTACGCGAACCGGTTTGCAAACTTATATGCAATAACCGAGTTCCGGAGTTGACAGAACTTTTGCATCTCACGTACCGGTATGCAAACTTAGGTGCAACTCAAAGTTCCGGAGTTGACATAACTTTTTCAGTTCACGTACCGGTTTGCAAACTTAAAACTTTTAACCGGTTCTGGAGTTCACAGAACTTTTTTAGTTCACGTACCGGTTTGGGTACTAAACTGGTTCGAGAACATAGAACTGTTTTGACTCGCATACCGGTTTGATTATTTTAACCTGGTTCCCTTACCACAGTTCAAAAATGGTTTGCATATGAATATGCATACCTATCCGGATCACGAAACAAACAAATTTTCCAATGATGCACATACGAATATGTATATCACACAAATCTGAAAGTCGATATATAGCTACTCCGCTACGTGTACGAATACATGTAATACGGCTTCAGACATATAACAGTTTTCTCAGTTTGTAAGACTGATAACACTATCTTGTATTTCTATAGTAGCTCTATATTTCTCTAAATCATTCTGAAACATTCCTGAATAACATCAATGACACTTATCAATTTTCCAGGCTATTTTCGAATGATAAACTTGAATCATGATTTGATTCTAAACAATAAATTGTTCCCCACCGAAATTTGATCAAGTATGAACAAATGTTCATTAAGCTTACTCATTATATTTCGAGAAATTCGTAAACTAAATAATTTCTCGACTCGTAATTCTTGTCTATGCAAGCTAGTATAATTAGTTATGCGACAATCGTCTCAAGGATAGAAAAGTGAATATAACTTGAGAAATGGGTGGTTCAGTCTTCACTTACCTTTTGTTGATGAAGTTCTCCAAAAGCTTCGGTTGATCTTCGCCTTCAAACGGTAGAACGCAAATGATGGCTAGTTCGTTTCTCAACTACCTCTATCCTAGACCAAGACTTAACTAATTGTAGTCTAGAAATCAAGATATAGTTTTGACAACTAAATTTGACAACAAGCTTGATATAGCAACACTTGTGAGTTCGACTGAGCAATGCTCTAGCAATCTCCCCCTTTGTCAATTTTAGTGACAAAACTATTTAATACATAAGGATAACAAAATAAAGTTTGAATAACTCCTCGATCTATCGTGCCTTGATTTCCTTGGTTTCTTCAACTCTCCTTGAACTCTTCGCTGTTCCAAGTTGCAATGATTCTGAACGTGTTCAACTCAGCATTGTTATTGTTGAAGAAACGATTCCATAGCGATAACAACTTTGAAAATAATATTCTCAATTGTTGTTATACAAAAACATAGTATTATTATCTTCTCTCCAAAGTTCAATTGTATCTCAACTTTGAAGTAATACTACGGTGATATGTTTATCCCCCTTAATCAATACTTACATCTTTTGTATAATAGGTAAAACCTATAGCTTAATGATTCACTCCCCCTTACAGAATGATCTGTAAACCATATGTATGTAGTATGAACTACTAAATAATTCTCCCCCTTTTTGTCAATAAATTTAACAAAGGTACGAAAATCGCGGGATCATAATGAATACAATCAAAAGATATCTTCAAGTTTTAAGGAAGATTGGGATACTACGTAATAACATAATTAAAATGTAACTCCTCATATCAACTTATTTAGATGATTTCATATAGTATTAAATACTTAGTGCTCATCCTAGGAGATTAAAAAGATACAAGCATCCCCTTTATAATTCCACAACCACATTCCCCACAAAGATATAGCAATTAAGCACAAGTTCATTTAAGAACTCTCCCCCATAAAATGCCATTCCCAAGAGAACAACATCAGTGACCTTTTTTTTGTGAAAAAAAGGATTTTGGCGGACATTAACAAACCACAAGGATTTGTATCCACATTATCGACATAAATTAATCTCAAGGCCAGTTACGAACAAGGAGATAATTTTACTCGATTTTACTCAACATAAGAGGATCTTACGGAGTGTGTCAAGAAGCAAAACACAAAAGTGTGATCACAAGAAGATCAATACTACGAGATTAATATCAAAGAGTTTGTTCTATTTTCCGTTTTATAAAAACATAATAGATTTAACTTATGAGCATATATGAAATATTAGCTCGATTCACGTAAACGTAAAGGCACAAATATTTCATAAGAATTTTGCAATAATTAAACCAATAATGATTACATACTGCATGTTCATCTTCCAACAACTCTAGAATTTAAACAAATAAATCTAAATACATGTAAGATGAAAAACATTGGAAATGGCTATGTGTAATCACAATCTTTGCTATACCAAACCCTAGTTATCCTTTTTTAGAATAAAATCCTCAAAAGAAGCTTCCTAGATAAATAAATAGAAGACAACAAAATAAACTAGATTTTTCCAGACCCTTCATCGGTATTGAGACCCTTGAATTTGTCATCAACTGTATCCACGAGATCTTCATAGAAAATATCCTCATTGAGTAGTTCACGAACATGAGATTTCATGAGAACAAGGTCAGCAGTAACCTTTTTCAACTTAGTCTTCACCATGTCTAAACTTTTTAGCGTTTTAACAAGTTCTAGTTTTGCTTCTTCAAATTGTTTAAGGAAATCATAAACAACATCAGCTGAAATAATCTCTTCTCATTCAACATCTTGATGTTCATAAGCAAAGTAGCAATTCACATCAGATGGAACCTTGGAAGAATCAATAACTTCGTCATCAACCAGCGTTCTCTTCTTTCCTATTGATTCAACACCATCACGATTAAGAGCTTTCTCCATGCTTTCAAGAATTCGAGACATAAGAGACATGCTTGGTTGCGGAACCTTGGATGAGAATTTTTCAATCACAAGTTATGGTATATAAAGGAAAAGATATTCTCTGGGATGTAAGGCGGTTCGTGACCCGATTTGGATATTAGGGTTTCGTACTGTCAAGATGGAAAAGTACGTGCACCTTTTGATAGTTCGGGACCGGTTGATTCTAACGGGTTTCGGAACACAAAAATTGAAGGTAGAAAACAGTTTTTTTTACTTTAGAGAGCACACAACAATTTATCAATACTGCAACTAACCCCCTTTTTTATAAATATTCTTCTTTGAATATTAATGTATTCTTAGCTCGACAAATGTGAGTTTAGAGCACAAGAGAATTAATATTTAAAAAGATTTTAATCAGAGAATGTCACTTCAAGAATTCATAACATTCAAATATGATTTAAACTTATTATGAAGGGATTGCAATATGAAGGGATTGTTACTTATCATAAACAAGTACTACTTGAAGCAAATAGTACACCTGTCATGCAGTAATCCTTATCCAGCAGGATTTTTCATGGATAAGGTTCCATGACCCGTGCCTAGTTCGCACAAGGGTGAGTTGTACACTCACCACTGAAATAATGCTGCTGTTTTCTTTTGATCTTAATTTTAAAACGTGAAAAATGATCATAAAAATTACTGTCATCAAAATAAGAGACATGATTAGAACTTTTACCTGAAGCTCCTTGTCTTGAACCGGACAGTTTGTCTATAAGATCCTTATATCCTGTAAGTTTCCACTCTTTTTGAAGGAATATAGGTATCCTTTCGAACCCTTATTTGTGATGGTTTCCCAGAGTTATTCTTAAACAGATTTTGCATACTACCCTTTTGATTTGTGGACCATGAAGTGCTGACATTCCTGGAAGCAGATTTGCTTAAATGTGGTCTCACCCCAAGTGGTTTATACATCCAAATATCAGTAACACCTTTCAGAATTAAATCCAAGGTGTTTTGAAGACGGTCCAACTGATAGTTTTCCAACTTAAGTTTACACTTTCTTTGAACATGTTCTTTAATGTTGCAATATAAGCACACTTTTTGAGTTCCAAAGGAATCATAATAGGTAGTCTTAACAATTTAGTTTTGTGAAGAAATTTCCATCCTCGGAGACACGGTTTATCTTGGTCAGAAAGATTCAACTGATCGTCTCTTATCAAAGTAGTACTTTGATTATTGGTTTCTGACTGCGATTTTTTTAGTATATCATGAACATAATTTGTTCTTACTTTTTCTATTTCATCGCCTTGTACATAAACTATCATCATGGTAGTTTCTTTGGATTCACTATCGCAACATAGAGCAGTATTCTTTTTTGCGATCTCCAAGGCATCATCTTCACGAGACATCCTTGTTTTGAAATCATATTTAGAAATAATACCGATGAGAGTATTGACTTTGTGTCTCATCCGAATGAGCTCAGAAGACTGAAATTCAATTCACTTGGAAATTTCAGAGCTTTCCTTGGCTGCTTCCCGTTCTACTTCTGAGTCAGACTCATCTGTAAAACAATAGGAAAGGCACTTATCAATATCCAACTGTTTTATGGAGACATAGTGTTTGTCTCCTGAATCCATAGAAACAGTTTCTTTTAAACTGGTGCAGTATTTATCATAGATTTTACTCGTGTCTAATAGTCAGACTGCTTCAAACACAGACTTGTTAGGTCTTAACGTGTTTGCCTGCTCTGATACCAATTGAAAACACTGGGGTACCAAAATACACCACCAACTTTTTCATAGTCTATATGTATGGACAAACTCAACACAAATCCGAGAGTTAAAACTCAATCTAGGAAAGTATCTTGAGTTATATCTCAATCTCTCTTATGATTAGAATGTTTACAGAATTGAATCCGTGAACCTAATCTCAAAGAAAGTTCTTTGACTGTACCAAAGACCAATATCCAAGGATCAATCAAGTCTTATCCAACAAACAAGGTCGGACCTATCTACTATGTTTGATCAATGCACAACCTATGATATTTCAATTATAAAGATAAATAATATAACGCGGAAAAATAAATAACACAGACACCAGAAATTTTGTTAAAGAGGAAACCGCAAATGCAAAAAAATCCCGGGACCTGGTCCAGATTGAACACCAAACTGTGTTAAGCCGCTACAGACACTAGCCTACTACCAATTAACTTCAGTCTGGAATGTAGTTGAGCCCAAACTTGGTCTCCAACTGATTCAGGTACAGTCGCGCTCCTTATGCCTCTTGAATCCCAACAGTTTTCGCGCAATTGATTCCCTTAGATGACGTCACGCAACTAACAGTTGCTTCAACTCAATTGAAGACTTTAAACAAATCTGCCTCCCACAGATTAAGCCTATATAATTGATTTCCTGATTTATGATCAAAACGGATGATCAGATCAAACATAAGATCTAGGTGATATAAATCGATAGCAACTTAACACAAGTCTTGCTATCCTCAAAATCCGGACTTATGCAACCCAAAGTGCAGCCTAGATTATTATTCACCTCACAAGTATGAAACTTGTGGAATCATAAAGTTTGAGACGAAGAGAACTTTGTGATTTCTATATATCTTGTTCATGTGATAAATCAACAATCGAACAAGATCAAGATACTTAAGTTATCAAGATAAAAGATAACTGGACGCTTCACGAATCCTAATGAAGTCTTTGATAATCGCTAAATCCTAAAAGGGTTTCTGGAGAGGACGATTCTAGATACAACTAGGACACACCAAAAAGTAGTGTCAGGATTCAAAGATCCCAGTTGGCAAGAGTTCCCCTTTTATAGACTTCAAAGCCTAGGTTGCTTTAGGTTTAAGCTAAGATAGCTTTGGAACAAAGCAAACAATATTCACTGTTAGATGAAAGCTTTGAATCTTATTCACATAAACAAGATATACACTTTGGTTAGGTAAACCGTAACCAAACCATGTACAAAGACTATGTTCAACATGGTTAGACGAAACTAGCCGGTTTGAACTTAAAAGCTTAACTCTCATTTCCATGAACACAAAGACATTGATCTTGAGTCACAATCATGTGATCAAATAAGTCTAGTGTTAAATAGAGAATTGATCAAATACAAATTCCCTCAGAGAAATAATTTAATCGCAATTGAATCATAATCGACATAGTTGGTAAATGCACAAAGTACAAATACTTTAGTAGTTCGTGAATCGGCTGTGTCAAGGTACACGGACCGGTTTGCAAACTTATAAGCAAAACCGAGTTCTGGAGTTGACAGAACTTTTTCAGTTCACATACCGGTTTGCAAACTTAGGTGCAGCACTAAGTTCCGGAGTTGACATAACTTTTTCAGTTCACGTACCGTTTTGCAAACTTAAGACCTTTACCGGTTCCGGAGTTCACAGAACCTTTTCAGTTTGCGTACCGGTTTAGGTACTAAACCGTTTCTAGAACATAGAACTGTTTTAGTTCGCATACCGGTTTGAATACTTAACCCGGTTCCCTTACCACAATTCCAAAATGGTTTGTATACAAAAATACATACCTATCCGGATCACGAAACAAACATATTTTCCCATGATGTGCATACGAATATGCGTATCACATAAATCTAAAAATCGATATATATAGCTACTCCGCTACGTGTACGAGTAAATATAATACGACTTCAGACATATACCAGTTTTCCCAGTTTGTAAGACTGATAACACTGTCTTGTATTCCGAATATAACAGTTCTATATTTCTCTAAATCAATTCGAAACATTCCTGAATAACATCAATGACATATATCATTGTTCCAGGCTATTTTCGAATGATAAACTTGAATCAAGATATGGTTCCGAACAATAAATTGTTCTCCACCGAATTTGATCAAGTATGAACAAATGTTCATTAAGCTTAGTCATTATATTTCGAGAAATTCGTAAACTAAATAATTAGTTTTCGACTCGAAATTCTTGTATATGCAAGCTATTCCAATTAGTCATGCGAAAATCGTCTCAAGGATAGAAAGGTGAACATAACTTGAGAAATAGGTGGTTCAGTCTTCACTTACCTTTTGTTGATGAAGTTCTCCAAAAGCTTCAGTTGATCTTCGCCTTCAAACGGTAGAACGCAAATGATGACTGGTTCGTTTTTCAACTACCTCTATCCTAGACCGAGACTTAACTAATTGTAGGCTAGAAAACAAGATATAGTTTTGACAACTAAATTTGACAACAAGCTTGGTATAACAACACTTGTGAGTTCGACCGAGCAATGCTCTAACAATCTCTTCTATCTATCTGGTTGTAGTACTATTTAGGAGGAATCTAAGTAACTGTTTAACTCTCTGAAGATTCAACATAGCCTCCCTTTGGTTTTAATCATCTTTTACAATTAATTTTCATCTTTTTGTAATAATTAATGTGGAATAAATAAAGTACTAAATATAATTAATTTTCATATTTTCAATATTATCAAGAAACAAATTCTGTCCTCAACCCATCTAAGTTTGTTGTGGCAAGAATCTAATTACCTTTTTATCTGATTTTTCTTTTGACTAAAGTATTTGTTAGAGCATAGCTCGGTTGAACCCACCAAGCGTTGATATTTCAAGTTTGGTTGTCATATTTTAGTGAATCAAAACTCATTTAAAGAGTCGCTTGATTATTTACTAGAGTCAACTTCGTATAGGTTAGCTTGAAAGTATTAGGATATGAGACATTACAAGTATTACGTGAAGACTTGAAGAAGTGAGGAGCTACAACGAAGACATCATCCTTCCACTTGAGGTTAGTAATATTTGACTTGAACTGTTTCATTCTCTAACGTATCTTTCAAGTCGTGCATATTGAAAACAAAACTGCTAAGCTGTGAATGATTATACTCTAGTTATACATAGTATTAAGGAATACAATACGAAGTATAACGCTTATGAAAATGCGGGGGTACAACAACCACACCCAACAATTTGTTTGGCAATCTGAGAGGACTTACTCTAATATACTTTCTAGAGAATCAACTAGACAGTCAGACTCAATCTTAAGAAAAGTATATCAAAGAGTTATATCTCTATTTCTCAATTCAATCCGCAATCAAACAAATAGGAATTTGCGAGCCCGATTGAATATAAGAAATAACTTGGACAGTATCAAAAATCAATATCCAAGTGTCAATCAATTTAATCAACAACCAAAGGTTGGATTCCCAATTGATTGAACTTACGCACAACCTGTGATATTTCAATTATAAAGATAAACAATATAATGCAGAAAAGAAATAACACAGACACCAGAAATTTTGTTAACGAGGAAACCGCAAATGCAGAAAAACCCCGGGACCTAGTCCAGAATAAACACACACTGATTATAAGTTGTTACACCAAATTCCTACAACCTATTCGGACTAGATGTAATACCTGCTTCAGCACTAATAGAACTCCTAGCTGAACACCGATTCTCTTTAGGAATTCTTCTCGTATAACTTCTAGCAGAACACAAATTCTCTTTAGAAATTATTCCCGAAAATCTTCTAGCAAAACGTTAGTTCTCTGTAGAAGATGCACCAACACGATTGATACTTTTCGATCTTTTGTTTTCACAAAATACCGAATCGATTTCCCTTTAGATGTAAATCAAGGTTTTGGAAATCTTGTGTTTGTTTTGAGAAAAACAATTACTAGGTAAAAGTAATATCAAAACAAACTTGTAGATTAGGGATTATTATACTCTTCAATAATGGAAGAGAAACCTAATTATTCTACAACAATAAAAACAAGAATAAATCTAGAGATATCTTGTTTAAAACTTTTTAAGGATTTTTACGAGATACCTTAATCGAAGTTTTCTTTCTAGCTTCCGATTTCGACTAACAAGTGTTGGTATACGATCGGAAACTGAAATCTATCAAAACCTAGGGTTTATGATCAACAACTCTTGAATGGTTTTATATCAGAAGAGAAAACCTTATAATAGACAAGAGGTGCAAAACCTAGATTACAAGTTGTATAATCAATCACGAAGATTAAACCCAACTTGGCTTTGTGATCCCCAAAACAAAGACTTTTATCTCACTCTTGTTCACGAAGAACAGAAGACATGGAAAACAACCTTATGAGCTTACACCAATTTTCCAAAGGGGATAAAAAACGTGTAGCACTCACGAACCATTTATTTATAATGAAAGGTAGCTTGAAAGCTAAGCAAAGCTATTTTCCTTTTTTCAAGACTTTCCTAATTTTGGGAGTCTTTCCTAAGTTACTACTCTTGCAAAAATAATGAAATAAATAATTAATTAGCAAATATTATATTTATGTGAATAAATCACATTTTAACTTAGGCAGGAATTAAAAGTTATCACAAACACTTTAATATGGTAATCAAATATGTTTGGATTAATAGTCATCTTGCCTAGATAAGGAAACATCACCAACTTGACTAAAAAAGACTTCTAGTCACGTAATTGGGCCCAAGTCCGCGAACCGTTACAAGCAGTCCATGGATTGTTTCCTACTAACGAACTGTAACAGTTACAACAACACTTATAACTGTCACTTTAATAAATCACTCATAACTTCATCGTTATAACTCGGAATTGAGTGATTCTTGGCTCGTTGAATTCGTAAGCTCATTCACTATAACATGAGAACCTTTCTAGGTATAAAGGTTATTGTCACAAAATTCGTGGCTCAAATAACCTCGAGTATATACATTTACCGTCATAGGAATTGTTCCATAGAGTGAGCATTTGTTTCGATAGATTAGAAAGGTAGAATTGAAATCAATTACCACATACCTTTGTTCATGAAGTCCTTGTTGATGTCTTCTTGTAGTCTTAAAACTTCATCCGTTAAGGATAGCTTCGATTCTACTTCTTACACTTAATCTAGTCCGAAACTATCTATAATATACTAAATCAAGAATGGATTTTGGCAACTAAAATTGACAACTAACTTGACATACCAACGCTAGTGGGTTCAACCGAGCAATGCTCTAACAACTTATCTTTTGAAATTCGTATATAAGACATCGACATAATTGTATGAATGTTATTGTGATTATGTATGGGTATGGGTGAAGATTTCGTCCTAGGAAACAATGTTTTACATTTGTTTAAAGGAAGTAAATTCATGAACTTGTTTTATGAATCGAAAGGGAAATCGCTAGGCTTATTGGTATTGTTATTCATTGCAAATCTTTTGAACTACCAATATGTGTGTTTAGTATAACCGCTCATAACTTGTTTATGTATCTTGGAAAAACTATTCACAAGGCCTGACTTTTGTATTGGTATGAAATTTATTAGTGAAACCGATCTTAAGTAATCACTTGAGATGTTATGATCGATTTGTTGTAATTGGTATGACCAACTCTAGACATTGGGGAACCAATCCTAGTAAGAGGTGCAACCAATCACAAAAGGGGAATCGATCCTTGTAAGAGGTGCAACAAGTTTTTAGTAATTGGGAACCGATCCTATGAACATGTGCAACACGTTTTTAGTGATTGGGAACCGATCCTATGAACATGTGCAACAAATACAAGTTAGATACCATATATATGTGGGAACCGATCCTAGTACCTAGTCAACCAAGTTTTGGTAACTAGCGTGACTAATTCTAGTACCCACATGGAGGTAGAACCGAAACTTGTTTTGGTAGAACCGTGAAACCCATGATTGGTGATCTGATAGGATAATAAATCACATAGTTCTTGGAAGTCAGATGAACCAATTCTAAACTTTTTTGGAAGTGTGGCAAATCGGTTCCAAGATGGTAAATATGAAAAAGGATTTACCAAGTAAAGATGTCGACATACTTTGAACATGTGCAATAACTCTTATCTTTTATTGTTCAAAGATATTCCTTAATAGCTAAAGGAGAATCCCGGATCGAAATAAATTGAGAATCTTTTAATTAAGGTTTTTAGTTTTATATGCTTTAATTTCCAGCAATTAAAATGCATATCTTTAGAAAATAAAAATTGGTAATGTGCATTTACTAATTGGAGATTTTCTAATGAGATTTCGGTCAATATTTGGACAAAGCATTTCCAGGAATTATGGAAACCGAATTTGGTAATATATGGCATATCTTGAGAATATTTTCGGTTTTGGAAATTCCTTGGTCTATAAATATTGAAGTTTGCATTTCAAGCAAACTAATCCTCAGAGCCAGCAAAACTACCTAGTTGTGTTGTTACTGGTGGAGCCGCCTATTCGGAGAGGAAATTAACCTAATTAGGCGAAATCTCTTACGGCCGCTCGGTTTAAAGACTTCTTTGGGATTGAGAAGCTCTATTAGTACCGTTGGTGGGAAACTAGATAATTGCAGTTTATTATTAGTTTTCGATTGATTTGATTGACTAACGGTTGTTGAACTTTGATTGCACCTAGTTTTTTTATGCTTGAGAATCTTCTCTTCTAATATAAGATTCACTCAAACTAAATAGAAGTTTCGACTGGAATCTTTAGACTGTTTGTAGATCTAAAGACGTCTTGTGATAATCCATTGTTAACAGACTTCGTTCTGTGTGTGATTGATCACAAGAGATTCAAGTTGATTGTGTGTAGGTGTTTATTGAAGATCTAAGAAGATTTGAAGACAAAGAATATTTTTGGGTTCATAATCTTTGGTGTGCACAATACTTGTTTCGGCTGGAAAAGGATCCAACTATAATCGGTTTATCCTTGTGATAGATTGGATTGATTAGTTGAGTACATCGGCATCAATACAATTCTTTGTGATTAAAAGTATTGATTGCAAAATCTTGACAATTACTTTGGTAGTTGTTATTAGATAGATCTAAGGACCTGCCAAAGGAGTTTATTGGGATAAACGGAAGAGCCTTTTGTCAAACTCATATCACTTGATTGAAAAAAGTTGTTACCGAACAGATTTGTTATTCCTTTACTGTTTGGAATACGAACCAAAGGAATTGTTCCAAGTGCGTGACTTACTACAAGTTGGAGGCGCAGGGATACAGACGGAACTAGGTGAACTATAGGTTTAGTTGCTTGGTCTCAACTATACGAAGTTGGTTTAGATTTTGTATAACGGCTTAATCCTGAGAGTATTCAATTCTGGACAAGGTCCCGAGGTTTTTCTGCATTTGCGGTTTCCTCGTTAACAAAATCTTGCTGTGTCTTTTACTTTTCTATTTCCGCAATTATAATTGTTTTATAATAATTAGAAGTAAAATACACAAACGTTAATTCCTATTTACTTGATAGCAATCCTATTGTGTTTGGTTAAGTCCAAACCTTTTATCAAGTAAACATACTTCGTTGTTGTATTGTCTCGATCTTGTATCCATAGTCAATCACACAAGTTATCTTGTTGTCGTATTGTCTCGATCTCGTATCCATAGACGATCACACGAAGTGTGAACCGATTAGTTGTATTGTCTCGACTCAGTCCATAGACAATCACTTTCGGAGAAAGGACTTATAGGTGGAAAAGTTTTATTGAGGTATATTTGGGTACCCTCGTCTCTTCAGTATTACTCTTAAACTTCCAAGTATATCTTTATTTCTTCACATAATAATATAATTTCCTAAGCTTAGTTTCTTAATCCTTAAAATCATCTCTATAATTCTAGTATACCCCTTCTATGCTTTCTTGATTTTTCAATCTGACATGATTTACTATGATTTGATTCTAAGGATAGTCTCGGTCTATTCTAACCAAACAAAGAAAAGACTAATTTTGTTATGTTTCCTAAGTTATACATAAAACAAGATTTTTAAACGGATAAGTAATAAAACAACTACAAGATACATAATAGGCATCTACTCATAACATGCTTCATAATCTTAAACACCAACAGAAGAAATTAAGAAAACAATATTACTCTTAAAACACAAACACACCCATATTAAACATACTTGCATGTCCATTCATAAAAACTAAATTACCATTATAGTTTACTTTTTGCAACTTTCATTCATCCTTCTCTAACTCCTCATAGTTCCCCTTTCCTCTTTTGCCCTTATATCGTGCTTCCTTCATCAGCGCATAGGCGTAATCCATCCCTGGAGGATCTATAACGGAAAATAGGAACATTTATAGGCACATGTCTCTCCAACTTAGCTTGAATTCGATCCTTAGTCCCCTCATTCAATTTGCTTTTCTTTTCCTCACTCATATTACAATAAGCCAACACCTTAGCTTGCTCTTAATATAAAAACCCTCCTTAATAACATCTGGTACAGTAATAATATTGAATCCGATGTAGCTGTCCTTCTCTACATCTCATGATTCGGTTAGATAAAATTGTAGCATCATTTGGTACCTTTGAATGTTCACAAGCCATGGCTCTATCGGAAAATTTCTGTCTATTAATTTTCCTTCTCTAAAATAACCAAAAACTTCTCTTTGGTCTTCCTTTATTCTAAAAAACCAATACATTAATTATCTTCACCTATCTCTCTTAATCTTATTAACTCCGAGTATTAACTCGAGGAATTCTGATACACAAAAAATCTCTTCAGTTCCATCAAATTGCATACTCAGACTAGTGGCATATCGAAATCTTTTAACTCATTGAAGTACTCATAGTGCATATAACAACTTCCAAAACCCTTGACCATTAGTCTCACCAAATTTAAATTCAGTCAATTATTAGTCTTTCTGCTTATTGTGATGCATCGGTTCCTTACAAAATTATTTTTAGATATTTTTGAATTTTCAACGCTGAAAAAAGTTTGATCCATTTAGCTGGATAATCTGACTTAGTTAAGTTGCTTTCCCCAATACCAAGTATTTTCATTAGCTCACAAAACCCAATGTTCAACTGTACTTATTTTGTACTTAGTTTATTATATCTAATTTTATGCATATTGAGAAAGGATTTGATATTAATCTGGCAATGCCAGTGAGAAAAACACCATTAAGTCACGGGTGTGATGAATTTGAACTTCCTTCTCACTAAATAATTATATAGCATAAGTCTGGTCTCATTTATCCCAATAACCTTAGGTCTCAAAGTTGGTTCAACCTTCTTCTGCTTGTTTTTTTCTCCCTTACTTCTTTCTTTCTCGGCCTTAATGGATAATAGTTATAATATTTATAAGCATCTCAATGGCCTCTCTCTGGCTCAAAGATATCTGTTTGTACCCAAAAATATTTCCAGACACAAAACACGATGATTTTGGTGATGATGGTGAAATCTAGGGTTTTACACAAAACAAGCATAAGAATATAGACACGAATTTTACGTGGTTCGACATGGTTTGCCTACATCCACGGATGAATCCCCGTAGGGAGAGATATTTTATTGATGATTGGATTACAATGATTTTTGACCCCTTCTATGGTTTGTTGGTGTATTTTCCTCTATCAGGGCCTCTCCGTTTAGGGTTGAGATTCCCCTCTATTTATACAGTTGAATACATGGGTTAAACCCTAATTTCGAGATAATCTTTCTCTGCAAGTAACTTGGTAAGCAAGACATCCAGAAACTTCCAGAATCTTCTTCCAAGGTTTTTGTACTGGATCGATGGAAACAGGATAAATGGACATGGGCTTGCGGGTTTGACCATCGACCTTGACTTTGACTGGTAGGGTTGACTTTCGTTGTTGACTGCAACTATCGATCTTTGACTGGCAGACTGCCTTGACTGGAGACATGGCTGGAGAATGGATGGAGGCTAGCTGGCAGCGTGGTAGAGTTCTTAGCTGGAAACTGGTTGGCAGCACAGGTTGGCAACATGGATGGAAACTGGTTGGCAGCACCGCTGGCAACATGGCTGGAAGCTCGACTGGCAACATGTCTTCGACAATTGAACCGACGGTTGGCCGACCTTTCACTTTGATAGTTGACTGGTCATTGACCAATCGTTGACTTTGACCATTGACCGTCCATTGACTTCATGGAACACTGGACTAGCAGGTAGCCACGTCGGTTAGCTGGATGACAGGCTTGGATGAGGGCCAAATGGTGATTCAAGTAGCAATTTAGCCTATCATGTGGCATTTTTACTCATGGTACAAACAATATCCAAATCACAGTAACTCAGGATTGTTATCAACATCACCACAGTTCATTACAGATTTTGGGATAAGGAATAATAGTATTCTAGCAAGAGTTTTCTTCACAATTATTCTTAAACCTTGGGAAATAAGAGGAGTTTTGAGTAACTTTTTGGGGACCAAACATTGGATTTCAGATTAGAGAAATAGATCCCAATCTCTTCATCCCAACTTTCCAGTCTGCTGAAGATTTCAGATGGATATTATCAAGTGGACCATGGTATCCTTATGGTAATATTTTCTCAGCCACAACGGCATACCCTGGAATGAACATTTCCACTAATGCCGTAATAAAAGAATTCCTATCTGGGCTAGTATGCTAAATTCTAAGCATGAATATGGAAGCAAACAAATGATCGGATTAATTGCAAGCAAGTTGGGACAGGTGAGAAGAGTTTGTTTAGGAAGTGAAGTCTCAGCACCGGACTGTCTCCCAAGATTAATGGTATGGGTGAATATAGAAAAGCCGCTAGTGGATAAACTTCTAGTTAAAGTAGGTCATTATCCCGCATAAAAAATTTCTTCAACTATCTAAATCATCCATCAAAATTCTACGTTCATTGTCTGAGATTTGGTCACAAAGAAAGCAGTTGTGCTATTATTCAAGGTAGATCTTTAAAATATATTAATGATATCACCATTGATTTTCCTTTTCCTTGAGACGATCTCTTCTTCCTCAATGATATCCCGATATAAATATGGAACCCTAAAGACAATGTGGGTGTTAGTGGAGAGATAGTGCCAATATAAGAATTTCTTAGTTTACCTGGAGTTAGCGACACCTATCAGAATCTCTTCAGCAACACCTCTCCTTTGGAGGCTCAACCAACCGTTAGTAATGTTCAAGAACCCCCATTAGAAGCCAGTCGTTCATTAATGGATGAAGACATTCCCTTAGTATCTGATTCCATCTTAGGAAAGTGCACTTTCCCATTTAATCTTTCTGAAGAATATATCCCTCTAAACATGAATGAGTCTGATTCATTCCATTCTGTTAACTCAGAAACTCGTCGAGTCATCGACTCAGCGAGATCGCTTGAATCAGAATAACTTATGGGTTATGGTCTTCTTCAGGATATTCCGAAACTATAACTAAATGGAACTGGGGTATCGTCTCCTATTCAAGAAAGGCGACTTTCATGTTCAAAAGGGATTCTTTTGAATCTCCAATTTTGCATCTTCTTTTTCATCGAAGTTCAAAACTCCAATCCCATTGCATCCTATCTCTGCATTAATTATTGACCATTTTGAAACTCTGCATATCAATTTACAATTTGCATTTAAAATTTCGATTCCTGGATTTCCTTCTTCATCATCTTCCGACAATTTTTGTACTATCTCCACTGGAAATAGAAAATCCCAAAGAATTGATCAGTATGGATCCAATATGAAAGAAGAACAACTAAAAGCACCTGAATCCTATCTCTCGATTCCATTCCCTCTACTCTCCACATCAGTGCCAAATGAGGAAACTCATGTACTTCTCTCATCTGATTCCGGATTTCTTTTAAACCCTTTATAGTCCTTTAATTTCTTTTCTAAATTTAGCTTTGAACTTTTGCTTAAAACAACACCCTGAACACATACACATAGACATACACATATATAATCAATTTCACTTGATCTTTAGCTAATTCAATCAAATTAGCAGAAACCCTCTTAGTCATTTTATTCAACTTAATGTAGTAACTTAATTAAAATTTCATATAGTTAGGTCACTGGTGACAAGTTCTCTTGACTTCCATCAAAATGAAAATTTTAGCCTGGATTGTTCAAGGTTGTGGGAACCAATTTACTCAAAAACTAATTCAAAAAGAAAAGCCTGAAATCCTATTTTTATCAGAAACAAAATCTCAAAGATCACTAGTTAAAAACTTAGTGTCTTTCTACCCAAATTACCATATTGTTGACCCAATAGGTAGAACAGGGGGTCTAGTAGCTAGTGGCTTGGGTAGATGGTTTCTATTTTGATATAGTACAATGGAATTTGAACATGATAAACATCTTAGTTAAAACAAACTTTGACTCTAGCAAATGGGTTCTTACCTATTTCTGCGGTAGCCCTTATCCACATAATAAAAAGATTGCCTGGGATTTTCTTAATGATATAGGAATTCAAGTAAATAATAGGAATATGCCTTGGGTAGTAATAAGTGATTTTAATATGATTTTTGATCAATCTGAAAAATTAGGAGGCCTTCCTTTCAAAAGAACAAACTGTGACTACTATCATAACATATTAGAAAAAGCAGGACTGTATGATTTAGGTTTTGTTGGCTATGTCTATACTTGGAATAATCATAGACAATAAGATAATAACATTCAGAAAATATTGGACATAGCAATAACCAATGAAGAGTGGAATCTCCAATTTCGTAATGCATGTACATTTAGTGGCTATTGGCTCATATCATAGTCCAATCTTATTGCATTTAGATAAAGCATCCATACAATTAGGATGTGTTTTTAGATATTATGATACTTGTCAAAATGAAACTTCTTGTGTCCAAATAATTAGGAACTCTTGGATTTCAGACTGCTCCACTGACCCATCACAAGCATTAATATTTAAAATATCAAATCTAAAAACACTCAGAATCAATCTTTTAGACTGAAAGAAGAACATTTTTGGCTTACTAGCTATGAAAATTGCAAAACTGACAAAGGAAATTGAGAGACTCAAAACCTCTAGATTAACTGATTACCAACAACAGAAACTTCAAACTAAGTTAATGGAATTAGAATCACTTTCTGACACTCAAGAAGCTATAACTAAACAACAGTCCATAGATAATATCATAAATGTAGGAGAAAAAAATACTAAATACTTTCATACCGTAACACTGAGAAGAAGGAAATGGAATAATATTGAATGCCTTCTAAACATCCAAAACATAGTCGCTAGGAATATAGTAGAAATTAGTACTACACTTACAGATTTCTTTCAAAATCTCTTTACTGAAAATACCGTGGACACTTCCCTTCATGACCAGCTTTTTAAAAATATATCTACCTTTATCTCAGATCAGGATAATCTGAGCATAGTGGCCATTCCTACCCAAGAAGAGAACTTCACTGTTCTAAAAAATATGAAACCAAATAAATCTCCAGGTCCTGATGGCTTCCCAACCAGTTTCTTTAAAAGCAACTGGGAAACCATAGGCCCTCAATTAGTGTTAACACTTCAAAATTAAATTTGGAACAAAAATAATGAATCAGGAAATAAGCAGAAGCGGTAGGCATTTTTCAAGCAGCCTACTGGGCCAAAAAAAAAAAAACATCCATCATTTTTGCATAGAAGGTGACTATGAAAGCCTTTTCAATCATCTCAATGGTAAATCTTCAGCAGTCTCATGGAGAAGCAGAAACATTTTGGAGGAAGCATAAAAAGTAGCAAAATCCTGCAACAACTTTTGGGGTTTCTATTTTGTTTCTAGAACAGGCAACTTATTTGCAGATTCCTTAGCTAAATATGCAAGGTTTTTATTTTCAGAAGTGGATTGGACTTGTGATCCACCGGCTTGTATAACTCAAAAACTCTTAGTAGATAAATCTAATATGAGAAGGAACTCACCCTCTGTATTAGATGGCTCTACTACCCTTGTAACTCACTCATTTTGAGTCTTAATTTCTTCTAATGAAATTCTTATTCACAAAAAAAAAAAAAAAAAAAACATAGTATCACCAAAATAGTGTCAACCAGGTACAAAGATTACATGGATGTATGCATCACTGCATTCCAATTACATAACAAAGTTTAGAATTTTTAACCGCTATAGGTTTAAACATAGATTTGACGACCAAGAACAAATCAACAACCGATGATGATTAACTAATGAGAGCTACGTATAATGCGAAAATCTTTTTGACCGGGTCAAGGAAGCACAG
Source organism: Papaver atlanticum (assembly GCA_023531105.1). Lineage (NCBI taxonomy): Eukaryota > Viridiplantae > Streptophyta > Magnoliopsida > Ranunculales > Papaveraceae > Papaver > Papaver atlanticum. Next base: position 337,691 of record JAJJMB010009300.1, on the reverse strand, counting down.
TGAAGACTTCTACATCCTTCATGGATGGGTTTTTCACACAGTATTGAAATGTCCACCCATGGCAAGCACCTGCATGAACACCGCTTTTATTAACAGCAAAAATTGCTCCAACGAATTCAGGAAATTTTCTTGTGATACGTGATATAGCATCCTTAGCAGCAACTCTTGGTTCCATCCCCAATCCCATACTCTCCACAACTTGGTAACTGAAATATTGGAGAAACGCAATTTACCAGATTGAACTCAAAACATTTGTTGGGATTAGAAGAAACATTAGTTACCCCAACATCCAGAATATGGGATTTTGACGAAATTAAGATTATAAGTTTGAAATAAAACAATGCCCGCGTAAATCTGACCAAAATTTGATCACTTTATCGATGCATTTCTTAGTCAGTACATACCATGAACAACACTATTAAACCGAAAGTACAGATAAGAAAAAGAAGTATGCAGTTCAGCATAGTTTCTGAAATTACCACGGAAGGAAACGCATCATGATATCACCGTCGCCTGTTGCACCACAAGCATCAATATCAGAATCAGCATATGCTGATGATCCTGCTATCGGTCCGTCACCTATCCTGCAAGGAGTTTGTCAATACAGAAATCATAATGAAGGAACCATTTGAAATTAAAATGTTTATACAACACATATACGCGTGCAAGGAAACTATCAATGAAGGTTGTATTACTGAATCACTTCAGGTTATAAGTTCCGGTTTGAGTTATGCTGACATTACCCCAGGTCATTACAGTAATCACGAGATCTCACATTTCAATAGTTACCTGCCAGGAATTTTGAAAGTAGCTCCATTGGTAGACGTACCAACCGCTATGTCCTGTCTACACAAAGAACAGATAGTAAACTACAAAACCTTGAAGAGCCTGCATTAACTTATTTAAGCAATGAAATACTTAATCTTGAAGCAATGAAATACTTACTTCATCTATTACAGCCATGGAGATTGTATCGTGATTATGCAAACCTATATGTGATGAACCAGACAATCGAGGTCCTCCCAAACAAGTCCCGGCAAGGTTACTATTCAATAGAAGATTCTTTAAATGATAAGGCCCACAAGTTTTTACAGGCATAACATCCTTCCGAAAATTAGGTTGGCAATGTTCCTCCTCTTTCCATTTAATCCATTTTTGTGTGGATTCTGGCGAGCTAAGGTCTGTAGGTCCTGGGAGACCCATAGAAATGGCAAAGGCCGAGGCTTGATCTCCAACAAGAAATGTGTGTTTGGTGTGTTGCATCACTAGCTTTGCAGCTTTGATTCCATCCTTCACATACCGCATGGAACCAACAGCTCCTTAATTATCATTTCCATGTGGATGCCAAGTATCCTCCAACACGAACAAAATTCAATTTAAAGAAACCAGAAAAATTTGACTGGTGATTACCCCATCCATGATCATAGCATCAAGTGTAGTTTCCCCGTTCTCGTCTGGACTTCCACCTGGCCCCACTGTTCACAACAAAAAGTATCAGATAAACTAGACGACAAAGTCAATGCAACCCTACTCATACAATTACATTTGTCTAAAATTGAGATAGATCTGGAACAAGTTCTGAAGTTCAGGTAGTGTTACATTCACACTAATTGAAGCTACCTTTAGTGTAAAAATCTCTATTCAGACCAACATTCAAAATGCTAGGACTGTAAGATACGTTTTACTTGATACACCTCTTAAATCCCTGAATGCTAGGACTCTAGAATAAGTTTTACGCAGATATACCTCTGGAATCCTTGAAATGAACTATAGCTACAATATGACACCTAATATACATCATTGAAGACCAAAAGAAACAAGTATATCATTGTGTTACTCACTTGTTTAACTCAGAAGAGAACAACAACACTTACGTCTCCAAAACCCCTTCGACATTTAACTTAGTAAGAAATCTATATCAGAATTAAACCATTATGTCATATTGTTGTGGCACAGAGTGAAATCCAGAATGTCTAAAGTTAAATAATATGATCAAATATATACAAGAACTGGAGTACAAGTTAATTCTGAGTTATTGTACAGTTGATGCATTTTAGTTTGAGAAGTATGGTGTCAAACAAAGTCACACCTGTATCATCACACTCAAGACTTCACAAGTAGAGCAACCCTCCACTACTGAATCAACTGCAGATAACCCACTATCAACAGCTATCCAAGCAGCCCTAACACAATCTAAGAACGGCTAAGTACTAATAACCAACGGAAATCGCACTGAATCTTGTGTTTCACTTCCAAACACCTAAAATTGAATAAGAAGAACCAAAATCAAAAAAATAAATAAATTAAATTACAAATTATACTAAGATCAGTAGATTAAAACATCTTACCTTAGAAAATGAGAGGAATAAACTTAAGATGATCAGGTCTCTGAAAGCCATTGACTGGGGAGATCCTGAGCAGCTGAGCTTCTTCCTCTTTCAGTATCTTGTTCCTTTTTCTTTTTCTAATTTTTAACGGTGACGTCTGTCAACTACCTTTTGTATACTCGTACACCCAACAGCTTCGATTTAAGCACCCACATCCGAAATGCTTATAAATTTAGAATCTGGTGTTTGAAATCTAATTTTTGGTGGGCAAATAATAAAACTGGCGTTTTTGTAACAGACCTAACCTAACTTCGTTTAGCCAAATGTCATTTACCAAAATCATGTCCAGTATTTTATTAATGTTTTCATGCCCAAATCTCTTACATGTTTCTATACATGGCTGCCATCTTGCTTTCTTTTTCTTCGGAGATGATATAACTTATAAGCATAGTTCTATTTTAAAGCAGTTGTCAATTAGTAAGGTTAGTTAATTGTGGGATTAAATGGTATTTACGTAGTTTTTTTTATGTGGTCAAGTATGGTTATCTTCATTTGAATTTTATGAGTGAATATATCAGCGTGCCTCAAGCCAAAATTAGCATATTATTTATGTGCATAGAAAATAATGAAGGCATGATAAGTATGTTGACATCATTCATTCTTCGTGCCTCTACTAAATTGATAACATTTTTCGATTCATTTTGTACTTGAAATTTTATGCGATGCAATCTATTTTTATAGAAAGTATACGTCATTACTACTACCCTACATCTTATAATTATATTATTAGGAATACTTCGTAGAAGAAAACAATTCCATAGATTTTGAAATGATAGTTTCCTCTTTTATCGATGTCTTTTCATCATTTTGACTACGAATGATTCGTATATCCAAATGGCAATATGCAATTACAAAAACCATTGGCATTATGTTGCGTCTTAAAGACACCAATAAACCAGCCATGCAATTTTTAGAGAATTTGCTTGATACTAGTGACCAAATACAACGGCAAACTACAAATTGCATTATGCGGCTGCCATGTTGATTTTTATTTAATTTATTTTGATCTACTCCATATTACTTGAAATTGAACAGAAAATAATAATATGAGCATGGTCAAAGGGTTTTGTATAGTTTGTGATCCATTTCCGAATGATGTTATTTAGAGTGTTTTTATAACAACGGTCGAATGGTTCGTAATTTTTGGTAGGCTTGAAGTCATGTGCTACGTGATTTTGCAAATAATAAGAGGATTTGCAAATAGTAAGAACGGATAGATTAGCGGTGGGCGTTGATAATCGGTCTCGGTCATAAAATCTGTTTAATGGTCAACAATAAAGCCATTTGTTGTAATTGTGCGTCTTCAAAAGACCATTAATGGAATGAAGTGAGCTAAAGATTAACGGAAAAAATTTGAATATTATTTCTATCTTATTATCTCTTATTAAATATCATATTATCAAACTTGATGTTATATTTTCTACTTAAAATCGCGTATAATGAGTCGATAGATTGAAAAACGAAAATGAGTAATGTAAGTTGATTTTCAGACTCCTTTAGAGCAATTCCCATGGAATGAACAAACTCAAAGTTTGTTCATTTTGCTCCCACTATGGACTCAACAAACATGAAAAATGGATGTTAACCAACAAATTTGTTGGTTTGTTCATTGAGTTGGAACATGTAGCGCGCGCTTGATGAAAGGCCGGGCGATCGTGTTACAAACGGGCGAGCATTGTACAAACGCGGGCGGTCAAAGAACCATCGTGGGCGAGCATTGTACAAACGCCAAGTACAATTCCCGATTTTTTAATACTTTTTTAACCTATTTTATCTCACTTTTTCCTATTATATCTTACTTCATCCTATTTTATCTCACATAAATATTATATTTTATTTTTTATCTTTACCCTATAAAACCTTTTATATCAAAAAGAAATATTATTGGGGCCCTGAAAACCTAATCTATTCATTTTGCTCTAGTTTTCCATAGTGGAAAACACAGTTTGTTCATCCACGAGGCTCAACAAAAAAAAATTTGTTCATTGTCATAGGAACTGCCCTTAGATATTATTTTTAAATACATTCATCGCATATTGGATGGCCAATCCAGTGAATCCAGCGATACAGATTATTTTATTTTATATAAATACAATAATTCCCATAAATTTTGATAATCCCTGTATGAAAAAAATGGTCTTATCTAAGCAGGAAATTAACGAAGATAAAGCATACATTGCCACACCAGATAAAATATAACTTGTATGATGACATTTTGAAAAGTACAGAACTCCAAGAGAAAAGAAAAGGAAATCAGTGAGAAATTATTCTACTTGGGCCTTGGCTTTCGATTACAAAAGGATTATGCGACTGTTCATGACAAAAGCTAATAAAAAATTACCCTAATACATTACCGATATTTACAATATATTACCCTAAAAATGGAATCGGCAAGACTAAGGTCGTGGCCGGATAGGCCGATAATGTATGCAGGCAAATGCTGTCGTCTCCATGTAACATCCATTTTCACACCAATGCGAAGGCGAATCGAATGCTAATCGTATCACTAATTCCGATGACAGTCAGATTTGAATTAGGTTTATTGTACCACCGACCGGGGGGGTCTTTGAAAGAAACGGGGAAGAAAATTGGTTGATTTTCCTCTTGTAATTACCCTAGAAAATAAGATGTATACATAATTACGAAATTACCCTCAAATGGGACCCATATGGAACCTTACACTAAATACGTAGTCCGCTGAATAAGTAATGGTTGGCACCATTATAATACCCTTCCTCCTCCTCTAATAAACTCCCTTTCTCTCCACCAAAAGGAAAAGAAAAAAAATTCTCTTTGGTTTTTTCTACTGCTGCTGTGTAGGATCAGAGTAATGAAACCCTAGATTTTGATCATTCAATATACAGATTCTTTTGCAAAAACCATATATAGAATTACAGTTAATTGAGTGATTCATTCATGGCAACTGTGCCGGTAAGATCTCATCATCAACCATTACATAATTTCCCATCATTTAAATGGGGGGGCAAGAATCATCAGATTAACAACACCACCGCCAGCAACACCAATTTCTTCAGAAACTCAGAAGAGGGTTTTTCTCCTGATCATAACAATTCAATGGAGGAATCTAGTGCAAAAAATCAATTGAACCTACCTTATTCACCAACACCTTCACCTCCAACTTCAATGGAAAAAGAAAAACCAGTTAAGAGTAAGAATTCTATTTCTGAGAATGAAATTAAGTCATTGAAGTTGGATTATGGTGTAATCAGGAATCGTATACCTGGTGGTTTTGATGAAGGAGATTCAAGATGGAATCTTAGGCCAAGGAGAGCTGCTTCTAAAGCACCAGCCGCTACTACTCATGATGAGATCAATGGTGTCAAAAACACTGACTTTCATGAGAAACTACCAGTAGAGAATCATCATCATCAGCAGCAGCAGCCACAGCCACCACCAAAGTCCTCTAGATTAAGAGGTTTTGCTGAAAACGTGAATGTTGATAATAGAGGAGAGAAACGGAAGTTATGGATTTCTCTTTCAAGGGAGGAGATTGAAGAGGATTTCTTTATTATGACTGGATCAAAACCTCCTCGTAGACCAAAGAAACGAACTAAGGCTGTTCAGAAAGTTATTGATGTATGTAATGGTTTTTTTTTTTTAAATAATTTTTATTATATTTTGAATAATGGGTTTTTTATTTCTATTGATGAACAAGAACTAATCCAAAAAAATTGTTTTGATAAAAAAAAAATCAGAATGTTTTACCTGGTATGTGGCTAGCTGGAATTACAGCAGATTCTTACAGTATTCCTGAAGGTCCTTCAAAGGTAATCTCTTTTTAATATTTAGTCTTTTTTTGTGATTTACAAGTTTTTATGGCTGAATCTGTTGAACCCAGAGTGTATAATTCTAAATGTTATCTTCTTTATTTGTTGGTGCAGAGGTAGATATGATTGTGGTGCCCTAGTTGGACTGTTCTTATCTGCAAGTTTTTCTTCTTCGACAACATTGAGGCCTCATTTCGAGAGGTATTAAAAATTACAGTCGAGACTGTGATTCTATAGAAAACAAATGGAAAGTTCGATAGATCAGTAGTATCTTTGTTAATGTTCTTAGTCAGTGTTTCAATTTCGAGTCTGTAGAAGCTTGGGATAAATTAATGAAAATGTTTTCTTTGGTTACCAGTAGTTTTAGTAGGAATCGCCGTGGCAGATGTAAATTCCAATAAACAGATGGATCAATAGAAGTTATATGTTGTTTTGCTTTTATCCAGTATCTTGTTGCGTGGCTCTTGAGTTTTCGGGATGTTTCTCTTGTTATAGTTTTTAAATTGATTATAGCTTTTGAAAGTGATCCTGATATTGTGTGTTGGACATGCAGTGATGATTTTTAAAAAATAATTGTGCTGCCTCTAATTAATCCAGAGAAATTGTAAGGAAGGATATGCAGCTTCTTTGATATGCAAGACCACTTGAATGCATTTCATCGGAGAAACTCTCCTGATGAGGTTTAAGTTACTTATGTTAACTTGCATTTTTGCTGCCACCTTTTGGTTATCCTGTCAAATCATGATAAATCATTTGTTCTAGCTACACGTGTCTCGGTTTCTCTCTTGTTTACTAAAGACGTATGAAGCCGTAACACGTTAGGTTTTTTTTATTCCATTTTTGGCTACTGCAGACATTATATGCCAGTCCTCCTAATTTTCAGTATTTCAATGTGTAGGTATATACATTGTGTTACTTTTCACGCCTGCCTTCCATTTTGAGTTGTTATCGCACATGCATTAGAAACTTGTCCTTATTCATGATCCAATTCTCCAAGTATTTGGTGCTTAGGAGAAAATTAAAATGTCGGAACTCACTAGCTATAGGATTTTTTTGTAGTCGTGGGTGTCAACCTTTCGTAATTCTTCGCCGTTCTTCTGAAGCTGCATTGATGAAAGCCCTTGTACTTGGTAAGTGTGGCAAGTTCTTGCTGTATTTGCATCAACTGATCAACCTACATTGGCTTTTCTTCTTCATAGACTAGCTCTTGGTTGCGTAATTAGGCATGCCATAAGCCTTTTCTAGAAATGCTAGGAAACTACAACGTTATGTGGTAAAAAAATTTGAAAGGAATATCTGCGTGGACACAGAAGTGATTCAGGATCTTAGCAGATATTGTGACCCTAGGAAACTACAATGTAAGTGTTAGAACTTTTTTGATGAGGAGGAAACTGCTACATGGAGTCAAAAGTGATTCAGGATCTTAGAGAATAGTGTCTGTTTGTTTGTTTATTTTGATCGGCAGAAAATAAAACCTATTGTTTAGAATCCAATCTACTTGTATTTTCTCCCTCGCTGACGGTGTACTTGTCTTTAACAAATAAGGGCTGCATGATTATTCATTTTATTCAGCTTATAACGATGTCAGAGCGTTTTGTAGGTGCTTATTCTGGTTAAACTGAATCTATGCATGATACGTTAAATGAGTTCACCAGAATGTTTTCTCATGTAAATGAGAAACGCTAGTGAAAGTTGTCATTCAGTAGCTTCCACGTGCCACACAACAAGGATAAAGTTGGCAGTTTGATGCTAATATACGCCGCTAGATGTTCTTACCTTAAATAGTTTTGAGATTGAACGATCACTTGAGTAGTTATTCCGCACACATATGCTTGTTTGAGTTATTTTACTTTTATCACAATATGTATTTGTTACTGACATTGACTTGCAATTACTTTCCAGTCTTTCTGAATATGATTGTACCCTGGTTATCGTATAGTTGGCTTTCTTTTAGTTTTTAAGCTATGTTATAATTGATTATGTGGAAGTTACTGAAGAGACATTAGTTCGCAAGTGACTCTGCCAGACATCCTGTAACATTGTAAGGCGGATTATGTATTACCACCAAATCAGGCTCTCTTTTTTGCAGGTAGAATACTTTGCCGACAAATATGGATTTGTCAGCTCATGGTTTTTATTTGGATGATACAAAGCTGGGCTGATAATCAAGTTGGTAAATTATAACTAAGAGTCATGCCAGCTTTAGTGGTAAGCAACCCCTCTACAGGGATTCATTTTTTCAACCCCCCTACAGGGGTTCATTGTTAAATTATGCAGCATATCTTTTTTTTTCCTGAACACATATGGATTGAACTGTAGTACTACATTTGGGCACCTGAGATGGTGTAGGAACTATTAGTAACTTCTGTTCGTAGTAGAGTTGCTATCATATAGGGTACACTTAGAACAACAAAACTGGCCTAGCCATCTTGTTACAAAAGAAAGGGTGTTTCAGATCTACAGTTGCTTAAATCGGCTGGTACAGGCAGCAACAGAAGACCGTTGGTATCGTACCTGGGCGTAATGATTATTGCTGCTATTTCATTGCAACTGCTAGGGGGTTCACAAAAACAATTGGTCCTACTATACTTTCAGCTGAGTACAGACGTGTTTTTCTTGTTTTATTTTTCTTTTCTACATAACGAGTTCCCTAATTTGATGTTTACTGTTATGGCAAACAACCTAACTGTCTTGTTGCTGCAACAAGACAGCGAACTCTCTTAAACCTGCAACCATTACTGTAGTCACTATTAAAATATTTCATTGAAATGACAAGAGACGATAGTATCAACTTGAGATTGGAAAGGAAAGAAATTGAAAATATTAGGTAAACACCAAATCGTCACTTACTCAGAAGGAGAAGTGGCTAGGCGAAATAGAGCACTGAGAGAGAAGTAGAAGGGATGTTTTTGGCGGCTTCTTAAAAGTTGGATAACATATCCACGTGAATACATAAACGATAAAATCAAACAACAATTGTGGTTTTGTTTTCGCAAAAACAAACAATGGAATTTGTTATTATTAGTGTCCTACTTGTTGCTACGTGATGTTCTAATTGGCTTGATTTTTCTCTTCTAGTTGAGCTTTTTTTTTTTGAGAAGTAAAGGATATATTTATAAGGAGAAAAAAGATATGTACAGGGTTGAATCAAAAGACTCCCAGTGAAAAAAAAACTGAAAAAGCTATTTACATGCTAACTACTTCTTCCCGGTGATGAACAATTTGATTCATTGAGTAATCTTTGAAGATTCCAGTTGAAGAGCTCCATAAGCAAATGTCCAGAATAATTGAGTGTATCAGCTCATCTCCAGTTTTAAGCCTTCCACCATGCACCCTCTTGTTTCTTTCCATCCATAATTCCCACATAATAGCGAATGGAATCAGATGCCAAATTGTTCTCTTCTTTAGCTTGTGATCGACTAACCTCCAGCTCTTCATTAGAGTTAAGAAATCATTTGGCATTACCCACTGAACATTTAAAGAATGAATGAAGAAGTTCCACATATTCACTACCTCAGTGCACTTGAACATCAAATGGTCCAAATTCTCAACAGCTGCATTACAGTACAGACATAGATTTGACTGTAATATAACTCTTCTACTTTCTAGCCTACTTCTTGTTGGGATTGAGTTATGCATAGCTGCCCACATTAGAAAACACACCTTTGGAGGAGCCAATTTGCTAGAAACAATTTTATTGTACTCCCAATCTGTTCCTTCCTCAACAAGCTTCTTATAAATTGACTTTGCTGAGCAATCACCCTCCACACAGTCTTCTTGTTGCTGATCCAACTCTACATTCCTCAGTTGATGCTTTATCTCCAACAAATCAATTCTCTCAGCAGGGTTAAGGTCTCTTGAAAACAAGAAAATCCAGTTAATATTCTTAATGCTGTCCACCTTATCATGCTTCTGCAAACTGATTCTATACAGTCTTGGAAATTTCTCCTTCAAAGAACCTTTAAATAACCACCAGTCATGCCAAAATCTAATGCTTCTGCCATCTTTGACCTGTAAAGTAGCAGCATCAAAAAAATCTTTGTTAGCCTTTTGAATTTCAATCCACATACTTCTACCAATTGGTTCATTAACTTGTAATGGGACCAAACTAGCATCATCTGATTTTGTCTTCGCACAGATTATTTTCCTCCACCATGCATTCTTCTCCATGCAGTATCTACCATGCCATTTTGCCAATAGTGATCTGTTAACAAATCTTAGATTCCTTATACCCAAACCACCTTTGCTTCTTGGTTTACAAACTGTCTTGAAAGAGACCCAACTCATTTTCTTCTTATTCTCATCCTCACCCCACAAAAATTTTCTCATAATGCTGTTTAGTTTCTAGTTGAGCTTTTAAAATACTCAACACAAATTTACAATGGTCTGGAGGCTTTGCAGGAGCGTCTGTTAGATGTGAATATAGGACTCATGTACACTCTAGTCTCTGAACGGAATGAAAAATAAATAATTAAAAACGAATATACAGTTTTTTCATCAATCACCAGAGAGGTCTTTAGAAGCTCATCAAGACCAGTGGCTCGAGGACGAAGAGATTCAAGACGGAAATTGACAGGGCTTCCTCCTATTTATTGTAGGAACACGTGCAATTCCTCCGCGGGGCATGACAGTTGCAAGATGTTTTTTCCAACATATTGCCCACGAGAGTTTAACTCGTGACCTAACTTTCTTTGTTATTGTTTATTTATTTTGGGCCAAACAGCTCTATTTAAAGTCAAGTTCTAATTTCTACATTGATTTTTCATACAAGAAATGCTATATTATGTGGATTATGAACTTTGGCGGACGCTGTCTCGTGGAATGAGTTCAAATAGTTGGACCCCTTGTTGAGAAGGGTACTTCTAGAAAATGAGCGTGTAAAATAGAAACCCAAGTCTACTGACCCCTATCTATTCTTGCACTTATCTTTTCCCTCTTTGCTACCAATAAAATCTCTAGTCTCTACTCTCTACCTTTTCCCTCTACAAAATAGTTGTGGATTCAAATTTGGTCGAGAAGGTGAAATTAACTAGTAACATTATGTTGGTTTGCACCTGACTCGACTTCTTACTCAGAGCTAACCTCTGACTCGGACCTTTTGAGTCAGGTATGAAACCCCTAATTCATGGGACCAAGTCATTGACTCATATATATTTTTGAGTTAGGTGAATCGGATTTGACTTAAAAAAACAAACATATTAAGTTAGATCCAGATAAATAAGATGATTTCATCCAGGTCCAGACGACTCGGATCCAGGAAAAATTAACATGGTGTAACACCCGGTCTGACTCAGAAATTCGAGTCATTATTTGATAAAGCAATTCATTTTGCGTTGGCAACTAAAAAGTAGTGGTATATCCTTTTATTATATTTTGAACGTAAATGATCCAAAAACAACTAATCAAGCCGTACAACGTACCAAAATATGTAATTTAGATGTAATATTAACAAATATGATGCTTAAAAAAATAAAAATAAAAATAAAGCCAATATTAACTATAATTATTTTGAATTTTGGATTATGAATTTTACCTCAGGCTTAGACAATGTGGTGCCAGAGAAATCAAACGATTATGGAATTATGCAGGAACTTTTTGAGTTTTATGTTTAGTAATAGGATGAATAATCATGCAGCTGTATAATGGCTAAAGAGGCAGGGAAACAGAACGACCTGAAACAACGATGGAGCCACTTATCTTACCCTCACACCTTCGACTACTTCTCGATACAATTCATTATAATCACTAATCAACCATTCAATGTCAACTCTAGCTAGTATTAGTCTTGAGACTATTCTTCAAATTGTTGCCAGATATCCACATCAAGGTTGTTGGATTTTTTTTATTCCCTGAATAAAATATGGATACTATGTAAGATCTCCATGATTTTCACATGCAAATTACGAGTCTACTGAGCCAAATTTGGCCCTGGCTTTTACAAACTGAGTTATAACTATTATGATTGCACAGAAAAATGTGCGTGCCTCGTAAAATAACTACAAAACAGCAACAATTGTGCCATGATGACCTCAACAAAAATACCTACCCTGCAAGAAATTATTCGTCCCAACTAAATTCAGAATGGGATTTGTTCAAACACAGCCATATACTTAACTTGTTTCACTCTCAACTGTAAAAAAGGGAAAATGAAAACCTGAAATGCATTTGTTATACATTCATAACGGGAAAAGAAGAAGAAAAAAGAAAAACTAGAGCAGTGAATCAGGTCATCCTGACCTTTCATACCACAATTTGAAATGGTAGAGAAACAGATCACTTGAACTAGTATAAAGCCTAAAACCTGACTCGAACTCTATTTGTCCAAAACATTATTTCACATTGGAGATCAAAATTAAAGAAGGGTTTTCTTTAGCTCAAACTTTGAAATTCGTCTATGTTTTCCGCCCCATCGCTTCAATAAAATAACATGATCAATCTGCCTGAAGAAAACAAAATATACGCCTAGAATGTTTCGGGACGATAAAAAATTGGTTACCTTCGCGACGAATGTCAGATTGGCTAAACCGCACTAGTGCCAACTAGTACACTTTCAGTTTTTCATCTTAAGCTGGAATGAAGGACTCGAGTATTAACTGGGCTGGATGGGGGGATTTGATTTCAACAATTAGGAACATGAATTTCCATTGCTTGTCGGCTTGGTTTTTGAACATCTCACTATATACCTTTCCGGCTCCATGGGGGCCACGTATATAGAAGTTAACCTGCATAAAAATTTTGAATTGGAAAATAAACCTTGCTTACAAGCATTTTGCTAAGACGACTGGAAAAAACAAGAAATCAAGATTCTGAACTAAGTGCAATTACACAGTGAAACTTATATATTTTGGGGCGTTACCTCAACATGCTCAACACCATCTTCATCAGTCCAAACCCTGTGGGGAATCCGTTGACGAGCAGCCCTGTTTCTACTCTCTTGACCGTATCCCGTAATAGGAGACCCGATTTTTGATTTCACCTGATATAAGTTTGAAATGATACAGATCAATTACACCTCTTTTATGTAGTATCATCCGGAGGCTATAATTTTTTAACTTCATGATGATAATTTCAAAGAAAAGTATTCTCGTTCAACCAACCTGATGGTCATCCTGAATCCTGGCTAGAGCCTTATTGAATATTTTATACCTACATGAATCGGTTGAGAGTTCATGTTAAATGAAAACCAAAAACCTAAATCCATGAAAAACAAGACGATAACGATGGCTTCAATGTTAAGATGCAAACATATTACTCTTCAGGTTCGAGGATTAGCTCCTTAACTACAGCATATCCTGCAGCAATTGCAACACCAAGACCAGCAATAATGATAAAGCTGTAGGAGGCCCCTTCCGTAAATGTCACAGGTTTCTGCGGAATCTTATCCGTGAGCTCATCAAAGGGATCTTCAACAGTAGTTTTTAAGTCTTTTCTACTCTGCAGTATGACCAATAATAAGGAAATGTTAGTTACTCCAAGTAATATGACACATAAAACAAAGAGAAAGAATGCTACAGGGCATTACTCCGCCCCTGCTACAAGGTTAGGTTAGGATCACACATTTCCTGATGGACGTTATGCTCATCCTGAGTACAGATAATGAGCATGCTTCTTACTATGGACATTCACAGTGCAAAATTAAAGAAATTAAGATAATGACCGAACCGAAGAAGAGAATGGATCTACGAACTTCAGCGTGATTATGACTGAAACATTATATGAAGAAGTACTAAATATACAAGCACGGGCTATCAGTTTGAATTCTCAAACCTCATTGTGTTTTTGTCCCGACTGAGAAGCTGAACTGGATGCAAGAGATCTAACAAAACAAGGAAGATTTTTGTGACCTCCATTGTATTTATTGAGTTGATGAGGAGTTAACAGAGCAACTGTAGATTCTCTGGTTTGCGCTCCTTTAAAATGGGCACCTGGCAAAACATTACAGAAAATCGAACTTTTACAGTAAGCCTGATCTTATTGACAAGTTACTATTTCAAAAAAATAAAATAATAAGATAAAGGTTCAACCAAAAACAACGTATAACATTCACAACAACCAAAAAGGTAAGAGAAGAAGTTCAAAGCGAGACAAGATAAGTTCTTCTTCAAATTGATCTTGATAATTGATATAGCTACACTATGAGCATAACTAAACTCAGATCCCATTGCTCCATACAGGAACACGAAAAAGATGTAAACAGGGTTTCTAGTATGTTAGGCCAATGGCCAATTGATGCTTAGGCCAGTTTATCTCAACTAGAAGGAAAAAATGCATCTCAAGTTATCTATGTTTCATCAGAAAGTTTCGTAAAACAGTTTGGTAGCTCTTTTTCTTTCAACCACGTACGAATAAGCTTGCTGATAAAAAGCTAAGCTTATTAAAGGCTCAAGTAGGGCTCAAAGTATAAAAGTTTAACATCTTCCACCTCACCATCATCCGCATGGCACCACCTAATATCAATTTAACTCTAAAATTCACTTAAAATCTCTAAAGTTTGATGCCTACAATTGGGATCATATATGTTGGTTTCCTCATCCCAGTATTATCGTAGATACAAACACACATCTACTAGAGTTACAAGAATATTATCTCAACGAAATTTAGCTACCAACTCTTCAGTACTGAGAAAGAAACCACCAAGACAAAGACTGGTATTAAAAAAAGAGTATAACCAACTTAAAGTACCGCGATACTAACCTCCAACAGTCACAAACTCCTGCAGTTTATAACGAAGGGAAAAAATCAGTCTATCTGCAGAAATTTGTAAGAAACAAATATAACTTTTAAATCTTAGACACTTACCCTTTTCAGCCACTTTGGTTTGGCAATAGTCTTACTCACACTACTTGGATGTAGCCCAACCTACAATCAAATACATAAGACATGTTTATAATTTCAAACACAGATTCAGCAATAGTGATCAGTTCTCCAAATCAAACATAGCACTAAGTTAAAGTTATGAATAGTAGATCTATTAAGTTATTAGGTGATAAAACATGTCTGCGCAAATTGTTTAGGAAACTACAGTGACTACAAAGAATGTTAACCTTTTAAGAGTAAAAAAAAAGACTACAAAGAATGCACCATAAAACCCTAGATAAAATTCAACAAGCATAAATCAAATTAAAACTGAGAAACTACTTTTGTTAATTACCGCTGGAATAATATCAGAAAGATTCTTTCCGATTGTAGTAGATAAGGAAGTTGAATGAAATTCGTTCTGGGTTTTCAAGAGAGAAGATAATCCATTCTTGATCAAACTTCTTGATTTTGCTAATTTGTACTTAATCCGATGCATTTTCAAATATTCTCAGCTAAATTTCTTTACAGACAAGAAACTGTACACTTATGATTTGCGAGGAAGAGGAATGTTAATGGAAAAAATTGGGCTCGAAAGAAACTCTGGAAAAGGAAATCAGAAACCCCCGATACAAGCTTGGGTTTATCTCTGTCGATTTAATCGGGGATACTCTACCCTCTTTTTGGTTAATCGCACTATTTAACGCGGTTCAGTTTTTTTTTTTTCCTCCGGCCAATATGAACATGTCACCTCAAAAGCGCAACGTCTTTTGGAAGAATGATGTTTTTGGGACTACTCAAAATAGGTGGGGGACTACTCTTTCATTTTTGGTAGAACATTTGAAGTAGTTTTGGGTCACCCCTTATCTAATATTTTTTTAATACCAAATTTACTCTTGGTAATTAAATTAGTTAGTTTATTGATTAGTTAGTGTTAGTGTAATGATTAATTACTGATTAGTTAGTGATTAGTGAGTTATTAATAGGATAGTTTTGTTAGAATGAGAAGAAGAAGAAGAAGAAGAAGAAGAAAAAAAGATGAAGAAAAAGAGGGAAGAACCCTCAAAATCTTATTTTGAGTTTAGTAAATATGATATGAGTGATTCATGTGATGATACCTCCTCCTCAGAATCAGAACCTTCTTCATCTCTTAATATATTTGTCAATATTTCTTATGATCCGGATATGAGTTATTTGTTAGATGATGAAAGCTATTTACCCCAAACTCAACCTAACGACCCAAATGATGAATTTTATCAGCCACAACCAGAAGATGAAGTTATGGGTACTCAGGTATGTCTCAAATTTAGTTAATGTAGCTTGAATTGTGCAAAAAATTGGCCAAATCAAAAATTTCAGGAAGAAATTTCGGCTAGGTGAAAGTAGTTCGGTTAGCAATTCTGCAAAACAGGTAGCCGAACTCTCATGTATGTGCAGTTCGGTTACTCATTTCAGCATACGCAGGTAACCGAACTCTGTTTTAATGGAGGTTTTTGAGAGTTCGGTTATCTTTTTCCAGAAAACGTTGCCGAACTAATTTTATAGAGTATACAGTTAATAGTTCGGTTTAGTCGAGTTTAGTCCCTTTGTTACCGAAGTTTATGTTCAGCAAGCTCGCAAATCACGTTCATTGAATAGCTAACCGAACTTTGCAGTTCGGTTTAGTCGAGTGTAGTAATTATGTTGCTGAACTATACCATAGAAAATTCCAAAGAACAAGTTCGGCAAGATCGCATTTTTTTTTCATAACCGAACTTTTTGTTCGGCAGGATCGTTTTTATTTTTACATTGCCGAAAATTTAAGTATTTCTTATTTTTAGTTGGTATTGATGTTGTGCTATTACTCGTAGGTTGCATCTGATCCAATAGAACCAATGGAAAATCAACCTACCCCTGTTGATATTTTGTACGATGACACGTCCCATCACTACATGAATGACTTGGTATTCAAAAGTCCTTTAGAGGCAAAGAGTTGGGCTAGACAACATGCACTAAAAGACATGTGCGTATTAGTATTGAATGGGAGAGAAAGCAAAACCCGCTTTGAAATGGTTTTTGAGAGAAGCGGTGATCCCGATAAAAGCCACAAGAGGAAGGGTTATGTTTATAAAGGAAAGACAAATAGGAAGAACAAAACTTTCTCAAAGAAGATTCAATGCCCATTCAAGCTTGCATTTAATTAAAACGAAGAATTGGGTGGATGGGTTCTCTACAAGGTTATGGAAGGTTGTCATAACCACCCTCGTCCGGAGCATCTTGAAGGACATTTCATGACGGCCAAGCTAACTCCTGAAGAGATGGACAAGGTAGCTAAAATGAGGAAAATGGGTGTTTCACCGATTCAAATGCTCCAAATACTAAAGGAGGATAACAAGGATAACCACTCATCTTTGTCCACCATTTGTGATGCAATTGTGACAATTAGAAAGAAGGAATGGAGAGATAGACAAGTGATGCAATAATTGTTTTTTTTTTGCCAAAGAGAAAGACTACGCGGTTCAAAAGGATGTGGATTCGGACGGAGAGATAACATAACTCTTCATTGCGCATCCAACGAGTGTTCAATTGGCTCCATGCTTTCATGAAGTTCTCATAATGGATTGTACTTATAAGACGAACAAGTACGAGATGCCATTGTTGAATATTGTTGGGCGTACTTCGACGCAGTCACCGTTTACCGTGGCGTTTTGTTTCTTAAGGGACGAGCAAGAACCTAGTTACATTTGGGCACTACAACAAGTTAAGGCAATCTTCCGAGGTGATGATATTCCCGGGGTCATAGTCACCGACAATGAAGTCGCATTGATGAATGCAATAGAGGTAGTGTTTCCATCAGCACACAATATGCTTTGTACGTTCCATATATGGTGTAATTTGATAAATAGGTGCAAGCCAATAATTTGTCTACCCAAGAAAAAAGGATATGAAGAGATTAAGATGCTACCGGAACATGAACGAGAGGATGCAAAAGAGGAAGTTGAAAAACAATACGATCTAAATTACGCTAAATGGGTTGCTTTCAACGGTGAATGGGAATCATTGTGTTGGTCTCTTACCGAGGAAGAGTATCATCTAAATCTTGCGGAGTTTATCGCCCATTGGGATACTCCCGATTCTCCCGGTGTTGTATCGTATGTTCTTCGCCAATGGTTGGAACCACACAAAGAGAGGTTTGTTAATGCCTATACCAACCAATATAAACACTTGGGAAATCAAGCGACAAGTTTAGTACAGTCGGCTCACCATCGGTTGAAGAAGAATCTCTTTGGATGTGTTGATAATTTCGTAACCGTGTGGAATGCTATGGAAAATTACTTCAAGCGTGACATTGATAGAATTAAAGAGAAGTTCCAAAAAAGCCATATATTCAAAACGACCGGAAAATATGCCGACCACCCATTGTTCAAGGGAATCTATTGCAACGTATCTCGCCAATGTATGAAGTTGTTGATTATAGAAGTCGAATTGATTGATAAGTGGGAAACCAAGAGGGATGAGGTGTGTGTATGTAACATGAAGAAGTCTATGGGACTCCCTTGTCGCCATATGATAATCAACTACAAGCATGGCGTAATCCCTTTAAGCGACATTGATCCATATTGGAAGCATCTAAGTTTCATCCCTCCTCCAAAGGGAGAAGAAGCCGGAGAGGAGTTTGGTGATAACGAAATGGGTAGAACCGTACTAGAGATGTATCGTGGCATGAACAAGCTCTAAAAACAAATATTTTGGGATGACATGAGGAAAATCATATATCTACAAACTTCGGAGAATGTTTATGAACTGTCAAAAAGAAAACGCAAAGGTAGGCCAAGCAAAAAAGAAACTAAAAAATAACTAAGAGAATATGCAAAGGTGTTACGTAAGAAGAAAAGTGAGCAAACCCCATTTACTAGAGATCCTTCGGCCCATGAGTATACCGCGGCAATGTACTTGTAGCAAACCAAGAAACGGGGTAGGAGTATTTAGGAGAAAGGCGAAACAAGTGAGCGAGATTTGAAGAAAAAAGGTACGATGTGTCCATCACAACCAAGCCAACCATGTTACGGCGACGTGAAGCTTAAGTCTCCAATTTTCCCTATCCAACCATCTTCCCTATACGTGAAGCTTGAGGCTCCAAATAAAGACTATTTGAATGAGCTACCTCTATACATTAGAGAATTCGTTATATCCACCGACGACGTTCCTCCGGATGGTAATTGTGGTTTTCATGTTGTCAATCAACAACTTGGGCCTTTCATCGAAGGTGCCAAGCTAAATAATGGGTGTGCAATCACTCATATAAGGCAAAGGTTGTTGTCCAAACTAAAGGAGAATCCGGCATTTTACAAGACAATGTTGTGCGATGGGGTGGGTAGTCTCAATGAGCAATTTGTTAAGTATCAACGTCGTCTTCATGGGGGCCATCCGATCACAACAGATTATTGGATGAGCATACCGATATGTGGACACTTAATCGCCGAGGCATTTAATTGTGTGGTTCATTATTTCTCAAAGTATGCTAGTTTCACCTTCACCCCGAAAACAACCGTATGTGTCGAGCAACTCAAACGAAGGAGATGTGTGATGGCATTGACTAACAACAACCACTTTATAGGCCTTCGTTTAAAACCCGATTGTCCACTTCCTCCAATATCCGGAAACTCTTATTGGCCTGCATTTAACTCCGATATAATGTTGGGTTGGTGTATTATGTATGAGCATAACATGGAGATGTGGAAAGCTTTGAAGAAATCGGACGAAATTGTACATGAAGGTCAAATTTCACTTGAGGATGATTAAATGACACATGTAATGGAACTAAGTATGCTTATCAATCTAATACTATGTTTTTTGAAGTGTGGTATTCATTATCGAGTTAATGTTAGTATTTTATTGAGTTGACAGATAATAGTTCGGTAAGCACATATGATTATTGAGATTGTCGAACTTAAGTTCGGCAACCTGCGCAAATATTTCAGGTTGCCGAACACCTATTTTATGTCAGATATAGAACATTGTAATTTTAAAATTCAAAGTTCGGTTAGAAAATAAATATTTGTGAGCCAACCGAACTACAAAATTCGGTTACATGGTAAATAATGAGGTAACCGAACTTTTATTTGAAGGCTCAGTCACAAACTGAACATATATATGATACACAAACCACTCTAAAACAAACCTAAGAGTGTAGTTATGTGATTTCTGCATCAAGAGAATAACTTTTCCAACTTGTGCAAAAGCAAAATTTTGAGTCTCCAGAGACAGGTTCGGCAACCAGTGATATTATACTTTGCTAACCGAACTAGAAAGTTCGGTTACAAGGTAAAAATTGAGGTAACCGAACTTTTTACTTGAAGTCTCAGTCACAAACTGGTAGGATTTAGCTGTTTTATTTGAGTCTTCAGAGAAGAGTTCGACAACCAGTGAAAATGTTGCTAGGTAACCGAACTCTGTCTTCGGCAACCTGGTAGGATTTAGCTGTTCGCCGAAAAAACAGTTCGGTGACCATTAATTAGTCACAGGTTACCGAACTTTAAGTTCAGTTATCTGTGTTAAAATTTCAGGTTGCCGAAAAACATCCTGTATTGAAAATTTCATCCATATAAAATTGAAAAAACAAACCCAATTAAAATTAAAAACATAAACAAGGTTCTAAAACAAATATAAAAGTTGTTATACATACCAAACTACGAAATCCTTAACTAATTGTTTACAACACACAAACATACGAAATTAAACCATACGAAATCCATAACTAAGATGTTTTTTGAAACTAAAACCATACGAAATCACTAACGACCACCACGACGAACCCTTTTACCACTTCCTTGTTTACCACGAGTTTTAGGTTGAACTTCCTCATCACCTGGGGTTTCATCTACTCGACCGGTTTCCTCCAAGGCGCGACTTGAACATTCTTCTTGTTGTCGACCCCTCATCAATTGCTTAGACCTACTTGGCTCCATCATTCTTCTAGTTATAAGACCCTCCCACTCGCCGTAGTAGTAGGTTTGTTCCTTAGTCGACATCGGCTTTCCACTACGGATTTTAGCCATCCATTTCTTCAACAATTTCGTACCCTTCTTCACCTGATTCCAATTTAAAGCATAAGTAAATATATTTTCAATACTTTCAAACAACAAGGAAGTATAAGAGAAGACATTTTCTTACCACATTATCCCATAACATTTTTGCTTCATCTCCACAAATAGGCATCTCCTTCTGAGCTCTCTTAGCCCCCCTCTCCTTTCCCTTCGCCTTCGCCTTATCAATCTTAGCTTGTTGTTCTCTATTTATCGCAAAAGGATGACTAATTTCTTGATAAAACTCCATATAATCTTCATCACATGCATTTACATCTCCACCACAAGGTACACAATCACCTAAAGGTAAGTAGTAGTTACGAAGTGCATTCCAATGTCCTACCGTAGGAGTTGGTTCATGTTTTGGAACAAAATATTTCTCGGTGTTCTTTGTTCCTTGAACCACCAAATTGAAATTTTCATTCACCACGTCGGGATCCATTTGGACACAACAAAGTTGTCTTAGTATTCTCCTTGGATTATATATTGCGTAGCCATTAGGATACCAAATTGGTCCATAGTAAGCCGAGACGGTAGAGAAACCATTCAGATCTTCTTCATCTACAGGGACATCATCGGGTACGTCTTATGGGTGAAATACCACATCGTTCACCATAAGTTTATCCAATTTCTCCCTCAACGAAGTCAACTGCTCTACTTTAAGACTTCTTTTGTGCGTCCAAAAACAACCATTTTCCTGCTGTAGGTTCGTCATAGGGATAAGGTGTCTTTTCCCTAACCAATCCCAATGAAGGGAAGTGGTCATAAATCCAAACCTATGCGAAAATACGAAAATATTAACCACATACATGAAAATTGATTTGGAAGCAGAAAATTTAGGCGAAAAATTTACTAACTAACAATGTAAAAGGTCACCTGAATAAGAGTTAAGTAACCTCCAATTTGAGTTGTCTTAATCCTCGACCCTTTGCTCATCTCTCCTAGAACAAAAGCAAGCACCCCAGTGGCCCAAGAGTATTTGTTAATCTCATCGAGATTCTCCAAAAGCTGTAGATAATGTGCATCCACCCTATTTCCAGAAGTGTGGGGGAAAATGATGGTTCCTAGCTGATATAACAATAAGCGGTGACATGATGCCTAAGGGTCTCCTAGTCCATCACCAACTTTCCTTTCTCCACCTTCTTTCTTGTCCCTCCAAATGCTTCCTTCAACCTTACCAACTTGTATTTCTTCACCATCTTCTTCAATGCTCCATTTACCTCTCTTGGATTATACCCATCGCCACGTTTAGGGGACCTCACAGAACGTCTAAACTCACATTGAGCTTTTCTTCGGGAGTAATTCCCATCTCGCCAAATGGAAGATGCATTGTATATGTCTCGGGATAATACCTCTCGAGAAATGCGGATACGGCAACAACGTCAAAATCCACATGTGCGTACTCAATAGCGCTCCATAACACACATTCTTTAACCTTCGCTTGAAACTCATCACACTCCAAAATATCCCATTTGGACGCCTTTTGACGAAGAATAAGACGAACTGCATCATTATGATCCTACGAAAATAACATAACACTATTAATACTTCACGAAACATGTCCCAAAAAAATATCGTTTTGTTAGTTAAGAATGAACTTAAAGAATACCTTTGTCGCATAGATCTTCGCAGCCCATGAGTGTTTGTAGCCAAACAATGTGGCCCCTCCATCATTTGGAGTACCATAAGTTGGGTTCACTGGTGGAAAACACAAATTATCAGGGGGAATGTGTGAGTATCTATCACAAGGCGGCTTCGGCTTCTTTTTCTCTTTAACAGGAACAATTTCTTGCTCTTCTTCCTCTTCCTCCTCTTCATCCTCTCCCTCCTATTCTTCCTCTTCATCCTCTCCCTCCTCTTCCTCCTCTTCTTCCTCATCCTTCTCTTCCTCTTGTCCTTCTCCTTCTTTGCCCTGTCCTTGTTCTTGTTCCTCTACATTTTCAACGTGTTCTCTATGTGGTTCAACCTCTTCATTTCCTTGTTCTTCTTCATCATCATTCTCTTCTTCAATAACATTATCAATTGTATTCTCCATCACCTCTTGATTGACTTCCTGTAACGATCCCCCTTCATGTTTAGCATTTTTAGTACCACGGTTTCGGAAATCCAAATGTATTCTACCTCGAGGGGTGGGAGTTCTCAAATCTTCGGCTAGGTAGGGATTAGATTTTTTTCTTTGTTCCTAATGAATGAAAACCACATTATTAGCTAAACAGAATATTGTCTTATCAAATAAAATTGAACATGGGATTACATCAAACACGAAATATTAACAGACTAAAGTTCGGTTATCTGGTATAAGTTGCGAAGTCACCGAACTACAAGTTTGGTGTTGACAGATCAAAGTTCGGTTACCACATAGAAACTGCGAAGTAACCGAACTATATTTTATCAAAGTTCGGTTACCTTTATAAATTTATCGACTAAACCGAACTCAAAATTTTCATATAAAGAAGGAGTTCGGTTACGTGTTTTTTTGCGAGCTTACCGAACTACATAGTTCGGTTACCTAAAAATTCCTAATTGGCCGAACTGTTCTTCATATTGAAAGTTCGGTTACCAAAATCTAGGGTTTTCAAAATTTATCCTAGCCGAAATCTATACTGTAACGACCATTTTCAATGGTTTTTGATGATTTCTAATCGATTTCTTCAACAAAAAACGATTCAAAGGAATGGGTATGAAGGAAATTACCTGCGGATTTTCATTTTAATCGAATCGGACTTCTTGGTTGATGTTGGATGCTTGACTCCGTCTCCTAACTTTGCTTGAAGTTGTTTATCAACTTCAAATTGATTTGGGAGATTCGCTATATTAGCCAGACCCGGACTCAATCCTGGAATTCTTGGTGTCTGCTTAGAACGCATTGTTTATAAAAATTGATTAATCGACAATGAATTTTTTTCGAATCGACGATTAACGTTGATGTATACGAAGAAGAGGAGAAGAAGAAGAAGAAGATGAAGAAGAAGAATAAAAGAAAAAAAAAGGGTTTTGAAACTGATTTTAGGTTTTAATTTATGGGGTTAGATTAGTGGGTAGTGGTTAAATTAGTGGGTTATTAGGATTAGTTATAACCTTAATTAGGATAAGGGCAGATTAGTCTTCCCTAATCTTTTAGGACACCCCTTAAAATTTAGGGTGGACATTCATATAACATAGTAGTCCCCACCTTTTTGGGGTAGTCCCCAAAACATCATTCATTTGGAACTTCAAGCATGTGGGTGGATCTTTTCAGCCGTGAATTGCACGGGCTTTGGGAGTTGTTTATGGGCTTTGGGTGGATCTAACTAAGCCTTCCTACTACAGATTTGTGTGAATGTAGATAATAACATGGAAATAATCATCATATGACTATCACATTATATTATGAGTGGAGTCGATTATTGCAACACTGGCAAACTTAGTGGGTTTTTTTTTCTTCTTGAAATAGATCAATTATCATTATATTAGTAGACGGATTTCTAACATTCTCAGTTTCCCACCTTTAGTGTTATAGTAGTTACTTAGCGGGCTCATTTCATAGCTGAAAAAGTAATTAAACATTCTTTTTTTTCGAGTTTCAGATGTATCCCTAACTGCTCCAGTTCCTTGGACTGTGTGCTCGTATGTTTAGTCGCATATTATATACCGAATTTCAGTAGGTTGATTATTTTCAATGAATGTTGCATCGGATGTTTGATTGCATTTTGTCTAAGGGACTCTATCTCATAGCCCCTGCACACTTTGAATCAGTAAATAAGTCTGCAATTTACTGGGGTATCTATTTTTCACAAACGAGAGTCTGTTTTTGGTATCTATTTACTTAACGCGCTCACAAAATTAGGTAAATCATAACACTGCCTGGTGTTAAAAACCGGGGGCTATCTAGAATTTTAGCTTAGGCACCAAATGATAACATTTTCCATGGAAACTCATGGCAGGAATTAATACCACCTTGCGTGTTGCAGCTAAATTAATTTCCTACCAACTCTTCGTTTCCGTAGAATATTTTTTTGTAACATGTCAAGTCAATTTAGTATTTTTCTTATTATCACCGGATTTGTAATGGTTGCATTTGGGGGATGACTAACAAACAGTTAAACTAACTTATGACAAAAGAAAGCCGAAAATGCTATATAACCCCGGTTTTTAACACCAAAACTTGACACCGCCTATGTGTCAACTATTTATTGGCTCGTTCCTTAAAACAGCCCCCTGTTTTTTCTAAGAGAAGAAATCAATGGTGAGTCTAGGTGCCTCATAGTGGTGTAAAAAAATGGTGTAAAAAACCAAGTCCCTGTCGCACTGTCGGTGCCTAAGAGATATTTCAGAGATAGCAAACCCAGGTTTAGGGATTCACCGCCGTCACCTAATTTTTTATTGATGATTACACAAAAGATTGGAAGTATTGAATAGTAAAAGCACTCAAAAGGAGAGCAACATTGGCCACCCTTGAACCAAAGCAGAGCATCAAGTCATCAACCCTCTCTGGGCTTACAGCCTTGGAAAAAGATATAAAAGAGCAGAACATTCCTGGACTAAACTACACATAACAATGATGATGAGATATTGAAGGCAGACAAATCTGTGTATATGAATAAGAGGGTTTGCCTTGAGAACAGCTATATAATGGGACAAATCATATACATCTAAAAGAGGAGATACAAACCTGGGTTTGAGATAAAAGGAAAGAGCTTTTCCATTTAGTAAATCCATTCTCAAAAAACATTTGATACCTTCCCACTTGACAGTTATCCAGCAGCTTTAAGAAACAATACAAAAAGGACATGGCAGAAACACCGACGTACATTAACTTACGCATAAGGGGGAAAATGAAGGATCATTACGTAACTACAAATGAAAATTTTCTGAACTACAAATTCTACTGATAATTAATGTTTGGTTAATTTATATGTCAAAGTCTACCTAAGAAACTGTATTACTTTAAAGATTAAACAAAGGAGGGAGATAAACATCAATGGTACGGATCATTGATAGCTACATGTGAATAACAAAAGCAGCGTACTAAAGCAATCGGATTACGAAGTATGTACTATACCTCTGGACCATAGACCTGGTTATGTTTTTAACTGTATCGTCGTTGATTTCTAACTTGCCACTTATCTCCGGATACCTTTATTTGCCCACAACTATTTTTTGTTTTTTCTACAAATTTTCAACCTTTCCTGTTGCTTCTTCTGTAACCACCACACTATATTTCAAAGGATCATCGACCATCTACGACATCAGAAAATTTGACAAATTTAGAGACTCACAAATTATTTGAAGCTCAACTCCTCCTAGAATAAGTAGTTCTAATAGATTGTTATTACCTCTGTAACCAAAATGGAGGCGTCCCCACCATGTGCTTTACGAAACTCGATCATTACTTTGTTCGGGTGTTCCCAAATAACTTCACTATTGCAAAAGAAGAACAGCTCACCACAGTCACCAATCAGTTTATCCTTAGGTAAAGCTAAGGGTCCAGTGGTACCTAGTGGTTTAGTTTCTTGAAAATAGATGATTTTGATCCTGAGCTTTGCTTCAAAACCTTTCGATACATACAGCATCATCTGCAAAATTTACAACTTCATAACACTTATAGGTGAGCCTTACCGGGATCTGGCATGAATACCCTACTTCAATTTCATGAATCCGGTTAATTTCCTTGTACTTGATGAATGAGCTTCTCTTGGAAGAGCTACAATGTATTTGAGACTCCATGGAAACTAAAGAACTGCATCACAGAAAAAATATATTATGAACAATGATCGTCTGCATCACCAGACCCTCAACAACTTATATCTAGAAATACAAACCATATGTAAACCAAAGTAATGGTTTACTATCAGCCAGATATAAGTTTTTGAGACAAAATATAGCTCTAAGTAGATACAATGAAGTGTTTTATAGGTATCAATTCTTCTTTGATATTTTCTTGACAGAGTTAGAACCACCTTTCATTAGTAAATTCGAATAACAGATAAGCAGCATATATACCAAACCGAATGGGTTTCTTACTTACATATGTACTCTGCTCAAAAATTTCCCACTGTTTACACCAATTTGGATTTTCAATTACTTTGCTAGCACCTTAGAATGTTTGGTCAAGGCTCATAAATCTGCAAAAAAAGGTCTTTTACACACTGAAACCATATCCCATTGATCCTACTGGAACATTCTCATTCAGGCCAGTTCCGGATCCCAAATTCTGTCTTCTTGTCAACTGATCACCCACAACTCCGAAGAAAGTAACATTTATGCACCAAGTAAGAAACCGAAGAAGGTAACATTTATGCACCGCGTAAGAAACTGGATTGTTTGTTGTTTAGCTGCCAACCTCATTATGCAATTTTAATTAGATTATGCTAAAAGTTCAAAGTTCAAACAAAACTTCACAAAGCCACACTATCTTTATATAAATCACAATTGATAAGATTCGGAAAAATAACAATAGTTGCCACACTGGGTCTTGGCAGATATCCCGTTAAATTCTAACAACAAACAGTTGTTATGATAACAATGAGTGCGGATAACAGTTGAACATTGACAACCAATATCCAAATATGCTTTGTACCAATATGGGAGAAAGTTTGGTATAGGTGGTTGTTGCTGGACATTTGGAAGGGGTGTTGCGAATCTGAGAACCCATTTGAGAAACGTGAAACAGTATGAACTGCACGAAATTGAAATCAATTACTCAGCAAAAGTAACTTCAACAGTAGAGGAATCAATTCCAAATGATAGGAATAAAACAAAGTCGGTCTCGATGAAAATTCATAAAGATTAGCGTTCATAATTAATTACCTGAGATATATGGTAGCTCTTTTCTCAATAGGGCAACCAAAATCTGCAACAATATATCAATCAAATATCTCTCATTTTAATCGAAGATAATGAAGAAACCAAATGCAAATATACCAATCAAATACATATCCCAACCAACAATATATCAATCAAATATATCCCATTCAAATCGAAGATAATGAAAAAACCAAATGCAAATATACCAATCAAATATACATCCCAACCAAATATACCAATCGAAGATGGATGGTCCAGAGTTTTATCGAAAATATACCAATCAAATACAAATTTAAAGAAAAATTAATTCAAACCAAGATAGTAGTACCTAGTATGCTTGAGAGAGTATGCTGGAGAAAGAAATGGAGAATCCTGGTTTTCTTTATGGGGTTGCTATTCTAATGTAACGCACGAAATTGATTATCCTGTATGACTAAGGAATTGAATGTCGCAAATAATGGTTTTCTTTATGGTTTCTGCAACTGGCGAGTAATGGGAGGAGAATTGGTGGAAGAAAAGCCCCATCTTCAACAGATGAGAGGAGAAAATGCGGGGAGGAAGAAAATCCATAATAATTGTATTGTAACGGAAGTGAAGCAGTGATCTGGGACGTCGGGTTAGGGCTTCAAAGGTGGGTTCATTGTGAGCCACGATTTATCTCTTCCATTTTCAGAGGAATGAGAGTCGCAGATTGCTGTAGTTGGCCCATCCAGAGCCGTCAGATGGGAAAAACACATTTGTTTTTGTAAGATAGATAAGCAACGGCCTAAAGAAAGAACATGTAATTGGGGGATATTTCACTGTAGCTGCCGACATGGTTTTTCAATGCCGGAAATCCATCGACCATGTCGGCATCACTGAAAAACCATGCCGGCAGCTACAATAAAAATATCCCCCAATTAGTTTATGTATCCCCCAATTAATTGTTCTAAAGAAAGGCTAGAGGTCTGCATCAACAGTTGGCATGAGCCAAATTGGAGGTCTAGACCTAAAACAAGTATCAGAGTTATTCTTGGCCCAAGCTGTCAGAGAGTGAGCTACATTGTTACATGTTTTTGGTTGAGAAGAAAATATGCAAGCTACAAGACTAGAACTAAACAGAGAATATCTTTAAATAAAGCATCCGTCCGTTGATTGCCTTCAAAAATTTCCCAAGAGAATTGGTCAATCAGATTTTTTGCGTCACTTTCCACGATGAAGTGAGTAATTTGTTGTTCCACTGCTTTCTTCAAAATTTCCTAGATGACCATGGTTCCTCTAAAGAGTAGACTTCAAAGGTGATAGCAGCACAAAAAGATGGTTTGCCAACAGAGTCGCGCATTATATAGCATGCACTATTAGCCAATGAGACATGATCGAAAGCACCATCGGTATTGCCTTTGATCCAACCAAGTGGAGGAGGCATCCACGTAGCAGCACCAACGACATTAGAATAAGGTGAAGGGGGGTATAAGGGGATTCCTAAAATAATCATGGATCTAACTCTAGCAATAACAACAGTAGGATTCTCCTTTTTCTTGTTAAAAATCAAATTATTCCTACAATTCCAGATAGACCGCATAATAGCAGGAAAAAAAAAACTTTTTTTGACCCATCAGAAAGAGAGGTAGTAGCATTAACAAGCCAGTAATCAAGCAAAATAGAGTTATGAAAGTTATGAACATTCAAACAAAGAGAATAAGAAAACTAAACCGAGGTAACAAAAGGCCATGAGACCAAAGCATGCATAAATGTCTGATTACAGGAAAGATGTCTAAGACAAATTATAGTGTCAATAGGCATTCTGGTCTGCAGATCAGTTCCAGTAGGTAAGGCATTTCCAGCAGATTTCGAAATGAAAATATGAATACGACATGGGACTCTGAGTTTCCATATGCACTTCCAAAGAGTGTTGCTTGGGGAAGGTCTAAGACCTCTGAGACCTAAGTAGGAATATTTATAACTAAATCTACAATTCTTTGAAAGCTCCCGAGCCCTCCTATCAAGAGTGCGCAGCTGGCTTGAGGGAATATTAACAATTTTCTCAACAGAAGTATCGTCAAAATGGGTATTCAATGTAGAAATACTCCAAGATCTAGTATCAGGGTCGATGAAATATGATACTTTTAAGCAGGGGGAGGAGGGACAAGAGGATTAGGCCTAGCAAAACCTAAGGCAAGAATCCAACTATCACACCAAGGATCAATAAACTGACCATCACTCACAACCCAAGAAATGAAAGGTTTTATGAGCTCCTTAATGGTATGGAAACATATCCAAGTCCAAGAGCAGATAGAAGGGAACTTAGCATTCAAAAAGTCAGTATTAAGAAAGTATTTAGCTTTAAGAATGGTGCATAAAAGAGAGTTATGATTTTCAACAAGTTTTCAAGCATTCCTAGCTAGCATAGCAAGATTATTTTAATTCAGATTTTCTAAAACCCAGACCCCCTTCACTCTTAGGAGAGCATAAAGTATCCCAACCAAGCAAGTGAAGTTTTCTATCTTTGGGGTCTAGAATTTTCCCCCACCAGAATTTACAGAGATGAAAGTTCATTTTCCTACAAAGAGCTTTAAGAATGAGAAATGATGTCATCTGGTAAATAGGAATGGCTTGACCAACATGTTTAACTAGAGAGGTTTTGGCATCTTGAGATAAAAATTGATGAAACCAATAAATGATTCTAGCATCAACAGACAGCAAGATACTCATACGAGTCTGAATTTTAAACTCAGAAAACTAATGGGAGTGCCCAAGTATTTTTCACCCAGATCCAGGTGTAGATGGTAAAATTTGGATAAGGGGCAAAAGTGTCATTTCAACCCTATAGATAGAATTCAACTCTCACGGGAGAGATTAATCCCTTGTCCCTCAAGGCATCCTTAGCCCGATTTCTAGTATATGTCCCCGCGAGACAATGCTGGTTGTGATGCCGTGATTCCTAGCGCACATCCTCGACGAGATACTGCTGGTCACATAGGTTTTGTAGAGCGTAAAACGTCCCCGACAGACTTATGAACCAGAACAACCACAATTCCAACATGTCTTCACGGGACGCAGCTGATTGTGATGCCATGATTCCTAGTATACATCCTCAACGAGTCGCTGTTGGTCATGTAGGCTCTGTAGATGCGTAAATACGTCCCCGACGGACTTATGACGCAGAGCGGAGATTTGCATATCTCCTGTAAGCACGACTCACCCTATTTGAGATCAAGGACCGATTCCTAGTACATCATCGCGAGATACACTGGTCATGTTTGCTCTAGGCTCTGACTAGACTTACTGAGGTTTCCGAAGAACTCCTAGGACATCCCCGCGAGATATACTTGTTATTCTGCCTCCGGGCCCTTTCGACAGACTCCTAGAACATCCTTTCATGATACACTGGTCTTGTTGGCCCATCATATGGACACACAGTTGATTCCTAGCACATCTCTGCAAGATACGCTGGTCAAAGACAAGTGAGCCAAAGTCTCGCAGAGGCATTAGTTAGGCATACAAAGCCTTTTTATCTCTCATGACGAGTCCCAGCTGACCATAAAAAGATTCGGATCCGTTAAGAAAATCTTCAGAAAGATTTTGATCCGTCTGCAAAATCTCGGAGAGATTCAAATCTCTCTGCAAAATCACGGAGAGATTCAAATCTCTCTGCAAAAATCGCGGAGAGATTCAAATCTATCTCTCTGCAAAATCACGGAGAGATTTTGATCCGTCTGCAAAATCTCGGAGATATTCAAATCTTTTTGCAAAATCACGGAGAGAATCAAATCTCTTCGCAAAATCTCGGAGAGATTCACGGCACACGCCTTACCTAGGGATCAAGCCTATTTCTCAGCCTCTCAAACACACTCACGGCTAGTAAGTTGAGCCTGAACTATACATGTCTATCCAAAAACGTGGATAAGCTCTCTTGAGCTCCGCATGCTCAACAAAGGGACCCACGAACATAATATGGTCTTCACATGACATATGTGACCGGCCATGGAGAGAGGGAGATCAGCCTCATCTCCTCTCACACTCTGCACACAATTCCTGAGGAATTCCATGCCTTTTCACGTGACTCATCCTAGTCATTCTCACCAATCAGAGAATATCTCTCTATCTTGGCCAACTCGGTTAAAGAGAATATTTCTCTCTCAACACATCATCACAAAGGCCGACTCATCTTCACACAAATGGGGGGATATCAATTAGGGTTTTGGTCTGGCGGTCTACGGCACGTGTGAGGAATACCCGGCTTATTTCTCACCGCAGAAGAGAGTAAAGGCGGTGGAATAATGAGATAAACTCAACCTAGTTTATCCATATTCCTGAAGAGACGGGAGAATCGCTCCGCATGGCACGGAAAGCAATCCTTATCTTCACTGACCTGAGATTAGAGAATTCAGCTATAAATAGGTCCTCTATTTTTCCAAGATACAATAATCTTTCTCATAACCTCTCAGAGTAATTCTTCTTCAAACCCTAGAATTCTCTGATCTCTCTCTTCATTTGCTTCCCTCCCTAAGACCAACCCTAAATCTCTTCCATATGGCTGAAGCAGCCTTTGAACGGATACTGTGCGTGGTTTAGGCGAAGACTGTTCGTGCTCAACCTCCCGTAACTCACTTTCAGAAACCCTAGAATCCCACTTCTAACCTCTCTCAGATTTTAGGTAACTACATTTTGGCGACCATAGTGGGAGGTTGTTCACTCAGTTACAGATCTCAATCACGGTAACTATTAGGAAGGAAGCCGATTCCACCAATCCAAGCACAAAAACGTTTCATTGATTCAGTCTCTGTAAATCCATTACAGACTTTTTCGAGAGATTTATCCCTAACAGCACTTTCTCTCTCTTTCCAGTTTGACCTTAGTGAATATGTTAGTGCGTCCCAGATCACATGGATCTCTTCCTGCATAAACGTCCCATTAACCTACTTCCACAAAAAACCTATACCAACCCTAAAAACGTTGGCTAAAGACCTGAGAACTACTGGAGACCCAACAAAATCTTGAAAAATCTCAGATCGATATACAGACTTATCTGAAAACGCCTTTAGAGTTACCAGTAGGGATAGATCCAACAAATCTGGATCGAGTACACGTTTCTTAAAGAAGGAGTAGTAAAACTGCTGAGAATAACACTGACGGGATCCTGCCTGCAATCGACTTCACCGGAGAACATAAAGCTCATTACGAACGTGACAGAGAAAAATGAGCGATCATCCAGCCAACCTTATCACTCCTAAGGACCCCAAGGACCAGAAGACGCTCTAAAATTGGAAATTCTGATGAATATTTGCTCCAAAATTCATTTAGGTCAAGGGCCCTCAACCTGATCATAGGGGACTCGGGAAGTTTACTTCACTTTACTATTTTACTTATAACTCTTTCATTCTGTATCAGATTGACCTAGTTTTTTTTTCTGTCGAATTTGTCTTTTCGTCATTTATAGGATAAACTTAGCGAAATCTTGGAAAGGTTCCAAAAAATTCGTGACCTAGACAAAAGATTTGCAGAGCCACATAAGGTCATAAATCGCCAGCCGAGATGCATTTTGTCGTTTTCGTGTTTCATAGGATCATGACCAGAACACGAAAAAGTATAAGACGAGACTAGATTCCTAGACGACGCTCGGCCAAAGCTCATACTTATCCGAATATATAAAGTCGTCGGTCCAGAAAGAAGGGGAGTCCTAGCAATTGTATGACCAAGTCTCGATGAATTTCCATCTCAGCTACACCAACGATTATCCAGTATCATTTTTCGATGGGACCTTAGTTCACCCAAGATGGAGAAGCAGAATATCTTTGCAGTCGAATCTATCAAGGAAAAAGAGATGTGTATTGATACTCATGAGGTTAACTATTCAGGATACTCATCCAGACGCGTCTAGCAGTTCCCACAGTCAAAGCCTCTTCTCTTCGAAAGACCAGCTCGATAAGATAACCCATGTCTCGGAGTCGGACGTAACGACCGAAGAACAAGATGCGACGACCACTTATGGCTCCCCAAATCAGAAAACCACTTCCTCAAGTTGGGATGTACCATGGGGACTTTCGAAGAACTCCATCATCAGCAACCTTAACGCAAACCATCTCCCAGAAGAAAGATAGATCTCGATAGATGATTTGGCTAAACAAGTTCACATGAATCCCTGTCCAGACACCTAGTAGAGGTGGAACAACAACTTCATCTTGTCCAGGAAGACACATGTGGCCAGACACTCTACACGACTCTCCACATACATCTCCAACCCGCAGAGTATCGCTTTCTCTCCTTTAAGACTCAATCTCTTACGTTACAAGGGTTTTACTTCATTTTTCCAAGCGTCTCGAGTCGATAAGAATCCCTAGTCATATATCAAAATGGGGACTAACGGAAAACCGTGCTACACACCTTTGCATGACCAACAAGAGGTGACCCTGACATCCAGTTTCCAGATAAAGATTTAGAAATAATCAACGCAAGAGTCTCTAAAGATTGGGACACATCGAGACCATTCAACTCCTCAAACCCACATCACAACATATTATTACTTGGATACTATGAGATTATAGTTCGGCCTTCAAAATCGTGAATGAGAATCATCTGCAACTCGATAAATCTCACATCTCTCTTCGGTGTCATTGAATTCTCCTTCGTCACCATTTTCTCCGTAATCAGCAATTGTAACTATGTCCCGGATCCTGACTGAAGATGTGACAGTTCAAATCTGGATAGTTTCATCCCTATAAGATGTTTTAGGTTTTTATATGCGTGCAACACGACTATATATCAAGTAAAAGAAGCATTCAAATTATTCTTTA
Organism: Papaver atlanticum; assembly: GCA_023531105.1. Lineage (NCBI taxonomy): Eukaryota > Viridiplantae > Streptophyta > Magnoliopsida > Ranunculales > Papaveraceae > Papaver > Papaver atlanticum. The sequence continues at coordinate 303,096 of JAJJMB010009300.1, read as the reverse complement.
ACAATGAACGCATGCAGGATACAAACTAGGGTTCGCAATCGGTTTGAATAAGAGTATACAATTTCCAGTCTACTCGGACACGACTCATATTTTGGTCACATAACTCGACGAACTGGGACAAATGGGTAGAAAATTCGACAATGCACTATTGATAAAAATATCCATCCATGTCTCTCCTACCATGTGTTAAAAGGGAATGATGTTTCAAAATACGGTCCAAGAGATGTCATCAAAACACTTGAAGGAATTGCTGCTAAATATTTGAATTCCTGGGTTTAACTTCATGTGGGTTTATCACCAAAAAAACAATCTCCAAATCATATCTAATAAATGAAAGTCAGGTCTTTTATGTTCCATAGTTTGGGTCAACCACTGAAATCGGATGTCAAACGAAGTTTCTACAGCTTCTGGAGTGAAGGCCGTGCAAAGGAGGAACACCTATTACGAATTTAACTTAGGGTTTTCACCTACTCGCATACCCGACGAAGCAATCTAGGGTTTGCATCAAGTTTGAACTCATGAAGGTCCCTTCCTTTAACAGATGCATACGGGAAAGGTTCAGAGAGAGAAAATATCAACCCTGAAGAAAATCATCCAGCAAAAGGCCCGTAGAGAAAATCTCTTTCTTCATGTTCAGCTGCTTCATTTCGTCCTATGCATCTTGAGCCGCCTGCTTAGCATGTTCTAGCTCTTCATCTACCATACGCAACTCAGATTAAGAACCTCTCTGAACTCAATTCACCCAAACGGACCCTGACAGAATCGAGCCACTCTCGCAACCACCTCATATTGAAAGCAAAGATTCTCACGGGTTGTCACCGAGTTTCCAAGGTTTATAAGATCATAAGAAGCAAGACCGTTCAGAGTTATCATTCTCACGATATAATCCGTTGCCCGCTTCATCCGCATTCTACCAAGGTCGAACTCGTTCTCACCATGAAGAGTACTCTACAAACAAAGAGAAGATCGGATAAGGCTGCAAAGTTCAAACTACATAAGTTAAAATCAAGGGAGCAACAACACAGGACTATGGTTTGATTTACATGAAGACCGGTCTTTTCCCCTAAAGCCTTGTCCTCTCCTAATCTCTTCAAGCCTTGTCTTCTCCTAATCCCTTCAAGCATACCCTCATGCCTAGAGTCCTATACTTATCAAGAAATCCATCTCACATCTCAATAGATACTCGTGGATTTGTTTGGGTCCACACTTTAACAAAGGATCAAGGGAAATACGTTTTCTTCACGACAAAGGGTATAAACATAAAATCCAATGATGGGCATGTCTCTGACCTAAGGATACAAAATTCACGACCTAAACCAAGCTAAGGAAGGGTAGTGAATTCATAATACTCTAAGGGGTTGTGCTTGAAGCAAGAGAACGCTTTAAAAATCCAACTGAAACAAGGATTCCTTTGGTAATTCAGATTGATGAACATTACAGCGCAAAGACTTGAAAACTGATTACAATTCATAAGGAATTTAGGGTTACTTTCTGAAGCAAATGTGTTTCTCTATGTCTTCCTAACAACATACCAAAAGGAAGCCTCAAACAGACAAACGAGCTAAGATATGTGGTCCCAACACCGAAGTAAGTGCAATCTGAAAACTCCTGAAATTTTTATACGAGATTTCTGAAGTCAAACGTATGCATAGATTTGATTGACCAAACGAACTCGGAATCGAGTCATTCTTTTTGATTTATAAAGCCTATCCTATTTTATTTCAAAGTTGGGGTTGGCGACTCAAATTGGAGTACGTATAAAGATTTTACATCCATTCTCCCTAAGTGTCTCAAATCTGAAGTTTTATGACGAACACCTAAACGAAGAGAATCCTTGACAAATACGACTACTTCTATTCATTCAATGGTCGAAGGAATATGAATATATGATCAAGGAGGGATAAATATCAAGACTTATAGAAGATGACTCTATGGAGAACGAAGGATGGGTGTCTACATCAACAAACTCAAGATGATAACTACTTCTGTTAACTTCTATGTCATCAGTTTGAAGATTAATATCGTTTTGAAAGAAGAAGAAGGTTACCATCTATGCAAAAGAAAGATGCTATCACAAACCATGCCATTATTAAGAACTCAATTCAAGTACACCAAGCATTAAAAGTTAGCACGCGAATTTCCTTCAGAGTGCAATATAAATCCTACTTCAAATAAAAGGATGAATCTCACTTGAACAAGGAAACCAACTTCCAAAAAGATTCCAGGACGTGTTCTACTTGTTTATATCCTTACCCAAGTAAATCACAATTCATGCTGAAGTTTCTCCACCTCCTTGAACGCATGCTTATCAAGAAAAAGGGCAGAAGTAAACACAGAAGTTCCCCTAGTTCGATATTTTGGCTATTTTGAAGAAAATGGGATTTGTCCAAGAGAAGTGATCAAGTTCTTATCCAATCATGGAACCAGACCCATACACACGGTTTTCAAGTTACCTCAGCCTCCAATGCGTCCAACTAGATTTCAAGCCAAGCAAGGAAAGGAATTTTAAGAGAAGGCAAAGGAATTCAACTTAAACAAGGAATTCTACTGTGAATAGAATTCGTGGAACATACTGGACCGGTTTATAAACCTAGTACACGTCCAAAATACTTCTCTTTTCAATTTGATTTCAAAAGGGAAGCCCTGAAGCAAAAGGAAAAAAATTTGGAGTTAAAAGAGGAAATTAGAGGAATTTGGATCAAATAAGGAAACTAAGGGTTTTCTTTCTTCTAAAAATTCCTCCAAACCGTGGACAAGCCCTTTTCATGCGTGAGGATGCTCTCCTAGGCCAGTGGGATGTGATTTGTTCTCTCGGAATTTTTTTCAGAGGGATCAAAGTCGAAGAGAATTAGGGTTTTGACGAAAATAACCTTAATTTCAAGAATTTGGTGAAAAAAGGGATTTATTTTAAAAGAGAGGGGACCGAGCCTCTCCCATTCTCTTGGACGGTTATATAAGATTATTTTAATCTCTTTTATCTCATTACTCTTTAACAAAAACGAGCTCATAAAGGATTTTGACCAAAATACCCTTATATTGCAATTTTTGGTGTTTTCAGAGAAGAAAGCCTTAATAAAGCAAGGGACCGACCAAGACCTCATCTGATCATTCCAAAGGCCTCATACACGTGAATATTGAGTTCTCTAAGTGTTCAAAGAGGAACGGGATTGAAACAGAATTCAAAGAGGCAGAATTTCAGAGAAAATAAAGAGAATCTAGCTCAAAACGGGAAATTCGAGTTCATGATTTCCAAAAGCAGAACCAGAAATGCGCCAATCTCTCTTTAAAGACGTGACTATGCCTAGGGAAGCTCCATATCTGTATCATGCCATGGAAAAATCAAGCTCATAGTGGTTTTTGACGAAAATACCCTTAGTTTCAAAACTATGTATTTTCTCTAATAAAGAGGAGTCTGATTGGTACAAGGAGTTAAGCAAGCTCTCATAACACAAGGTTCCGACCCCACCAGATAGATGCACACCTTTCAAGCCTCATCAAGCCTCTCCGGAGTGTCTGAAGGAGTCAGACGCGGAGAAAAGAGAAATTAGGGTTTAGGTACAGTACAAGCCTGAATTAAGAATTTACATGGGATATGGACTCCGTAACTTCAAAAGTAAGTACCTATCTTTTCTCGCGGCCCTTCACCGACATCAAGGCCATCCAGGAGACCGTTCAAAAATTCTCTCTTCCCCACATACTCACCTATACAAACTCAAAAGCTCAAGGATGCACAAAGAGAGAAAATTAGGGTTTTGGCCAAGTAAACCCTAATTAACAAATTCCATTCGACGGAAATTTTGTCTCATCAAGACTTCATTATCATGTCATTAACGTCCAACACAAAGTCCCAGGAAATTCCAAGGTCCAGAATCGATTCCAAGATAATAGTCATAACAATCGAAGGCTAAACATCAATTCGGGGATTTTGCAAGTCTAAAAGGACGAACGAATTGTAATTGCGTACAAATGATTTGTTACCATCTATATACTCATCATAGAACAATCAAGGTTCTACTCTGAGTAGGGGACTTAATGTAGATGGTGAAATTTGGATAAGGGGCAAAAGTGTCATTTCAACCCTATAGACAGAATTCAACTCTCACGGGAGAGATTAAGCCTTTGGCCCTCAAGGCATCCTTATCCACGATTTCTAGTACACGTCCCCGCGAGACACTGCTGGTCGTGATGCCGTAATTCCTGGCGCACATCCTCGACGAGATACCGCTGGTCACGTAGGTTCTGTAGAGCGTAAAACGTCCCCGGCAGACTTATGAACAAGAATAGCCACAATTCCAGCATGTCTTCGCGAGACGCAGCTGATTATGATGCCATGATTCCTAGTATACATCCTCAACAAGATGCTGCTAGTCATGTAGGCTCTGTAAATGCGTAAATACGTCCCCGACGGACTTATGACCCAGAGCGGAGATTTGCATATCTCCTGTAAGCACGACTCACCCTATTTGAGATCAAGGATTGATTCCTAGTATATCATCGCGAGATACACTGGTCATGTTTGCTCTAAGCTCTGACTAGACTTACTGAGGTTTCCGAATAACTCCTAGGACATCCCCGCGAGATAAACTTGTTATTCTGCCTCCGGGACCTTTCGACAGACTCCTAGAACATCCTTTCATGATACACTGGTCTTGTTGGCCCATCATATGGACACACAGTTGATTCCTAGCACATCTCTGCAAGATACGCTGGTCAAAGACAAGTGAGCCAAAGTCTCGCAGAGGCATTAATTGGGCGTACAAAGCCTTTTTCTCTCTCATGACGAGTCACAGCTGACCATAGAAAGATTCAGATCCATTAAGAAAATCTTCGGAGAGATTTTGATCCGTCCGCAAAATCTCGGAGAGATTCAAATCTCTCTGCAAAATCACGGAGATTTTCAAATCTCTCTGCAAAAATCTCGGAGAGATTAAAATCTCTCTCCAAAATCACGGAGAGATTCAAATCTCTCTGCAAAAATCACAGAGAGATTTTGATCCGTTTGCAAAATCTCGGAGAGATTCAAATCTCTCTGCAAAATCTCAGAGAGATTCAAATCTCTCATCAAAATCTCGGAGAGATTCACGGCACACGCCTTACCTAGGGCTCAAGCCTATTTCTCAACCTCTCAAACACACTCACGGCTAGTAAGTTGTGAAAATGCAGGGGTCTAACAACCACACCCAATAATTTGTTTGGCAATCTGAGAGGACTTACTCCAATACACTTTCTAGAGAATCAACTAGACAGTTAGACTCAATCTAGAGTAAAGTATATCAAAGAATTTAATATATCTGTTTCACAATGTAATCAGCAAATCAAACAGATAGAAATCCGCGAGCCTGATTATTATGTGAAATAACTTGAACGGTACCAAAGACCAATGTTCAAGTGTCAATCAATTTAAATCAACAACCGAAGGTTGGATATTATAATTGATTGATCTAAACGCACAACATGTGATAATTCAATTATATAACAAAATATAATGCGGAAAAGAAATAACACAGACACCAGAAGTTTTGTTAATGAGGAAACCGCAAATGCATAAAAACCCCGGGACCTAGTCCAGATTGAACACCACACTGTATTAAGCCGCTACAGACTCTAGCATACTACCAATAAACTTCAGACTGGACTGTAGTTAAACCCTAATCAATCCCACACTGATTCAAGGTACAGTTATGTTCCTTACGTCTCTGATCCCAACAGGATAATACGCACTTGATTCCCTTAGTTGATCTCACCCACAACCAAGAGTTGCTACGACCCAAATTTGAAGACTTGATAAACAAATCTGTCTCACGCAGAAAAGTCTATAGGATTGAATAAATCTATCTCCCACAGAAATACCCAAGAGTTTTTGTTCCGTCTTTTGATAAATCAAGGTGAACAGGAACCAATTGATAAACCGGTCTTATATTCCCGAAGAATAGCTTAGTATTATCAATCACCTCACAATAATCTTAATCGACTAGCGAAACAAGATATTGTGGAATCACAAACGATGGACGAAGATGTTTGTGATTACTTTTATCTTTCCTATCGGAGAAATTAATCTCGAGTCAATTATTTCAATTGCACTCAATACGATAGAATCGGGCAAGATCAGATCACGCAACTACAGAGAAAATAGTTGGGTCTGGCTTCACAATCCCAATGAAGTCTTCAAGTCGTTAACCTACATGGTCTCGGTAGAAACCTAAGGTTAAAGGAGAATCGACTCTAGTTATGCAACTAGTAACACACAGGAGGTGTGGGGATTAGGTTTCCCAGTTGCTAGAGTTCTCCTTTATATAGTTTTCAAATCAGGGTTTGCAATCCAAGTTACCTTGGTAACAAAGCATTCAATATTCACCGTTAGATGAAAAACCTGATTAAACCAAGCTAATATCTTTCAGCCGTTAGATCGAACTTAGCTTGTTACACACAAATGAAATGTACCCTCATTTAGGTTTATGTAACCGTACCTAAACGTGTACACCATGTTTGTTCACAAATAGTTAACCGAGGTTAGCCATATGATTACTCTCATATCAACCTTAATTATCTTAACCATAACTAGTTCAAATGACTTAAATGAAACTGGTTAAAGAGTTGTTCAATTGTTATATTCTCATAGAATTATACAAGAACACAATTGAAGCAAAATCGGTTTGATTCACTCGAATCAATCATGAACATTATAGCCACAGTTTGCAAAGATTGCATTCCTTATTATATAAATGTTTATGTTTATGTTCATGTACAAAACCGATTTTAGAACTTTAACCTTCAAGTATGCGAACGTGTACGCATACTTGAAATACTCGGACTAAGATTGGGTTTCGCCAGTACGCAAACGGGTACGCGAACTTTCAATGCCAGCAAAAATTCTCGGATATGAACCTGTACGCCAGTATGCAAACGGGTACGCATACTTTGGTTCCCGGATTTCTCAAACCAACCGGTACGCAAACGGGTGTGCATACTATGGTTCCCGGACATGGATTACATATGTGCAAGAGTGCACAACATGACATATCCAATAATGCTTAAGTGTTCTAAACTCTTATTTCAATCATTGAAACTTTCTTAGAGGATGACAATAGCCGTTTTCACACACTATTAGCATCAAAGCAATTTTCAAGTTATTGAAATAATCATAACGAAACATTCCAAGACAACACCAAATGATTGTATCACACAAACCATGTAAGATGTTACTCAGCAATTTTCACATGATAGAAGATGAACTTGGTCGAAGCGAAAGCTTGGCAACACATATTTCGAGAAATATGTAAGCGAGATAAACTCAACTCGAAATCTCAAATGTGTATATAGAAAACTATATCGTAATACGACTTATGTCTCAATATAGGAGATAGAGTAGAAATAGACTTTCCAAGTGATGGATGAGTTTAAATCTCCACATACCTTTTGTCGATGAAGTTCCACAAGCTCCCCTTAGTAGTTCTTCGTCTTCAAATGATGAACACCGTGAAGTCTAAGCTCAACTACACAATCTATGTCCTAGTCCGAGACATCTATAAATAGGCTAGAAATCAAGACTTATAGTTTTGATCACTAACATTGACAAACATGCTTGAGATAGCAACTCATGCGAGTTCGACCGAGCAATGCTCTAACAAGTTGAGCCTGAACTATACATGTCTATCCAAAAACGTGGATAAGCTCTCTTGAGCTCTGCATGCTCAACAAAGGGACCCACGAACATAATATGGTCTTCACATGACATATGTGACCGGCCATGGAGAGAGGGAGATCAGCCTTAGCTCCTCTCACACTCTGCACACAATTCCTGAGGAATTCCATGCCTTTTCACATGACTCATCCTAGTCATTCTCACAAATTAGAGAGTATCTCTCTATCTTGGCCAACTCGGCTAAAGAGAATATTTCTCTCTCAACACATCATCAGAAAGGCTGACTCAGCTTCACACAAATGGGGGGATATCAATTAGGGTTTGGTCTGGCGGTCTAAGAACCATCTTCGAATCTAAAGACATCTTGTGATAATCTATTTTTAATAGACTCCGTTCTGTGCGTGATTGATCACAAGAGGATTCAAGTGTTGTTGTGCAGGTTATTGAAGGCAATAGAAGATTTGAAGATGAAGGAATTTTTTTATTAGTTTTAGTATCTTGTGGATTTAGTGTTGATAAATGCCTAAAATACATCAATTGAATATCGATTTCTTATGCTTTTTTTTAGCTACTTTTCTTGTATTTTTGTATATTACCCTTGTTTTCTATTTTGTAGGTACTTTGGAGTCATACGACAAGAAAAGAAAGAAATTGAAGCTCAAAGCAGTGCTCGGAAGCCTTAGATGTTGATAGCACAGCAGTCATTCATGTTAAGACAGAATTCTGAAGCACCGAAGTACTTCTGCTGCAGCCACTGAGTTTTATCTTAAGAAATTGCAAAAGGCACCAGCATCATTTTCCTTGTATTCAAATCAGCAGACCGAGGGCCGGACTTGTTCTTCTCAATTCACGACCAAGTTTTCCCTTCTCACTGAACCAAGCCTGCCGTTGTTCAAGCAATGGTTTGTATGGGTGATTTCCATCGGTCAGAGCATATTTTAGAAGACGAGAACATCACCAGAGACGTGGTACAGGAAGTTTGGGTTTAGTTTCAAACCGAGAATACAGGTCTGAAGGTGATCTCTCTGCCGTTGATATAGATGATGAACAGAGAGATTAAAGAAGAGATTTGAGTACCGAAATGAACAAGAAAAGTTGGGTTTTTCCTGGATTTGAGTTTACATCGATTTATGAGAAGATTGAGACCCAGAAACCAGACAAGCAAAGGGAGTTCTCTGCCATTGAAAGTATGGCTCATTAGCTGTGATTGAGATGGTATTTAGAGTATTGAATGAATGGTTTTGTTGTGTATGAAATTGGGTTTGCAGGGAAGGAGTGTGTGTGATCTCCAATATACAAACAGCACACAACCTTCACCAGTGAGCAAGACACTTATCAGCTGTTCGCAGAAATGCCTGAACGAGCAACTATTCACAGCAAGTTCAGCCGTGACCAATGTACTGCTTCAAGTCTGCCATGGAGTGGTGAGCCTTGTGCCAGGATAAGGATTAAAGAAGGTTGTAGATATCCAATTGCAGTTGAGAAACAAGAGTGATTGGTGGAATGTTTACAGAGGAATTGTGTCTGTTTACACAAGGAGAGATGAATGGTATCAGTTCGATGCAAGTTTATGATGGGTTCTGTGGTTCGAGTTTTATTGGAGTCCTGGGATTGTATTGCTGCAGGAAGTCAGTGAGGGAAGAGCTTGCTTTTCAGGGTGTTGAACTGGAGTTGTATGAACATCAGAAGTGGCTCAATTCTGTGGTAATTTGGTTGAGCTCTGGCAGTGAAAGATATGTGCTGCTGCCATGGTTCGATGGCTCTATATGAAGGGTACTTGGCAAAGGCTAGGATCAGATATAAAAGGTGACAGGTAGTTCAAGTTGAGGGTTAAATCTGTGTCGGTTAGCCATGGCTCAGTGGGCTGTGTATGAGGCGTGTCTGGCATTGGCTTGGACGTGATATAGAAGCTTACAGAGACAGGAAACTTGAGTACCAATCAGTCTCGGCATTGGATAAAGCTTGGGAACGTGAAAACAGTTAAGCAAGGGTGATGTGGCCATTGGTTTAGAATGTTGAATGGCTGAGATTTAGAAGCTATATTATCTGTGAATGGCCAGGATTATTGGAGGCTGTTTAGGTTGCGATTTTACAGGGCAGAGAAGACATAAAGAAGTCGGTGCAGGAAGGACTTAGCTATAAAGGAAGGAGAGGAAAGTTACAGAGAATCATCCCATACCCCTCTACAGCCGTACACAACCAACAGAGATGAGCTCTCTGCTCCTCTCCAATCATTATCACCACCTGCATATCCATTCCATCCACCAGTTTTGCATCTCCACCAGCATACAACTACAGCATACATCACCAGCATATCACCATCTCCATCATCCCCAGTTCTGCATATCCATCCACTGCATAATCTCCATCCACCTGCATACATCATACCACCAGAAGTCCATTCTCCCATTACCACCAGTTCAATCCACGTACAGCAGCTGGAGCCAGTCACCTGTTCGCAGCAAGCCAACAGCACAAAGGCAGCAGACTACAAGCAACTACATAGCAGCAGTTCCACGTCACCAGTACCATTCCGTCTATCATCCTGCTGGCGAGATCCCGCTACTGCCGTTCCTCTTCCAGTCACGGCAGTCCATCTTCACATCCACAACTCCATCTGCTATTTGGTTTGCTTGTTTAGTTTAGTTTTGCTTTGTTTACTATGAACTCCAGTAGCTAATTGCATCCTGATTAGGGACGATTTTGATGTCCGAAATATGAACTCGAAGTGATATTTAAAATACTTTGTTTCGCAATTATCGTGTTATTGCTCATTCTCTACCGTGCCAAAAGTGTTTTTGAATTATTTCTCAATCGTTGAAGTTGCAAATTGAATGGTTGCTTAATAGTTCTATTGCTAGTTAAGACCTCTTCGACCTATAATTGTCTAGAGATTCTTAATACAAGTAGCGCTATATGAATATTGACGATGGGATTTTGTTAAATATTCGTATGTATTGAATGACACTAGTAGAGGAATCGAACTTTTGTATTGTCACTAGGAATAACCTATCTCACAGAGCTTAATCCATTTGATTAAGTCACACCTAGAGAGCGTACTTCTAGGAAACTTGATAAGTAGAATCCGGTAGTCGAGCGCTTCCGTGTCCGGTGAATTCTTGAGATTGCGGGATATTTGAGCGTACTAAATATTCTAAGGTTATTAGTAATTGGTGATTGCAGAAACATAGCTATATTGATAAGATTTTTGTTCCGTGGCCGAGAAAGAGTCCTTGATCATTCTCACCTTCATCGTTTGCATTTATTTGTTTTGCATTGTTCAGAAATTGAATTGACAACTTTAGCTCAACTCTCCCTTAGGAACGAACCTGCTTGTCCGTATACTACTAGTTAGTTTAAAGAGAAGTAAGGAATTTATTTTTGCGAGTTCGACACCTCGTCAAGTGCACAAACCTTGATCGATCGGCTGGGATCCAACTAGAATCGGTTTATCTTTGATAGACTTGATTGATTAGTTGCGTGAGATCGGCATCGCTTTATAGTTTCTCTTTGATATCTATATTGATTGATTGCAAATCGAGAATTTGATTATTTCGGTACTCAACATTTAGATTGATCTAACCTGACAAAGGAGTTTATTAGATTAAACATAAGAGCCTTTGTCAACGACTCATTAATATCTTCTAGCAAGATTGATTAGAGTGGTTACCAAATATATTTTTCATTTGCTGTTTGGAATACGATTCAAAGGACTTGCTATTCACGTGCGTGACTCTAGAAGTCGAAGGTGATAGATGCATTTATGTGTCTATTTTTATCTCTTTGTGTATACTGTTAGTACCCATTTTTGTACTAATTTTGGTATTTTATCCCTTTGTAGGTGTTTTTGGAGGAATAGGCTTTTGCGGCAAAATTGGCTCGAAAAGTTGTTAAAGATACCTGGAAGGACATTTGCTATTCGGACTCTCATGTTGGATAAGGGTTAACCCATTTCCAGGCAACTGCTAAGCACAGACCGGGATTGGATAAGGGGCGACCATCTTCACCATTTGAAATGAAAATTTTGGCGGGAAACTATTTTACAGCTGCGGAAGTTTTCTGATTCAGTTTCTAACCGAGATTTCAGGGGATTTGTTCACGGGAATGGTTGGGACTACCCTGTTACATCAAAACAAGGTTAGTAAGGAAGTTGGTTATGTTAAAAAAGGCAGAGTTAATCGGTACTCTTTAAAACAGGAAAAAAAAGTTTCTCGGGAAAGTTAGTTTTGGTTATTTAGGGAAGGTACGCAAGTGTAAAGGAAAGATAATCCTCTGGGATTCTATATGATCAATTCAGAAGAGTTTGGAAAGGTAAAAACAGCTAGAGATGCGTCGACAAAGAAGAAAAAAAAAGAAATTTCGTAACTTGAAGAGAAAGAAAAAAGACCAAAGATATTCTCGAATTTTCTTGGCCCTATGAGGTATAAAAGAGTTGGTTCGAGTCCAAGAAGGGTTAGGAACACTTGGAGAGAAGTTAGGGGAAGTTTAGAGCCTTAGAGAGCCGAAAAAATAAACTTGCAGAAACTCGCCTGCTGCTGCTGAAGAAGAAGAAGACGAAGAACATAAGACCCATAGAGGCAGTCGCAGAGGAAGACTTATTTTCAGTGACAACGAGATACCGTCACTCCTTCCTGCAGTCACCGAAGCCTTTCAGCAACGATTCCGTCTTCTGTATTAGACTTTAAGCGACTACAATATACCCTTTTCTCCCTTTTAATCAATTTTTGAGCCATAAACATGTATTTTGAGAACACGATTAATATGAGGAGCTAAACCCCTTTGCTGAGGCGGTAGAGGAAGCTATTTTTCCAACAAAAAGTGGTATATTCTATTTTTTTTATTTTATTGCAATTATTTTATGATTATTTGCCTTGATTGAAAATTGTTTGAATGATTTTTGTTGAGCAATTGTTATTTCTTTTGATAGAGCATTCTTGGACTTAGGTTTTTGATGTTTTATGCTTCGGATTTACACTTGTTGTTTTGAAAATCTACATGTTGCAATAGTTTAGAATCAAATTGAACGAGAAAATTGCATGAATATAAATACTGGATTAAATCACTTTGAACTTGGAAAATAGTGGAATCTCAGCCTCAGTGTTCTTTTAATATTGATAACAACTTTGTCAGTGTTTGCTATAATTTTTAGTGATTTTTCTATTTAGTTTTGAATTTAAGTCTAAAGTTATCCTTCACAAGTTCGAGAATCGAATCCCTCTTTTTACTACAACTTAAAAAACACATCAGAAGGCGCAGGGATACTGACAAAACTAAGTAGGTAGGGGTAGTCTGCTTGGTAACAACTATACGAAGTTGGTATTAGATTTTGTATAGCTTCTTAATTCTGAGAGTATTCAAACCTGGACTAGGTCCCGTTTTTTTTTTTTTTTTTGCATTTGCTGCTTCCTCGTTAATAAAATGTTGTTGTGTCATTTACTTTGTTTTCGCATTATAATTGTTATCATAATTAAGTAAAGAGTCCAAATTTGTGCACCCCTTAAAAACTGGGGTGCACGTTACGGCCTCCCTTATTGGAGAGTTTTTTTAGCAGCAAACCAGATTTTTTAGTAAAACAAACAACGGGAAAATTTTCTCTCCTCTGTGTTCAATCTCCATTCTTTCTCTAATTCTTCCAGTTTTTTCAACAGTTCTAACATCTTCACAAAATTCTGATCAGAAAAAGAAAAACATCTTCGCTGAATTTTTTAGTTTTTAATAGATAAGGACTCTGTGTGATTTGGCATTGACGAAACTTATAAAGTGTTATCAGATTTTTATTTATGATAAACTTGTTTGACACTGTTATTGATCTTAATAATCAATCCAATCAATGTACTTTGAACTTTCTAATCTATGAATGTGATTCCAATAAAAAATTAGTCCATTAATTTAACCCAACTTGAAGCAGAACTTATTAATTTTAAAGTACTGAATACTCCAAGTCATCTATGGCGGACACTATTTGTTAAATCAATAAACACTCAATTGATTAACAGTCTTTTTACAAATCAAAAGATACTCAATTCATTCTTTAAATCAATAGATACCCAATTGATTAACATTTTTTCTCCACTTATTTACATTCCAAACCCAACTGAAAAATTACACTTGACGAAAACAAATTGTTTGTTCCTTGTAATTTTTCCAAATATTAAACCCTAGTATTCTTCTTCAAAAAAAATCCCAGAATTGAAACATCGACTTGCATCGAAGAAAAAACGGACGCAAATTTAAATTTTAAGAATAATGAAGATGACCGGATACGAAGAAGATGAACTCACCCTCCCTGATAAAGATCTGATGTTTCAAAGTGGAAAGATGCAATGTCGCTAGAAATGAAGAATCTTCATTCAATATCCACCCACAAGTGGATACTAAAATCCAAAAGGGTATCCAAAAGAAAGTCATCTAAAACAGATTCTAAGAAAAACAACCCTGTTATAATCTTAGACAAAGATGACTATGAATGTCTAGTGCTCAGACTGAAAAGGGAGGATATTCGAAAATATCATGCTGGATCATGTTCCACAAATACTGAGCAATCACAAGCTCACTCCAACAACTGATGTTGGCATTCGAAATTTCCCTAGATGTGCTCAAATCCAAATAAAAGGGAAGTTCTATAAAAAGAGCACGAGAATTTGAAGGAAGTATAATATTATACTCATGAATATCTAAAGGGTTTTTCTATGCTTGGAATACCTTTTCTATTCTTAGAAAAATACTTTCAAATCTTTGGAAAGTCCATGAGAAAATTTGGGAAAGATTATTTATTTATTTATTTGGATTTTCTGGATCATACTGGTTCGGAAAAAGTCTTATGCTGCTTCCGAAAGTGTATATTTTCACAAATAATATACCTTGATTAGGTATTTCATTCTTGGAAACCAAGTTTGACTTATTATATAAACAATCTATAGGACTGATACTTCCCTCTTTGTGTTGTCTGCAGTCAGAGATGGGTGAAAATACTATTGATGTTGAATCCCAACTTCGAAAACTTGAAACCTTTCAAGTTGAGATCAAATGTTATTTCTCAAAAGAACATAAAAAGAATCATATTTCTTTTGAACTCATGCTTATGCTAATGGGAGATTCTGAAGTTGCTCGTGAACTTATGGAAGCTACGGTTTTCAATGAAAAACTGCTTGAGTCAAAACTCTTAAAGTTGATCGTGGAAGTAAATCTCTTGAAAAATAGACTCTATCATCAGAAAGAAAATAGAAGACTCAAATTTCAGAACACTAAAGAATCTTCGGTAAATAATGAGAGCACTTCTAAAGATTAAGTCATATGCTGTAATACTTAATCCAGAAAAATAGGCTTCAGTTTTTGATTTCTTTCAATAATTATAAAGTCTATTATGAATAAAACTATCTTATTATTATGAATAAAATTATTATTTTATAATATTTCTTGTGATAGTTTTCGGTTACATAGCCTGTGCTTGAATGCTTTATTTTATTGCTATGTATGTTAATGGGATGTTTGATTTCGGTTTTATTACCTTGATATTCGATCTCATAATGTGTGAACCCTTATGGTTTGGGTGACTTTTTGATTTAGCGGGATTAAGTTCTAGCCCATGTTGGTAGGCTTTATCAAAGGATCATAAGGGGTTCCTGTAGAAACAATATGTGAAAAAGTCAAAATAAGTTGAATCTTTTGGTTTAGCATAAAAGCATATGTGTTTCGAGGTTTCAACTTTTGCATTGCATAGTTAACACCGGTTTTCAACCTTTCTCTGGTAAAGGTTGCTCTTTGTTGTTGTTCTTTTGTTTTGGCGGAAGGATGACAACTTTAACGGGGGAGAGTTCTAAGTGAACTTGCGCTTAATGACATATCTTAAGGGGAGAAGAGGATGCGGAATTTGAGGTAACAATCTTGTTAGTTAATTGTTTTCCTGTTTAAGAAAAGCATGATTTTATTTCATATCCTTATTGCTTTTGCTTAACAAAATTTCGGTATAATTGATGTTTATTCCATTATTTGTGTATGGATGTTTGATTGTGATTCAATTGTTTCCGGTTAAGAGAAACTATTGTTATCTTCCGTTATTGTTTGGTATCAATTGTTTAGGCTTACAAAATTTCGGTGCAATTGCAGTGCTATAATGTCTATGTTTGTTTCAATTGCTTTCGGTTAAGATAAATGATTATGCAAGTTGATTTATTTGGTTTGTATGGATTGTTTATGGCTTAACAAAAGTGTTTCGGGATCATTTGTTTAGTCCAAGTGATTTCCGGATAAGAGAAACTAAGTTTTTCGGATCTTAGTTAGACTTATCAAATGTGAAGGTTTCGGTTATTCAAGTCTAACTGAATGCCTTAACAAGAATTACTAGTTAACTAACCTAGTATTTGTCTTGTTTAAAAGTGAAAGGTCTAAGTTATTTTTGAGAATAATTAGAGCATGATGAGAAAAATAAAGTTAATTCTGATCTTTATTTTGGTCTTATCGAACAAGCGATTGTACTTGTACAATCGGTTAGCAAAAGAACTAAGGTGCTTAATCGATTTATGATATGCTAAACTATTAGGGAAAATTGCTTCGGGCAATTGTTTCCTAGATGACATGTTAAAACCAAATTACTTGTAGTTTCGGTTTTGATAATGGTTATCTAAAATGGTGTGTAAAACCCTCATGCTCAACTCTTATAGGTTTGCAATTTCTCTTTGTGAGATTTGTAAGATCCTTTCGGTTTGTCCTTTATTTTTTCGTTTCTTTGTCATTTTGTGACAAAAAGGGGGAGAAATATATGGAGAAAACAAGTGATATTGACTTGTTGTGAGTTGGTATCACTAAGGGAAAGGACATTTGTGCTAAAACGTTTATTCTAACGAAGAGAGTGAAAGCATAGACTAAGGGGGAGTCACATACCATATGATATGTAGTTATGAGGAACTACATGGAAATAACAAAGACGTGCGGATTGAAAATCTACCTATCTTACCTTTAGGGGTAGTATTAGCTTTGTTATTATAATGTCAGCAGCGGCATTTAAGGATTGAATTTAATGCAGGTTTTGTGCTGTTGAACTTGGAATCAGCGTATGTGTATAATGAATTTTTGTAATTTGTTTATCCATATGATGTAAGAGTTTTGTCACTAAAATTGACAAAGGGGGAGATTGTTAAAGCATAGCTCGGTTGAACCCACCAAGCGTTGGTATGTCAAGTTTGGTTGTCACATTTTAGTGAATCAAAACTCATTTAAAGAGTCGCTTGATTACATACTAGAGTCAACTTCGTATAGGTTAGCTTGAAAGTGTTAGGATATGAGACTTACAAGTATTACATGAAGACTTGAAGAATGTGAAGAAGTATGGAGCTACAACGACAACATCATCCTCCATCTTGAGGTTAGTAATATTTGACTTGAACTGTTTCTTTCCCTAACGTATCTTTCAAGTCGTGCATATTGAAAACATAACTGCGAAGCTGTGTATGAAACTCTAGTTAGACATAGTATTAAGGAATTCAATACGAGGTTTATTGCTTAACCATTAAACTTTGTATATAAGACATCGACATGATCATATGAATGCTATTGTGATTATGTATGGGTATGAGTGAAGATTTCATCCTAGGAAACAATGTTTTACATTCATTTAAAGGAAGTAAGTTCATAAACTCATTTTGTGAATCCAAAGGGAAATCGCTAGGCTTATTGGTATTGTTATTCATTGCAAATCTATTTTGAATTACCAATATGTGTGTTTAGTATAACCGCTCATAAACTTGTTTATGTATCTTGGCAAAACTATTCCCAAGGCCTGACTTATGTATTGGTATGACTTTTATTAGTAAAACCGATCTTAAGTAATCACTCAAGATGGTATGATCGATGCCTTGTAAATAACAACTTTTATCTAGTCATTGGGGAACCGATCCTAGTAAGAGGTGCAACAAATTTGCAAGAGGGAATCGATCCTTGTAAGAGGTGCAACACGTTTTTAGTAGATGGGGGAACCGATCCTATGAACATGTGCAACAATTTTGTAGTTTTGGGGGAACCGATCCTATGGACATGTGAAACCGAATACAGGTAGTTACCATAAGTTGTGGGGAACCGATCATAGTACCTAGTCAACCGAATTTTGGTAACTAGCGTGACTATGTACAGTACTCACATGGAGGTAGAACCGAACTTGTTTTGGTAGAACCGAGAAACCCATAATTGGTGATTTGATAGGATAATCAATCACATAGTTCTTGGAATTCATATGAACCAATTCTAAACTTGTTTGGAAGTGTGGCAAATCGTTTCCAAGATTGTAAGTATGAAAAATGACTTAAAAAGTAAAAGATGTCGACATACTTTGAACATGTGCAGTAACTCTTATCATTAATTGTTCAAAGATATTCCTTAATAGCTAAAGGAGAATCCCAGGATCGAAATAAATTGAGAATCTTTTATTTAAGGTTTCTTAGTTTTTATATGCTATTTAATCTCCAGCAATTAAATGCATATCTTTAGAAAATAATAATTAGTAATGTGCATTTACTGATTATAGATTTTTCTATTGGGATTTCGGTCAATATTTGGACAGTGCATTTCCAGGAATTATGAAAATCGATTTTGTGTTTATTGCATATCTTTGAGAATATTCGGTTTTGGAAATTCCTTGGTGTCCAAACTTCCTTGTCTATAAATATTGAAGTTTGCATTTCTAGCAAACTAATCCTCAGAGCCAGCAAAACTACCTAGTTATGTTGTTACTGGTGGATCCTCCTATTCGGAGAGGAAAGTAACCTAATTAGGCGAAATCTCTTACGGCCGCTCAGTTTAAAGACTTCTTTGGGATTGAGAAGCTCTATTAGTACCGTTGGTGGGAAACAAGGTAATTGCGGTTTATTATTAGTTTTCGATTGATTTGATTGACTAACAGTTGTTGAACTTTGATTGCACCTAGTTTGTTTATGCTTGAGAATCTTCTCTTCTGATATAAGATTCACTCAAACTAGATCAAAGTTACGACGGGGATCTTTAGATTGTTTGTAGATCTAAAGACGTCTTGTGATAATCCAACGTTAACAGACTCCGTTCTGTGTGTGATTGATCACAAGAGATTCAAGTTGATTGTGTACAGGTGCTGATTGAAGATTAAAGAAGATTTGAAGACAATAAGACTTTTTGGGTTCATAATCTTTGGTGTGCACAATACTTGTTTTGGCTGGAAAGGGATCCAACTATAATTGGTTTATCTTTGTGATAGATTGGATTGATTAGTTGAGTAGATCGGCATCAATACACTTCTTTGTGATTAATAATATTGATTGCATAGTCTAACAATTACTTCGGTAGTTGTTGAGAGATTGATTTAAGGACCCGACAAAGGAGTTTATTGGTTAAACGGAAGAGCCTTTGTCAAACTCAAATCACGTTGTTTGAAAAGAGTTGTTACCGAACAGATTTGTTGTTCCTTTACTGTTTGGAATATGAACCAAAGGAATTGTTCCAAGTGCGTGACTTATTAACAAGTTGGAGGCGCAAGGATACAGAGAAAACTAGGTGAACTATAGGTTTAGTTGCTTGGTCTCAACTATACGAAGTTGGTTTGATTTTGTATAGCGGCTTAATTATGAGAGTATTCAATTCTGGACTAGGTCCCGGGGTTTTTCTGCATTTGCGGTTTCTTCGTTAACAAAATCTTGTTGTGTCATTTACTTTTATTTTCCGCAATTATAATTGTTGTTATTATAATTTAAAGTAAATTACACAAACGTTAATTCCTATTTTACTTGATAGACAATCCCTAGTGTTTGGTTAAGTCCGAACCTATTATCAAGTAAACATACTTCGTTGTTGTATTGTCTCGATCTTGTATCCATAGTCAATCACACAAGTTATCTTGTTGTCGTATTGTCTCGATCTCGTATCCATAGACGATCACACGAAGTGTGAACCGATTAATTGTATTGTCTCTACTCAGTCTATAGACAATCACTTTCGGAGAAAGGACTTATAGGTGGAAAAGTTTTAGATTGAGGTATATTTGGGTACCCTCGTCTTTTCAAGGTTGATATTTAAAATATTGTGGTGTATTTGGGTACCCTCGTCTTTTCAGTAAGGTTAAAATTTTATTGCTAAAAGGAAAAAAGTTACAGAAGAGAACGCCTAAGTAAAACATGGGGAGGGATGACCCCTCCACGAACAAAGAAAAAGACTATACAGGCCCGACAACAAGCCAAGGGCAGACAACAAAACGAATAAAAGATGAAATCCAGGCTACAAAACCTGCCTTCAAAAACAAAACAATAGCCTCATTTCTTAGATTTAGACCTATAACCTCTACCTTGGTTTACCTTATTTTCCACAATTTTTTTTGAATTTCCATCCCATTGTAGCTTGTGTAGCTCCCTTTCCATCTTGTTTGAATCGTTCTCAACAGTCCGTAAGATCCCCTTCTCACTGTTTTCTTCCATATTTTCTATTTGAAATATGTTCTAAAAGAAATAGTGTCCTCGGAAGTGTTTTGGGGTAAAAACTGATTCTGCTGGTTTTGGTAAATTTGGGTGTGCCGCTGAGAAACGAATCTAAACCCTAAACAAATGCACTACACGGGAGTACTTTAGATTCGAGAGATCAATCTGTACAATCCTGGTCTTAACCAAGAAATGGCCATTCCAGTCTTGCTTCGGTCACAAAATGAAGGAGAAGGGTTTATCTTAGGGAGGGAAGTGAAGAAGGTGTTGAGATCGGAATGGTTAACTCTGAAGGTGTGATTGTTTTATGACTTGTATCAGAATATGGAACTGGCTTGGAGAATGTAAGCTATCAGTTCTTGGTATTTTTCTGGATACTTTGTTGATAACCAAAACTGTTCTTGGTTGAAATAGGTTGAAAACCTATTTATATCAGTCATAGTTGCACGCACCCTGATCTCATAGGAACTGGGAATAGTTGAGTGATGGAGGAATAGGATCGTGCAGGATGGTGAAAACCACATGTCCACTATGAGGGGAAGACTGGGTGGTTTCGTCCCACTACTTCTCTATCATCACTAACTGCCCGCCTTTCCTGACACTTTCTTGTAATGGGCGTGTTGCACGCCGCACGCTGTAAACCGCCAGACCAATACCCTGATGAACATCCCCCAGTTTGTGACATGTTTGATGTCTCGAGTATTTTTGTGGAAAACATGAAGCAAGTTGCTGAGTGGGTTTTGCCTAATTATTCTGACCAATCACGCACAAGCTAGGTGGCGGGTAGTCATGTGTGACGAGCCAAGTCATGAGACTTGCCGCAAAGAATAACATGTGATGCCATTAGGTTAAATAACTAAGTTATTTGTGAAGCCGATACTCATAAAATATCGTATGTATTCGATGCATGTAAAGCATTGCTTTTAAGCAAGCATCTCAAAATAATCGATGCATGTGACACATCGTTGTATTGAGCCTGTCTTGGTTGGTTGCGGAACCTAGTGTCTTAAAAGGAGCATGACCGGCCATTTTCAGGAAGCTACTAGCAGCTATTTATGCATGCCAAAGGTAGGCCGGTCGGTCCCTATAGGAGAGTGATGGCTGGTAGCCATTTTGACATCCTATTGGTCGGTCCAAGTTAAATCTAGACCGGTTAAATTTGCTAGCTAAATTGGATGGCCGAGATGATTTGCGGCAGTTATTGGTTGACGCTAATTTATTTAAGACTTTTATAAAAAGCGCGGCCAGCCATCTTTGGGCTATCGTTTAGGAGCCATATGGGCAAGCCGCGACTTGGACGATTATTCCTTATGGAAGAGGGGTGGCCGTTGATCATGGCCGCATCTTGTTGGCTGCCTAAGATAGGAGTTAGGCCGGCCGATTCGATTGGCGAAGTTGGTCGGCCGAGATGATTTGCGGCAGTTAATGGCTGCCGTTGATTTAATTTAGGTTTTAAAAGCCGTGTGGCCAACCCATTTTGGGCCAACGGTTTTCGGTGTTGGCGGCATGCTGTGGACTATTCGACCGACCAGTGCTATAGTCTGGCCGCTAGTGAGTGTATCCACACCTTGTCCGTTGATCGGAATTGAATCTTGGCCGGTCAATTCGGCTGGCGAAGTTGGATGGCCGAGATCGTTTTGCGGCAGTAATGTAACGCTGCTTAATAGAAATTAGGGTTTTGTAACTCACGCGGCCAACTATTTTGGGTAATCGTTTAGTGGCTTCGCTTGCGAGTTGGGAGGATTCCGATTGGCCTAAGCGCTAGTTGGCCCGCCGGTGTACATGATGGTGCTTGCCCGACCATGTTATGAGGTGGCTAGACTTCATAAATCGACTGGCCAAAACGTACGGCCGTGATCGTTTTAAGACTGACATGGGCAGTCTATATTAGCTTCCCTAAGGAATTAGGTGCGTCGACCAACCAACTTCCAACTTTAATCAAAAGTGTGTGCGGCGCATTTAAAGCGATCTGATTGGTCGATGGGAAAGAGGGGCCAGCAGGCAATAATATGGGGCGTGGCCGGCCAGCCAAGTGGTGTGGTCGCGTCTCCTTTTGTTGCTGCTTTTATTTGCCGCAGTTTCTCTTTCTTCTTGTTTCCTACTTTTGGTAGGATTTTGCTCCTACTAATCCATGGCGGATCAATTTCCTAGCTTGCCTAGGTTTAGTTTCGACCAACAGGGTTCGAGATATTGCGTAGGCCACAAAAACCTAATTTTTGCAAATTAATTAAGCTACAATTTGAATCTTGTGAGTTATCACAAAATTGATCAAATTTGGTGAATTATGTGTGTTGACACAGAATTCTTTATTATCAGAGAGCAGTGTGCTTTCCGTCTGAGTACTTTTATGCTGACCTTAATCTTGATACTTCGGGAAATTCATGCTACTCAGCTGTGAGTGAACACTAATTGTCATGTTATATCAATATTAAGGGTTCAGCCGGGGAACATAGCACAGGAAAATACTCAATAAGCCATACATTAATAAATAATGCAGACGGGAGGTTAAAATTTATAGAATATTTGGAATTGTTGCTACATGCACCATTCTAGATAAATTTCATATAAATATACTGAATTGCTCAATACATGTGTAAGTAAAGAGGCCTGGGCGCTCATCACTTTTAAGTGGCTGCGTCTCTTTGCAGAATGACGGCACATTAAATACAAGGTTTTACAATTTTAGCCCTGAACCGAAAACCACCATCCACAGGAAGACTCATTAATTCCTTCTATCGATTGGGAAACGACTTTTAGATTGGTAGGGAAGGCATTGATCATTAAGAATGGGTTCTTTTTGGGAGAGGGGACTTTTTTGGACTTGCTCTTTGTTTTTATCCATCCTCCCTGAGCCCCGTCCTCTGAAATCTTTGTCCCTGCGACAGCCCCAATACTAGAATCCGCCACTGTTTCACCAGCAATCCTCTTAAATCCACAACGTGTAGCCTTTCCTTGTTTTCTTATTGAAATCTTAGAAATCAAAGAGGACTCGATTGATTTCACTAACACTTCTGGCTTCTTTGGTCCACTGATTGCACCCTTAAGTCCACTAGTTACAGTTTTGATCGGGCTCTTTGCCGGAGATACTAGTTTACCCTTGTCAGCAGTTGATGTCTTCTTGGCCATGCTACATCCCTTGTCTGCATTTTTGTCTAAAACTGTAGCTTCAACTGACTTATGCGTTGCTCCCTTGAGACCATGACACGTGGTAGAAACAACTGCTCTTGAACAATTTGTCTCCTCAGAGATCCTCATTTCAACCCCAATTTCTACTAAAAATTGCTCAGCATCTCTAGCTGTGTCTTCTACTTCAATTACTTCCTTGGTTGCAAACACTCCATTCACTTCCGGTGTCGAATTGACTTTCTCAATACTTTTATCTTGATTTTTTGGTGTCCATCTAGATTTCATGTTCTTGTTACAACTTTAGATAAATGACCAAAAACCTTACACAACTCACATCTTGGCGGCTTCCATTGATATTCAACAGGAAGTTCCAGAGCAATCTTCCCATCAATCATTAAGGGGATTATTTTGAGGATAATTGAAATCAATATCTATTTCAACACATACCCTAGCATATGCTAATCTGGTTCTATTAAGAATATAGTCATCAGTATTGGTTTCCAATGAAACTGGAGATTAAACTTAACCCATCTACATCCTACGTATGTAAAGGTATTTCATAAATCAACACCAAAATAGGTATTATCTTAATGCTAGAGAATGAGGATTCGATCATGCTAGACCATGGTCTTACGATGAATAAGCTCTTTGAGATATAGAAAGAACCTGGTTCTAGTACATTTTTACGATCTTCATCATCTTTAAATTCAAAAAAAAAAGCACCATTACCATGTAATTTGATACTAACCTCCTTCTTGAGCTTCCAATGCTTTGACACAGCCTCTTTTACTGCTTGGAAGGAGAGTCTTCTACCAACAGAAAAACCCACAACATAATCTTCACACCTTTTAATACCTCTTGAGAAATCAATCGCACTTGAGTCCACCACTTTCATGCCATCTAAATCTACAGAGGGTGTGAACTTCATCGAAAGTTTATTGGGTATTGGGGTTGGATTTGGGAAGAGGGTTCTCCAATCATTTGATTTAGGGTGTGTAGAACCCCCAATTGAACTATTATTCTCTGCAGGATCATTTCCACTTGACTTTTTAAAGTACCCTCATTCATTAATCAAACAATCTCTAAAGAGTTTTGATTTGGTTGATTAATAGATCCATCAATACCCAAATCAAAAGCAATATGGTTACCCAAAATATCACTCTTACCACCGTAAGATTCAACTAAGGAGGGGAATTCAGCTGAAACTAAGGATGAATCTTCGTTGATATAAAATAACGGAACCAAAATACTGTGTAAATCATTAGAAGGAGTAGAATCAGATGTCGATGCCATGCGAAGAAAATTCCAAAAAAAAATCAGATCTGAAATTGCAAAAAAAAAAAAAATCGCCTATGCCACATCATCACTCTTTCTCTCTCCAATTTTCCTCCTTTATATCATCCAACAGAATCGCACTATTGGATGTAGAGATTTGCAATTCGCTACAAGTAAGGTCTGTTGTCCACATGACCATGAAATGGAAGGGTTTAGGCATACAATATCCATCAACATTAAAACCTATATGCATGGGATAATGATCAGAAGAATCTCTAGGTAAATTATTAAGACAATGTGGGGAACAAAACTTCAGCATCATGATTTATAAAACATATATCAAGCCTCTCAAGAATCATATCAGCGCCACTTTGCATATTAGACCACGTAAATCTAGGTCCAGAATATCCTGGATCATGCAAATCAAAAACAGAACAAAAGGTCTTAAGATTCAAGAAATCATTATCATCCAGATCAAGACCACCACTCTTATCTTCAGGACCTAAAAGGAGTTAAAGTCTCCTACAAATAAAACATGTTCATTTCTAGGGATATGAGGAAGGTTGTTTTAATTAGCCAAAAAAGCATCCCTAAGAGTTTGGTTTGGTTCACCATAGATAAAATGCATGTAGAGTTTGGAATGAATAATATCATTAGTGGTAAAATAGATGCCTCTTGAGTTGGACGAGATGATATTGAGATCCAATTCATATTTCCAGGCAACACCAGGACACCACTCCTACCAATACGAACATTAAAAGCACATGGGAATCCTATATTTTTTATTTTTCCAACAGTTGTATCATTTTTCATTTTAGTTCCAGAAAGAAACATTGTATCAGGGTTCAAGTTCTTCAGGAGAATACTCAATTCTTTATTAGCAGATCTTTTGCCTAAGCCTCTAACATTCTATCAAAGCAAGTTTACATTATTAACATGGTTTAATGGGGTGGTAGTAACATCATTAGGACTAGAGGAGTTATCAGAAATGAGAAGATTTGAATAAGGAGTTACCTGATTGGTAGGAATAACACTACCATTAGGCTGAGAACAAGTAGAATCACTACTTTCTTGGCCTCCTTGTGTCGCATTCAAATCCAAAATCAACCTCATGAAGAGAATTATTGCGGGCATTATGGTCTTCCAAGGATTGACCAGCTATACATGAAAATGACCATATGGGTTAACAAGTTGGTGAGAATGACCATGTTGGTTAGTCTCATTGATTGGTGGAAGGTGCTCAAGACTAGTAATAAGTGGGCACAGAGTATTGTAGTCAGGTTCTGGGATTCCTGACTTTCTGGGTGGGCAAGAACAATACTGGACAAAGCAGATTTAGCATCCTGAGTACGTTTTCAAGCATCAACACAAGGATTAATCTTCCTCTTTAGATTAGTGATAGCATCATATTGAGCTGCTAAAGAAACATTTTCTTCCCTGGAAAGATAAGGAGGACGAGATGGTATAACTGCAGTATTGAACCTTTTAACGGATGATTTAAAATCGGAAGAACGATTAAATTGTTGTTGCTCAGAGGTAGTAGGTGTTGGAGATGTTGGCTTGTGAATAAGAGGAAAACCATTCTCTGAAGTGGTCACAACCTTATTTTTAATTTGACCCACTTCATGAATTTTCAGAACTGGAGATCTGCTGGTAAAAGGTCTCATATTGAGTTTTTTGTAGATGAAGTATCATCCAAAGGTGAAGAAGTATCCTGAATGACAACAACTTTTCGTTTTTCCTTGGAGCAAAGAATTTCAGTATCCTCTACAATGGCATTATTCCTAACAGGTTGAGCAGCCAGTGGGTAGGCTAAAGATTTTATGGATTTAGTGCTAAAAGATACATGAACTGGTTGTGGAGGCATCAATCTTGAGACAATAATTCTGGGAACATGACTTCTATGGGACGAAGATTAGCTAGATTCACCTGCTTTCGGAACCACTATTGGTTTAATTATGGTACAATTGATCTCTTTGTGATCGATGATACATCAGGAGCAACAAAGGGATCTTGGCACCATAAAATATATGCATTTTGTGATACATGGATCGATTCTTCCTCTAGTCACCATAGGAATGCCGGTAAAGAGAGGTTTTTGTACTGCAATTCTGACACATTGATATTTTTCTTTAGAGGATGGTTGACGTATGGTTCTTTAGATTCAACCACTCCTCCTAATTTGAAGGTTAGTTTAGATCTTCGAACTCAATACATTCTTTTGGAACATTGCACAACACCAACCACATAAGCTCCTCTGTAAAAGCAGTTTGACAATTGTTTGGCCATCCTGAAGGAGGAATGAGGTAACCACAAGCATACCAAAGTTTTTGTTCATTTATATTATTGAAGTCTACTTCATCTAGAAAACATATAAGATTCATGTTCTTTAGACCACTAAAAGTAGTAATTGTGGGAGTTTGAAGAAGAGGACATTAGTTGCAAATATAACTCCTGGCCGAAGAAGTAAGAACTAAGAATCACTGCAACCAATCATACATTATTTCCAATTATTATCATTTTCAGAAACCACGACAGTTTTATCTATGAAAAAAAGTTCATTAAGAGAAGAAGGAAGTTTATTTGGTAAGGTGAGCTTCTTAGACATTTGATTAGAGAGGTCTTGAATTTCTTTGTTGGTGGAATAAGATAATGGAGGTTGTAGTTGCTGAGTTTGTTTTTCTGTTTGGATGGAATTTAATTGAGGATTGTGTTGAGTACTCAGCGAAATGAATAAACAGACAGATAGTATGTTCGTTTAAAATTAATGGTGAGGATGATGTATAGGTTGGTGATGCAAGATAAATAATGATATATTTGGTCACCTATGCGGAGATAGTGATATGTCACTTGGGTAAGCTGGACTATCTGAAGAGAAATAACCATATCATTCTTAAAAATAGACCAACCACGAGGGGAACTTGAAAGGGGACAATGGTCAAGAGCTTGGAATGATATAAGGTCATAGTACTTTTGTGTAGTATGATAACTGAGTTTTTGAAGGGGAGCATGTGTCTCGCTAAAACAATATTCTTTGGAGATACTGAATATTGACCCTTGATAGAGCACGTGGGTCAAATGTGGGGAGTCCACATCTATTTTTGATGAAGGCATATGACTCCACCTTTAGTCGGATAGACTTAGTACCAACAACAAATATTCTCTTTGTAACAGTAGTGAATTGATGCATGTCGCACAAGGTGGATGAACATTTTTGATGGTTGTTCTTGTATGCCCAAATAATAGAGTTACTCAAGACAACAATAATAAATATTGAAGAATTAGGTGAAGAGAGAAATGGGTAGGGATGTAATTTGGTGACATATGACCAGATTTTCATGTGTCTAGCTAGATGAATAATGGTGTGTGGATGAGTAAAATGGCTAGGGTTTTGAAAAATGGCATAATGCATGAACCAGAAGTGTAAACCGCAACTAACCATAATGTCTCTCAAAAGGTGCTGCATTCTTTGAATCTGCAAGAAATCAATGAAGATTATTAGTGCTACACTTAAGGCCATTCAAGTAGATAACCAACTAGGACTCCTCTTAATAACAGTTTCGTGGAAATCTAAACGATAAGAAATGTATAAATAATACTTGAGAGTGGGAGTTAACGAAGAGTAGTGATGATCTTTGAAAAATGCGTCTGGAAATGAATTAGCGTGGTCTGCCAAGAGATGGGTCATTTAACCATCACCATAAATATGGTTAATCTACCAGCTTTATAAGAGAGAGATAAAGAGACAATAACACCATTAGCACTAATTATACCCAAAGAGGAAAGATATTCTCCAGAGATTAGAAAAAATTGAGATGGATGATTTAGGTAACACTGCATGGAATGGAAATGTGAAGATCAACCGATTGATTCACCGGAGATTCAGCACGCAAGGAGAGCCAATGAAGCATTATCAAGCAAATAGATTGAGAGACTAATTATTTTCTTGAATCAGGAGTTGAACAAAAAGAGAGAGCAATAAGAGTATGAGCATCAGATAATTGAGAACAATGAGGAGTTTCAATTATGGGTGAGAAAGTGTGATGCAATAGGTGCATGTAAGGCAATGGGAAAGACAAGAAAGTAAAAATAATATGAGGTGCCATTTGAGATAAACCAGGAGTGCAACAGAGAGTGATGGTGAAGAAAAAGAAGAGAAATATGTTGAGGTAATTGAGAAGGAGGGAAGCAACAGTGAATCATCAACAGATCCCGAGGAGGCAGCACGAGAGATTGAGAGGCAGAACCAAGTGGAGGATATGATGTATTGTTGTTACCTAGCTGGGAAGATGATGCCCAGAATGCTTTCTCGCACCATGTCCGAACTATTGAATGTGGATACTAACTGAGTGGAAATCCCTGGTTTAGATGTTGATGGTAATCCCACTGCAATAGAAGAGAGAGAAGATGAGATGGATGAAGATGATGAGGATAAAGAGACAAGAGATGATGAGGAGGAAAACATTGGTTATGGTCCCGGTGCTTCTTAAAGCAGTGAAAACGGTCGTGACTTCTACTACGATGAGGATGAGTTTGACAGCAGCAGTGATGATCATCAAGGAAGCATCGAAGAAATCTTTATAGAAAGAATCTTGGTGATTAATTTTATGGAGATTTTTAGTACTTCTTTCTGAAAAACTACAAGGGTTCTGGTGGCGCTTTAAGTTGCTGATTTTAAGAGGTGTAGTGAGTCTTTCTTTTTCCATCATCATGTGGACTTTAATCTTGTTTTTTGAAGTTATTTTGAAAAAGGGTTTGTTGAAAAGGAAAAGTAGTTGGAAATTTGATTTTGAGGATTTGATGATGGTCGGGCGGAGATTTTGGAGTGGTAGTGAAGTTTATGATGGTTGTGGTGTAAGTAGGGCTTTGCATATATTTTTTGAGAACATGAATGTTTTCAATTTATTTAGTTACTTTCGGGATGAAGCTTTTATATAATTTCCTACTACAAGCATCCCAAAATTGTTAGGAGCAGCCACTCATAACAGGTACATGACAATATCCTCATCAGAGAGGTAATTTCTTCTCATTCTTCGTTCATTTTACGTCCCAAGCGTGGCTTAACTATTGTGTAACTGAAAGAAAACGAAGCCACGAGAATGACCGTGAAACCACAACCACATTGTCAACTTTCACATAAAGTGGGCACTTTTCATTTGGTTGTCTTTATAGAGTATTGTACTCAGGAATTTTGATTCGGTACCATGCCATGAATTTGGAACAAATTACCAAATTAAAACACGTTCTCCGTAACTCCGAAGACAGGAAACTTATGACAGGGATAGTTCATTAGTGTTGTGACTGTTGTCCTAGGAAATAATATTCTTAAACAAAACTGTTCTGACAAAAGATCGTAACATAGCTCTTTGTGGTCATTTGATGACATGGCAGTTGTTATATCGAAAAGTGTAGGTTCAGAACACTAGTTACCTTGAGTCAAGCCACGCCGACAGCCACGTACTCAAAATCAAAATCAAATTCAGCGTCGTGGTTCTTTTTCGGAAGATTTCTTGTAAATTTAGATTAGGATGACAATAGAAACAAGGTTAATAACGTAATTTTCACATTATGTTTTCAAAAAACAGAGATAAAAACGGAAGGAGATGTGGGTTTGTGCCTTTGTGGGAAGGAAATGGTGGGGGAGTAACTGTTTTAACCGTCGCTTGTCAAAAAGAAATTTTAAATTTTTTTCAACAAAACCAAAAATTAAAATGTTGAAGTTTTAAAGAGACAAATAGCAAATGAAGAAGAAGAGAGTAGAATCAGGGTTCGGAAAAGAAATGGATGGAATTATAAGACAGAATAAAAGAGATAGAGAAGATGGAGCAGTGATGAGAAAGGGACCATGGATGGCTGAAGAAGATGAAATATTAATCGCTTATGTTGATAAATATGGACCAAGGGATTGGAGTTCTATACGTTCTAAAGGTCTTTTACCTAGAACTGGTAAATCTTGTCGCCTTAGATGGGTTAATAAGCTTAAACCTGACTTGAAAACGTAAGTATTTCTTCTTCTTCTTCTTCTTCTTCTTCTTCTTCTTCTTCATACTCTCTCATTTACTCACTTAGGACTTCCAGAATCTTTTAGCATGTAAAATTTTGTGTTGTGTTTGATTTTGTTTTTCATGTTCTAATGTGTTTGTTTCATTTATGTTTTTCTTTCTTTCACTTGGATTTAAAAGATTAAGCATTTTGTTGTTACTGGTTTTTTTATTCTTATATATGGTTCTTTAGTCTTATATATGCTTATTATAGTGTCTCTTGGAATTTTTAGAAGTTTTCACTGATTAAAAGATATTCAGTATGGTTGTACAAGTATCCTACTTTTTTGTTTTCTGGTGTTGTTTGTTTATTTTAATCCAATAATTATGTATTTTTCTGTTGGCTTTCAAAAAAAAAATTTCCTTGCTAATAGAGTTTACATTTTCTTTTGTTTGAATCAAAAAAACACACAAAAAAAGTGGGTGTAAATTTTCAGCAGAAGAGGAGAGAATTGTGATAGATTTGCAGGCACGATTCGGGAACAAATGGGCAAGAATAGCGACGTATTTGCAGGGAAGAACCGATAACGATGTCAAGAACTTCTGGAGTACCAGACAGAAGAGATTGGCAAGAATTTTGCAGACACCAACCGTGTCCAAGTCACAGAAAAACAATGGAAAATCCCCTGTGTTCCATGGGCTTCCTTCCTTAGAGGTACACAACTTTCCTGCCACATTACACATTTTGTTTTTCAAGCTTTCTACCTTCTAATAATTTATTTGTTGGCTTATGACATATTTCAGCCTCCTAATCTGTGTCCAACTACCATCCAAGAAGAATCGGCTTCAATGAGTAATTCTTGTCAACCTTCTTGTTACATGGGAAACAATGTACCTATCAAAATGGTGGCATTACCAGATTTAGTGAAACCAAACAATCTTAACAATATGGAACTTTTACCCGAAATTGAGCTCCCTTCAACAACTGAGAGAAAACCATTCATTGATCAACCGCAGCCACTGCAATTCGCTTTCCCACATCTCCCTGAACCAGAACTAGACATTCCACTCTTATCAGAAAATCAAAACCTCGATTTGGATGTGTTTGGTCGTGGAGAAATTTCTGAACCTGAAAACGGCTCACACTTCCCTTTAGATTTACCCTTTTTTGGGTTAGGAAATGCCGACCGAGACTTGGTGAAGGGGAGCAGCATAAACACTGAAACCCCAGATAGTTTCTTCGACGACTTTCCACCAGACATGTTCGATAATATGGAACCGCCACTCCCTAGCTCATTCCACTGGTGATTTGGTAAAGTTTGCTGTTGTGTCTGTGTAAGAAACACTGCTTTGTTAGTTTTTGTAGTAAGCATTTGATGTTTCTAATTCTAACTGCATCCACTTCTAGACTATGTACTGATAACTTTGCATTTTCCTTCTGATTAGTAATAGACTGGGAATAGACCTCTCCATGTAACCAGTCTGACAACAATAGGAATGACAGAGTTTTCACTTTATGTTTTTTGACTGGCCTGAAAAATAAACTGGAAATTCAGTCACATTAAAATAAAAAAGAAAAAGAACACTAACACTAAAAGGTGGCTCTTTATTATTTGAACGGGTAAGTTTTAGCATTTTACAAACATGATTCAACTATTAAGAGTGTACAAACTTTACAAAAATTTCCTAATCTGACATTTGAAAAAATGACTATTGACAATTCAATCCATATTATTACTGTTATCACTTAAATTGAATGTAGAAACACAATTTACAGACCCAAAACCATGAGGCTTTTACAAGTTTAAAAATTCTCTTAAAAGATTCAAGGTTGCTATATGGGTAAAGATATTCTAAAACTATGCTGAAAATTTCAGGAAAACAATGTGATCTCTATCTATGAGGGGGAAATGCCGTTCATGTCAATCACATCATCTCCAAGTTGTCTCGTTTGCATCGGTGAAAATCGCGTTATGCTGTTGGATGAGGCACTGAATAACCTCGATCGAGCTGAAATCAGTTGTGGGCAAGCCATCGTCCAGGGGAATAGCAGAAGATGCCTCCATATTTGCATCAGTTTCTGCAGAAATACAAGAAGAGAGGAGTTGAAATATAGTGGTTAAAGATGAATACAAACTCATTTGCCAAACCAAAGAGATCGATTGAGTGACATATAACCCCCAATATCGAAATGCAAAAGTCAAAATAAAAACTATTTTAGAAAAGAAAATATTAACAAACAAATGTGCGACCAGGTTTCTATACTTAATAAATATGCAACGTAAGTGAAGTGGCAAGTTCAAAACAGATTTTCAGCATTTTCAAAACCTTTAAGACAGCATGTTTGTGAAACGTCAATGATAAATTACTCTCAAATTTTCGGGTCCATAAAATGGGCAACACTTGAACCAACAGTAATCAGAAAACATTGTACCAGGTTACCTTTCACAATACATAAGCAACCTAACTGAAGCAAAAAAATTTACACCAGATTCTCAAATGTCAAAACCTTTGACACAGCATGTTGATCACACCATTGTTAAATCAAATTGGATAGATGAAGTGGGTAAATCATATTTGAATAAGGGACATGAAATCAATGTTTTTGCCATCCCTCCTTTAAATATGGTAAATCTTCATAGTTCCACGTGAAAGGCGTCCATCCAAATGTCAATGCAGTAAAAGAAATACTAACTTACCTGAAAGGTTATCCCAGGCACTGCGAGTAGACGGTGTCCTATCCAGGGACTTGTCTGAAGAACCTTTGAATGAAAAATTGCAGTACCGAGAGAAAAATTCTGGTCTCTGCTCCTTTTGCCAAATGATGAGAGGAGCCATCTCCACTGCAAGGCTGCCAGCATCCATCTATTCAAAATATAGAAATCAGCAATCTCATCACTTATTCATACTGCAAAATGCGTCTTAATATCGCAATCATAATAGAAGGTGCATCATTTTCCCATAGCTTGTGCATGTATCACTAAACCGACTGTAAATGCAGAAGAATAGGTATATGTGAGTTGAGAACAAAACTGGTCACCCTGGTTCTAAAGAATACATTCAAGAAGTCATATCACAAGCTATGAAGTGCAAAAGTGGCACATATAGCTGAGGAATGAGGTTGAACTTACATGATAAATAATACAGCTACGTGAAAACATATTTACGAAATCCTTCAGATGGTAAGTCATTACGGAATCCTTTAGATGGTAAATCATTTATCGACAAAACTAACAAACATTCAAGCTAGAGAGAAATAATCAGATACGAGAGAAGGAACAAAGAGAATTTACCTTGTTAAGAGGTGATTTCAGGCTCACCCGGAGCAACAGTGCAGTTAGGTATTCCAGTGTCATGTAATTTACACTTGGAAGTTTCTTCAATATGTTTCTGATTGCATGTATACTGGAACGAGCATTTCTAACTTCATGATAAAGATCGAATGTGATGAGCGGCTCAGGAAGACTAGCAATGTAACACTTGAGTAGAATTCCAATGTCAACAGGATTAATGCCGTCCGGCAATGATGCAGTCCAATCTGTAACACACAAGTGAGCAGTTTCTGAACATAAACTCCATACATATTTCTAACTGACCTTCAAATTTTCAATAAGTGATACCTTGGTTGTATAGTGAAATCAATTGTTGAATGACTTTTTTGTCGCCTTCATTTTTGAACAAGTACTCTGTACTCAAACCTGTAAGAAAACAATGGCCAATATTCACATTATACACGACATATGTTATTGTATGTACTAAATTTATTCCTTTATTTGATAAGTCACCTGATAATACGAGGTAATCAGCACAGCTAACCAAAATATGAGGAATGGGCTTGAGGGATTGTTGACGTTGCACAGTTATCTCAATTGGAACTCCAAACACTACAAATGAAAATGTCGATCAGATTTTGCAAACTGATGATTGTTCAGCTACCAACTTTTACCAACATGGACTTAAAGTAACATGTAACACCTTTAGAATATCTTTTTATTCATGTGTTGAAATCAAATTTGGTAGTCAGAAGTTTGCTCTCTTTGTTATAGAAACTTAGTTGCTTTTGTTAAAACAACACTAACTGCTTCAGTTCCACCTGTTAAGTAATAAACTTTCATGGGTGGATGTTGTGTCTCACCTCTAAGGACAGGAAACTAAGAATTGCATCAACAAAAAAACTGGGTTGTTACTAAGGTGGTGTTAAGTTAACACCGAGTATTAGCTAGTTGCTAATACAAGCTTAGTGACACTAGAAGGAACTTCAGGCATGATCGCCATTGACCGTTTCCAAAACTGCAAAAGCAGGCAGAAGCTTCCATCAGCTTCAGATTATTGTTTGCTGGTGGGAAGTATTAATTTGCCAATACAATCTAACTCTAGAGTCCGTCTTAAAGCCTATTTGTTTGTCAGAGCTTCTCAATTTGAAGGATATTTCAACACAGATTTTGTAAATCACCAAAAGTTACTTCTGTAAGCCATTCTAGATGAAGCGTCACTTTATCACCTTATTGCCTAGTGAAGCTCCATTGGAGCATTGGAAACCACATGTAGGTCATATGACTTACGAGCACAACATCTTTAACCACATCATACACCACTCAAAAATCTATAGCTCTTAACCATACTATGCTTGATAATGAATCAAAAGTATACTTCTATGATTGGACAAGGACACGCTTCCAATATCACGAGCACAAAAGGACTAGCGAATAAGGGCTCTACAATGGAACTCATTGATACATGAACTGATAAATTAAAATTGGCTCGATCAAAAATAAGAACTTAATCAAAGTAAAAAGGCTTCCCGAGTTTTGCATCAGAAACCAGTGCAGGTGGACAGGCGGGTGCAATTAGCACAAGGCATACTCAAGAAATTGATACAGATTAAAGGGGAACATATAGTAACAAGATATAAATAGGGAATACATATACTAAACAATCTATTTATCACCAGCAAGTAAAGGGAACATAAAACTCACCATCAGTGCTAGCAACTCCCTGCAAAATTAGAGAAAAACAAAAATTGGCCATTAGCAATGATATGAACTTTTATTAAAAACAACAACATTCAAATTACAATATCATGTACCTTCTGCCAACGCTCAATGTTAGTTAAAATACTTTTACTTCTTTGAGCAGTCTTCTTTGCCACCTACAAAATAAAATCTACGGTTGTCAATACAATATTACAGGATGAACCTTCGAAACTATATAAATTACATTTATAATGAACACATGAATGCAATCCAAGAGAAAACATTTCACACACTGGTCATAAGGCATCTTATTTCGCAAGAACTATACAATTCATACAACAACTTACTCTATTGTGGCACAGTGGCACTAACTTAAAAGTGGACGTCGTGACATGTACAGGATGTAACTCAAAAATTCCCCACTTTAATCCTGTATAAAAACTAGAATAGCTAACCAGAAACAGCGCAGTTTTTATTCACCTAATATTGAAACTTACCTCTTCAACTTTCAGCTTTCCCACAACACATTTTTCCTTAGTCTCGGATATCCCCCTCCTAAAGAGTGTCCCTGTTGAAGCAGCAACAGAAAGAAATCGCTCTTGCACTGCCTCTTTAGATCCAGGACGTAAGTTATTCTGCTGAAAAATGGACCAGCGACTCCTCATTATTGATCCTACTCTTTCTGCCACATCGGCAACATTTTCTTTAGCCTCTTTAGCAGCTTCCCCAAAAATATTTCCAGCTGCTTTAAGCTTAACACCTGCACAGCAATCATACTCAATGACAAGAAACACTAACAAAAGGGGAAAAATTTTTGAAGAGCAAGAAATTTTGAATTACCTGAAGTTGAAAAAAAATCGTTTGCTTTTTCTTGCCATTGAGGCGAGACAGTAGTCGTCTCCGAAGGCATTTGAACGACTTCGAGATGTAATGAACTCAATAAGAAACCAATAAACCTGTTTGATTAAGAAATCAGTAGATTACTAGTAAGATTTGCCAATAAACTCATCTTTAATTGATTCATTTAATAAAATAACAGCACAAGATCTGTGAATAAAACAAAAACAACCAACAAATAAACAAAATGATATTTATCCTTAAATCATTAAAGAAATTATATAGACTAGGAAAACATATTTTAAGGAAGAACTGATTATAATTCAAGAACAAATTGATATGTAAAATATCTAAAACCCTAATTTAATCTAAAATTTTACCTTTTTCTTGATTATTTGTGTGATTCACTTTCTCTCTCTAAATCTAGTATTTGAACTTGAAACCAATACTGGACTTTCTGTTAGTGGAAAGAGAGCGAAAGAGACAGAGGGAAAGTTACAGAGAATCCTTTTCTTTCTGCAGAAAATTTCAGAGTGGGAATGATATTTTTTGTTTTCATGTGTTCGGTTTAAAATAAATCGTTGAATAAAACGAACAGAGCCGTTTTCTCACAGACGTAACTGACATTTTTACCCTTGACATGACATTTATGATCCATGTCTTCCTCGTTCTTATCGTTTTTGTTTGTTTTTTTCCAATAATGTCAAGGTTTGGATGTGCCAAATGGTAGACATGGAGTGTCTCTTTGTATCTCATCGCGTACTACAAAGAATCTTCACGAAATCAGAATCAAAATCAGAAATGGTTAGGAGATCTTAGCGTTGACTGTGGAATCACGGTTTTGGGACCCACTGATTGGGTTAGACGTGCGTCGTGCCTCCAATGGGTTTTAGCAATAGGGCTTAGACGGATGTTGTGTCTCCTCCCGATCACCACGTGTAAGTATCATAGGAGGCGGTTGCAAGATAAAGAAGTGAGAAAGATACACCGTGTGAGGGTCCAAAAGATGATTACACTAAGATATCTACCGCTTCGTCTCATAAAGGACATGTGTAAAGTATATAGTCAAATCATACTGACGGTCAAATCTAGAAGGAGAACAGTGTGTTTAATGAGGAAACAGAAGAGATGCGCTACAACTATAAACAAAGGTACATCATATCAGAGACTCGGGAGAAGGATGTTCGAAGATGATATCCGATGAAGGAGTAACACGACATATTTCGAAGGGGAGTAACGAAGGATTTATCCGAAGCGATGAGTCGATATACTGCATTGTCATGAATCGAGAAGCACCTTATCATACCTTAAGCCAAGCATTATGGTAGGGATATCCCTTCCCTGTCCCCTAAATGTAGGGAAGGGATATGGGTCACAAGGCAACCTCACTATGATGCGTTTTTATCCCTTATCTGCATTGCACATAAACTGAATTTCCAGGTAAATAGTACCAAACGGATACTGAGTATCCGTGTAAAGTCAACTCGTTGACTTGACCAGAACGGAAACTAGGTATCCGTTT
>JAJJMB010009300.1:231268-265212 GCA_023531105.1 Papaver atlanticum | reverse complement strand
CCCCTCACTCCCCACACACACACCCTTTTTATTTTCATAGTGATTTATTGCGATTCGTTGGTTGAAATTAAAAGGGTTTAATTTTCCTCCAATTTCGAATTTCATCCACAAAATCATCAAAGGTGAGTGATCCTAATTTTAGAGTTTAAAGTTTTTTTTTTTTTTTTTTTAACACGAACAATAACTCTTATCTTTTATTATTCAAAGTTATTCCTTAATTACTCAAGGAGATCTCGGTCCGAAATAAATTAAGAATCTTTTAATTAAGGTTGTTAGTTTTATATGCTTTAATTACCAGCAATTAAATGCATATCTCTAGAAAATAAAAATTAGTAATGTGCATTTACTAATTGGAGATTTTCTATTGAGAGATTTCGGAAAATATTGGACAAGGCATTTCCAGGAATTATGAAAACCGATTTGGGCATTTATTGCATATCTTGAGAATACTATCGGTTTTGGAAATTCCTTGGTGTCCAAACATCTTTGGTCTATAAATACCTAAGTTTGCATTTCCAGCAAACTTCATCTTTTTGTTGTTTCTGGTGGAGCCGTCTATCCGGAGAGGAAAGTACCCTAATTAGGAGAAATCTCTTACGACCACTCGTTTAAAGACTTATGTGGGATCAAGAAGCTCTACGAGTACCGTTGGTGGGAAACTAGATAATTGCAGATTATTAGTTTTCGATTGATTTGATTGACTAAGGTTGTTGAACTTTGATTGCACCTAGTTTGTTTATTCTTGAGAATCTTCTCTTCTGTTATAAGATTCACTCAAACTAGATCGAAGTGTCGACATGATCTTTAGAACTGTTTGTAGATCTAAAGAATCTTGTGATAATATATTGTTAACAGACTCCGTTCTGTGCGTGATTGATCACAAGAGATTCAAGTGGTGTTGTGCAGGTTTAATTAAAGATTAAAGAAGATTTAAAGACGAAGAAGATTTCTTATTGGTTTCCCATATCTTTGTGTAGCACAAACCTTGATCGGCTGGGATCCAACTATAATCGGATTTATTCTATTGATTAGTTGTGTGAGATCGGTAACACCTAATAGTTCTCTTGAGTTCTATTCTGATTGTTACAAATCCGAATCTTATTACTTAGGTAATAGAGATTGGATTGATCTAACCAGGCAAAGGAGTTTATTAGTTTAAACGGAAGAGCCTTTGCATATGACTTGAGATATCTTTATCCGGAAAGAATCAATAGAGTTGTCACCAAACAGATTTATTGTTCCTTTTCTGTTTGGAATACGATCCAAAGGAATTGTTCCAGTGCGTGCAGTTATTGAATGTCGGAAGCACAGGGATACTGAAGAAACTAAGTGAACTAGGTTCAGTTGCTTGGTCTCAACTATACGAAGTTTGGTTTAGATTTTGTATATCGGCTTAATTTTGAGAGTATTCAATTATGGACTTGGTCCTGGGGGTTTTCTGCATTTGCAGTTTCCTCGTTAACAAAATCTTGTTGTGTCTTTTACTTTTCTACTTCCGTAATTGTAATTGTTTATTATAATTAGAAGTAAAATACACAATTGTTAATTACGCTTTACTTTTTAGTGATCCTATAAAGTTTGGTTAAGTCCGAACCTATTATCAAGTAATCACACTTTGATTGTTGTATTGTCTCGATCTCGTATCCATAGTCGATCACACAAAGTGTGAATACCGGTTTGTCGTATCGTATCGACTTTGTCCATAGACAATCACTTTCGGTAAGAGAACTTATAGGTGGATAATTTAAAGATTGTGGTGTATTTGGGTACCCTCGTCTTTTCAGAAAGGTTAATGCTTTAGCCTGTGAACATAATCAAGGTACTGTGTGTATAATCCGGGAAATCAGTCGTGATGATGTTGATAAAGATCCTGAAAATTTTGAGGATATTGAAGATGATATTTGAGAAAAACTGTTCAAAGATCTAATCAGGAAAATAGACATCAATGTATTGATTTATCTCAATATTTTCATATAAGGTTTATTTTGAATAAAACTATCAATTATTATTTATGAATTACATTATTAATTTCGAATTTTTGTTTCATGTGATAGTTTCCGATTACATAGCCTGTGAATGAATGTTTATATTTTTGCTATGTGTTTTCGGTTTATGAGATGTCTGATTTCGGTTTTTATTCACCTTAATGTTCGATCTCATATAATGTAACCCTTATGATTTGTGTGGCTTTTTGATTTAGCTGGATTAAGTTCTATCCCATGTTGGTAGGCTTTATCAAATGATCATAAGGTGTTCCGATTGAAACTCATATGTGAAAAGTCACAATATGTTGAATTAATTTATGATTACATAAGTTGTGTTTATCATAACATATGTGTTTCGGGTTTTCAACTTTTGTTATTGGCACACATTAGTTAAAACCGATTCAACATTTCTCTGGTAAAGGTTGCTTTTGTTGTTGTTCTTTTGTTCTTGCGAGAGGATGACAACGCACTGGGAGAGAGTTCTTATTTGAACTTGCGCATAATGATATATCTTTCTGGGGAGATGTGGCTACAGAAATTGAGGTAACGATTTTATTTGTTAGTTAATCGTTTTCCTGTTTAAGAAAAGCCTGTTTATATTGCATATACTTTGCTTTTGCTTTTAAAAAAAATCGGTGCAATGGATATGTTCCATTATGTTGTGTATAGATTATATATGTGATTCAATTGTTTTCGGTTAAGAAAAACTGTGTCAATTTATTTGGCTTATTGTTTGGTATTTTTTTAATTGTTGGGTATCAAGTGTTTTTGCTTAACGAAATTCAGTGCAATTGCGGTGCTATAATGTATATATCTGTTTCAATTGTTTCCGGTTAAGAAAATAATTGTGTAAGTCAATTTATTTTGGTTTATATCTATTGTTTGAGGCTTAACAAAAATACGAGATCATTTGTTTAGTCTAATTTATTCCGGATAAGAGAAACTAAGTTAATTCTGATCTTAGTTAGACTTATCAATTGGAGGATTCAGTTATTCAAGTCTAATCGAATGCCTTGACAAGAAAAACTAGTTAAATAACCTATTGTTTATCTTGTCTAAAGGGAAGGGTCTAAGTTGTTAGAGCACTGCTCGGTCGAACTCGCAAGCGTTGCTATCTCAAGCTTGTTTGTTAATATTAGTGATCAAAACTATAAGTCTTGATTTCTAGTCTACTTATAGTAATGTCTCGGACTAGGATAGATTGTGTAGTTGAGCTTTAGACTTCACG
This sequence comes from Papaver atlanticum, assembly GCA_023531105.1. Classification (NCBI taxonomy): domain Eukaryota; kingdom Viridiplantae; phylum Streptophyta; class Magnoliopsida; order Ranunculales; family Papaveraceae; genus Papaver; species Papaver atlanticum. The sequence continues at coordinate 261,999 of JAJJMB010009300.1, read as the reverse complement.
GCGTTCATCAATTGAAGACGAAGAACTACTAAGGAGAGCTTGTGGAACTTCATCAACAAAAGGTATGTGGAGACTAAAACTCATCTATCACTTGGAAAGTCTATTTCTACTCTATCTCCTATATTGATACAAAAGTCGTATTACTATATAGTTGTCGATTATACAAATTTGAGATTTCGAGCTGAGTTTAACTCACTTACATATTTCTCGGAATATGTGTTGGTAAGATTTCGCTCCAACCAAGTTTATCTTATATTCTTGACGAAAGTCAAAAGATGACCATATGAAAATCGCCGAGTAACATCTTACATGGTTTGTGTGACACAATCATTTGGTGTAGACTTGGAATGTTTCGTTATGATTATTTCAATAACTTGAAAATTGCTTTGATGTTAATAGTGTGTGAAAACGGCTATTGTCATCCTCTAAGAAAGTTTCAATGATTGAAATAAGAGTTTAGAATACTTAACCATCATTGGATTATAAAAATAGTGTGCATTCTTTCATGTATGTGATCCATGACCGGAACTAAAGTATGCATACTCGTATGCGTACTTGTAGTTGTGAAATTTCGTGTACCAAGTACACATACCGGTACGCATACTTACGTAAGTTATAGGTCCGGGAATTTCTGTTGGGATTTGGAAGTGTACTAAGTATGCGTACCCGTTTACATACTGGCGAACCCAAACTCAGACCGGCTACTTAAGTATGCGTACCTATTTGCATTCTTGAGTGGTTAAAGTTCTAAAATCGGTTGGCTCATGAACTCATACATTTATATATTAAGGAATGCGTTCTTTACAAACCGTGGCTATAATGTTCATGAATTGATTCGAGTGAATCAAACCGATTTTGCTTCAATTGTGTTCTTGTATACTTCTATGAGAATATAGCAATTGAACAACTCTTTAACTAGTTTCATTTGAGTCATTTGAACTAGTTATGGTTAAGATGAATAAGGTTGATATGTGAGTGTTCATATAGCTAACCTACGTTTAACTACGGTTAATCCAACATGGTGTACACGTTAAGGTACGGTTACTAAACCTAAATGAGGGTACATTTCATTTGTGTATAACAAGCTAAGTTCGATCTAACGGTTGAAAGATATTAGCTTGTATCTAATCATGTTTTCATCTAACGGTGAATATTGAATGCTTTGTTTCCAAGGTAACTTAGATTGCAAACCCTGATTTGAAAAGTATATAAAGGAGAACTCTAGCAACTGGGAAACCTAATCCCCACACCTCCTGTGTGATACTAGTTGTATAAGCTAGAGTCGATTCTCCTTTAACCTTAGGTTTTTCACGAAACCCTGTAGGTTAACGACTTAAAGACTTCATTGGGATTGTGAAGCCAGACCCAACTATTTTCTCTGTAGTTGCATGATTTAATCTTATTGTTTTTATCGTATTTGAGTACTATCTTCTTTAAGATTGGCTCGAGATTTAATCTCCGATAGGCAATATAAAAAGTAGTCACAAATATCTTCGTCTCATCGTTTGTGATTCCACAATATCTTGTTTCTCTACCATACGATTAAGATTATTGTGAGGTGATTGATATTTCTAGGCTGTTTTTCGGGAATATAAGTCTGGTATATCAATTGGTTCCTGTTCACCTTGATTTATCAAAAGACGGAACAAAACTCGTAGGTATTTTTGTGGGAGACAAAATTATCTATTCCAATAGACTTTTCTGTGTGAGACAGATTTGTTTATCAAGTCTTCGACTTTGGGTCGTAGCAACTCTTGGTTGTGGGTGAGATCATCTAAGGGAATCAAGTGCGTAGTATCCTGCTGGGATCAGAGACGTAAGGAGCGCAACTATACCTTGAATCAGTGTGAGATTGATTAGGGTTCAACTACAGTCCAGTCCGAAGTTCATTGGTAGTAGGCTAGTGTCTGTAACGGCTTAATACGGTGTGGTGTTCAAATCTGGACTAGGTCCCGGGGTTTTTCTGCATTTGCGGTTTTCCTCGTTAACAAAATTATGGTGTCTGTGTTATTTCTTTTCCGCATTATATTTTGTTATATAATTGAAATATCATAGGTTGTGCGTTGAATCGATCAATTGGTAAATCCAACCTTTGGTTGTTGATTGAAATTGATTGATCCTTGAACATTGGTCTTTGGTACCGTTCAAGTTATTTATCTTATATTCAATCGGGCTCGCAAATTCCTATTTGCTGATTGCAGATTGAATTGAGAGATAAAGATATAAAACTCTTCGATATACTTTTCTCTAGATTGAGTCTAACTGTCTAGTTGATTCTCTTGAAAGTATATTGGAGCTTGTCTATTCAGATTGCCAAACGAAATATTGGGTGTGGTTGTTAGACCCCCGCTTTTTCATAAGTTATTGTATGAATAATTAGAGTCTGATGAGAAAAATAAAGTTATTTCTGATCTTTAGTTTGGTCTTATCGAAATAAGCGATTGTACAAACGAAATCGGTCCAACAAGGGAATGAGTATCTTAGTTGAATTGTTGGATTATATGGAAAATTGCTTCGGACAATTGTTTCCTTAATAACATATTTAAACTAAATTACTTTTGTAGTTTCGGTTTTAATATTGGTTATCTAAAATGGTATGTGAAACCTTCGTGCTTTACTCTTATAGGTTGTATAAGCCTTATAAATTTGTAAGATCCTTCCAGTTTGTCCTTTATTTTCTCTAACCTTTGTCATTTTGTGACAAAAAGGGGGAGAAATATATGTAGTAACCAAGTGATTTTTAATCACTAGGAAAGGAAAATTGTGCTTAAACGTTATATCTAACGAAAGAGTAAAGCATTGACTAAGGGGGAGAAACATATCATATTGCTGAGTAGTAATTCTTACTACAAAAGGGGAATAACAAAGATGTTCGGATTGAATATTTACCTAGCTTTCCTCTAGGGGCAGTAAAAGCTTTAGTTATTCAAATGTCAACATCAGCATTTATTGATTGAATATATGCAGGTTATTGTGCTGTTGAAACTTGGAAGCAAGCGTATGAAGAATGACTTATTTTGTAATTCGTTTAGCTCCATACGTAATAAGAGTTTTGTCACTAAAATTGACAACGAGGGAGATTGTTAGAGCATAGCTCGGTTGAACTCACCAATCATTGATATGTCAAGTTTGGTTGTCATATTTTAGTATCAAAACTCATCTAGAGTCGCTTGATTAAATACTAGAGTCAACTTTGTTTAGGTTAGACTAGAAAGTCTAGGAATTTTAAGACATACATGTATTACTCCGAAGACCTGAAGAATGTGAAGAAGTAACGAACTACAACGACGACATCACCCTTCCACTTGAGGTTAGTAATATTAACTTTAATTGTTTCATTCCTAACGTACCTTTCAAGTCGTGCTATATTGAAAACATAACTACGAAGCTGTATATATTGTACATATTGTATATAAGGTTTTTGGTTTTATATGCTTTAATTACCAGCAATTAATGCACATCTCTAGAGAATAAAACATTTGTAATGTGCATTTACTAATTGGAGATTTTCTATTGAGAGATTTCGGAAAATATTAGACCAACATTTATTGGAATTATGAAAACCAAATTTGGGCATTTATTGCAGAATATTTTCGGTTTTGGAAATTCCTTGGTGTCCAAATATCCTTGGTCTATAAATACCTTAGTTTGCATTTCTAGCAAACTATCCTAAGAGCCAGGCAAACTTCATTTCTTGTTGTTTCTGGTGGAGCCGTATATTCGGAGAGGAAAGTATCCTAATTAGGTGAAATCTCTTACGACCGCTCGTTTAAAGACTTTTGTGGGATCAAGAAGCTCTATGAGTACCGTTGGTGGGAAAATAGATAATTGCAGTGTTATTGGTTTTCAATTTGATTTGATTGACTAACGGTTGTTGAAACTTTTATTGCACCTAATTTGTTTATTCTTGAGAATCTTCTCTTCTGAAATAAGATTCACTCAGACTAGATCAAAGTATCGATGGGATCTTTAGAACTGTTGTTAGATCTAAAGGCATCTTGTGATAATCCATTGTTAACAGACTCCGTTCTGTGCGTGATTGATCACAAGAGGTTCAAATGGTGTTGTGCATGTATTTTGTAAAGACCCTCAAGCACATCAACGCTATTAGACCGGTCAAGAGTCGATCTAGAGACATCAAGAGACGATTTAGTCATTAATGACTCGATTAGTTATTATAGATTTTAATTAATAGGAATTAATCTAACAACGACCTAGATACGAAACTAGTATCGTTAGATAGATCTCGGAAAGTTATGCGGAATGGACTATTCGAACGTGTCATTTGGATATCGAACGAAAAAGATATCATCAGGTTTGATTGAAGGGCAAAATAGTCATTTTACAGTTTAGCCGTCTTGGCAGCCCTTATCGAGAACGTGGGTGCCTCATTAAAATCTGGTCTTCCTTATCTTAACCCACCGAGAAGATAAATTCTTATTCTTCTTTATTCTCTTCTTCTTATCTTATTCTTTTTTTTTTCTCTTTTCTTTTCTTCTCCTGTTCATCTTTTTCTTTCGAATTCGAGAGATCAATGGAAGATTTGTAATCGGTTGAAGGTGGAAAAGATCATGGGGTAGCTGTTAGTGATGGTGTTGTTGTCTGTTGATGATTCAGACTTGAAAGATGAAGTGAATTAGGGTTATGGAATCGATTAATGCTTTGAAGATTTAGAAGATAAGATATAGAGCTATGGCGAGTTGAAGAATCATGGGTTTAGGTTCAATTGAAGTTCTGAAATTGTGTTGGTGATGAACTGAGAACTAGGGTTTCGAGATTTGATTTAAGATGAATTAGAAGACTGATTGGAGGTGGGTTTGTCACGAATCAAGAGTTAAGGTTAAAGTATAACTTGAAGTTGGAAGTTAGGGTATGTTCTTCCCCAAATTAGGAATTAGGGTTTCGGTGTTGAAATTGGAGTCTACTGTGAATAGGGGATAGTGATGAAGATCGCTTGGTGTTGGTAGACGGTGGTTAGGTGTATTAAGGTGGAATTCAGGTGTAATCAAGACTCAGGCAGGGAAATAGCAATTCAGTGAATGTTGTTACTTTGGTAAGCTCTTAATATCCTTGATTGCGTTATTTGAAGGATGAATCATTGAATTGTTGAAGTTAAAAGATATTTGATGAAACTGTTTTAGATGGTTATGTAGGATAATTATAGAATGAATGAGTTATTACAGTCTAGTGGTATTTGGTAATCAGAGATGGTGGTTGTCTGTATGCAAAGTTTCAAGTGTTGTGAGATGAATTGGTAGTGGTGATGGTGTTGTAGTTCATGGAGTTTGCAGTGTCACTGAAATGGGTGTACGAACTGTTGTAGGTGTAGGGAGAATGAAATTGGAGGGTAATGAAGTTGTGGTATTACATCTGAACCTAGAACAAGGTTTTGTTGTGCAGTTAAAGTGATTAATGGATAATCTGTGTATCAGAATTGAAATAGAAATTAGAGACTGGTGGAGATGGAATTAGAATTGGTTTGGGTGTGTGTGTTTGTGGTTTAATGAGTTGTTTGACAGTTCAGTTGAGGGAGTCAACTGAATTTAGAAGAAGATGAGTTAATGGTGTTTATGAAAAGAAGATGAATCTGAGATGTGTTGTAATGCAGTGTTGTTTGAGTTGAGTAGAGAATGGATGTGTATGAGTTCTGTAGATAACCTGCAGTTAGTGGATTGAACTATAAGGTTTCTGATCCAGCAAAAGAAGATTATGTGATTGAGGTTTTGGGATGAGGGTTAGATGAGTGTGTGGAGTTGAATCTCTCTTGTAGGAGCTTAGAGCTGCAATTGCAGGTAATCTGAGCTTATTATTGTGAATAAGTTTTGAAGTTTGTATGAATTGAATGTATGATTGTAGTGATTCAGATGAAGTTGTATAATCTGGTAGTATTGAAATAAGAATGAAGAAGTTGTTTAGAGTTTGGATTGTAGAGTTGTACTGCACAATGATTGTGCATTTGTATTCTTTGGCCTGAGCAATGGCTCTCGCCTGTGAATAGGGTTTTGGCCTTGTGCCTTTCAGCCTAGTCAGGTATCTGACTCTAGCTGACTGAGTCAATCCTGTGCTGACTCAGTGATCCCGATTCGTACAGTTGACCTTGACCGAGTTAGACTTTGACCTGTTGACAATTGACTTGACCAGACCAGTTAGACAGTTGACCCGACCTTGACTTGGACTTGCCCTTTGACTAAACTTTGACCTGGACTTAAATGTTGACTGTTAAATTGATCTTTGACTGTCAGTTTGACCGTTAGTGACTGTTAGCTGACTAGGATGACCCTATTTTCCTAGTTGATATTTTAGACCCATTGTGGTCTGAATTGACCTTTGGTTTCTCCTATAAAGTTGTAGATATTCATAAGACTTAGCTAATGGACTGTAGAACCAACCTAATTGAATTAATAACTCTTAGATATGCTAAAGTAAGATAATAAAAGATATAGAACCATAAGTGGGCTTAGAATCATTAGATAGACTTGTATGATTTTTGTGTGAGACATTTTGGCTAGATTTTTAGCGTTCTTGTGTGATTAACAGTTAGTCTATATTAACAACGATCGATTCAAAGGATGAACCAGTGGATCGTAGATCTCGAGGTAGGCGAGGCTTGTCATCAAAAGAGGTGGGAATTTATATTTAACTCTTTTGTGATTATTGTTATTTTCTTTTGCAAAAGTTTATGTTTAACAAGTTCATGCATTGTCTGATTGTGTATTCCATGCATTGTTTTATTTTAAATTCCGAAAGTACTGTTGATTCTTTTAATCTTTCCATTGCTTGGAAAGGAATTGTAATGCTTTTTTTGTCTTTATGAATGTGTGGGAAATAAGAATTTCCATCTGAATGCTTGGGAAATACGAATTCCCGTCTGTGGTATATAGGATACGCTCCTTCATTTATATCTATTAGGTGTGGAAGGAATTGGTCGACATCAATATTATCTATTAGGTGTGAAAGGAATTGGTCGACATCAATATTATATATCTATTAGGTGTGAAAGGAATTGGTCGACATCAATATTATCTATTAGGTGTGGAAGGAATTGGTTGACATCAATATTATAAAATTGTTTGAGGAAGGAGTTAGTTCCATATACATGATTGTTTATTTCTGTGACTTGGTTGTCTTTTAAGGTTTAGGAAAAACATGTATTGTTTTCCAAATCATTTCAGTGATTACTTGAAAGTTAGATGTTATTTTCATTGGGCACCCCTTTTAGGGATGATGTGCTCACCCATTCCCACTTTCAGTTTCAGAGACAGATCAGAGTTGCGCAACGAAAGCTTCGAGGAGTTGAGTCCGTTAGTTGGTTAACTTCGGCTATGTTTATTATGTTGTATATTCTATTTGTAAACCAAATGACTATTGTATATGTATCATTTGAGAGGAGTTCTTATATATATATATTTAAGAGCGGGGCTAGTTTTTGGGTTAAGTTTTGTAGCAGATTTCTTAATTGAATGTTTAAGTATATGATTTAGATCCTTAGTGCCTCTTTATTTAGTTAATCTCTTGGATTAGTCAGCTGCTAGCTTTGGGGGCGCTACATATTTGAAGATAATATAAGATTTGAAGACGAAAAATAATTCTTATTAGTTTTCGTATCTTGTGGGTTTAGTGCACAAACCTTGATTGGATGGGATCCACCTAGAATCGATTTATCTTTGATAGATATGATTGATTAGTTGCGTGAGATCAGCATTATATATATTTCTCTTTGAGATCTATATTGATTAAGTGCGAATCTATACTTGACTATTTTGGTAGTTATAGTTAGATTGATCTAACCAGAAAAAAGAGTTTATTAGATTAAAAAGAAGAGCCTTTGTCAACCACTCATCTATATCTTGTAGCAAGATTGATTAGAGTGGTCACCAAACAGATTCTTCCTTTGCTGTTTGGAATACGATCCAAAGGACTTGATATTCACGTGCGTGACTCTAGAAGTCGAAGGCGCGGGGATACTGAGGTAACTAAGTAGTTAGGGGTAGTCTGCTTGGTCTCAACTATACGAAGTTGGTATTATATTTTGTATAGTGGCTTAATTTTGAGAGTATTCAAAACAGGACTAGGTCCCGGGGTTTTTCTGCATTTGCGGTTTCCTCGTTAACAAAATCTTGTTGTGTCATTTACTTTACTTTCCGCATTATAATTAAAGTAAATTGCACTTTATGTTACCTCCGTAATACTTGATAGTGATCCTATAGAGTTTGGTTATTACCAAACCTATTATCAAGTACACACTTTGTTGTCATATTGTCTCGATCTTGTATCTATAGTCAATCACACAAGTTATCTTGTTGTTGTATTTTCTCGATCTCGTATCCATAGACGATCACATTTGGTAGAGGACTTATAGGTTGATAAATAAAAGATTGTGGTGTATTTGAGTACCATCGTCTTTTCAAATACCTTGAGAGAAGCCACCATATTTTGTAATAATCCAAAGATTGCTTGGAATTTTAGTTGCTAGATCAATTTCAATTAGTACTTTTGCAGAAAACCCACTTTCGTACTTTATAGTAGCTTCATCAACTTTAACCTGATTTCCAATTGCTCGACTAATGGTGAACACAGTTTCCTCATCCCAATATTCCAAACTCAACCCTGGAAAATGAACCCATACCATAGTTGTAGAAATTATTTGATATTCTGGTCTGAAATTTGGAATTTATTTTCGTATCCTTAAGATTTAATCAAGAACTTCCCACCTACCCAATCTGATGTACTGCTTATCCTCTTCATTAGATAATTTGATAGTAAAGAAACCCTTTCCCGGCGGAATCATTTGACATTGACCAACTAATTTCCATTGATTTCTTAGTATAACTGCAACATCTACAAACTTGATACGAAAAAAATCGAGACGACCAATTAGAGAATCCATGATGCATATTTATTATCATCCAGATCCTTAATCAGATTTACCATTGGATGTTCCTCAGAAGAATTTGAAATATCTACCACAGATGAAACCCTATCTGAATCATCCTCTTTTTCTACGATATCCATTTTATTGCAATTAACACTACTAATTAATACTCATAACTAACAAATCTAACTACTAAACACCAGAACTACTGATGATTTGCACATGAAGTAATTTTTTGTTAAAAACGAAGAATTTTTTGTGATTGATGAACTGAGTTAATAAATGATCCTCAGACAGTCTCTCTCCTTAACTTAGACTGATCCCTCCCGATGTTCATCCTAATTTCCTGTCCCGTTTCTCGCATGGTCACAATATCGGTATCAGTATTATATAGATCCTCACACATACAGATACGATATGGCAGTATCGGAGATACTGACTGAAACTGATGGATAATGACAATGTTGAGGGCTCCTTTCTAATGTCTAATTAAGGTATTATTGTCCTCTATCATATAAATTTGCATATACAGATGTTCAAAAACACTTTTTAGTACAACAAAACAAGTTAAATAAAGGTGATTAAACCTTGAAGTCATTTTTATTTTTTTTGCAATCCAAATAAATTACCACATTAGACATGACTAAGAATATTTCATTGCCTCCATTGACTAAGAATATTTTTTTCTTGTTTACACGTATTTTATTGTCTAACTAAAAATAAAGTGAAAAGATATTGAAGATCATGGTTGACTTTGTTGTTCTAGTTGATATCCAATTTGTCGAGGATATACGTGGGAATTAGATGAACATTCAAAAGATCATTCTCGTCTATTACGACACTCCTGTAATGGATATTGAGATTGTTGATCGAAATTCCATTGATTCTCAATTTAGAGAAAGGATTGATCACTGGATGACATTAAATATAGTTGATTGCTTAAGCATTCAAATCTTAATTCGTCGCGCTGATATTGAAACTGTGAATCATTTTGACTATTAGCTAATACAATTTACATGTTGTGCTATAAAAGATATGAATCATGTTGTCTGGCGTTATAATCTTATTGCTTTCTTTTCATTCGAGTTTCGAACGATATCAATCATCTTTTTTCTTCAAATTCATATAAAAGTTATAGAACATGCCTTACGGTTTGTATTGGCATATGCGTACCGGATACCCAGGGACACGGAATTACGGGAAAACGGAGAATCTTGGATTAGTGTCAGCAGCACATACAGATACGATACGGGCATGTGTCTGAGGATAATTATCAAACCATGGTTTCTCACGTTTCATGATATGCGGAGTATTAGTGTTTTTTCTGATAAAGTTCTTTAGTTCTTTTTACAGAGCGAAAAAAATAAACACACAGAGAAAATGGGGGAAACTCTTAAACTCCCTTTAATCGACTTATCCTCGTCGGATGGAATCTCAACATCCAAGCTGATTCGTCAGGTCTGTTAAATCAAAACCCCATATTTGGATTTTGCTGTTTTTTTACGTGTACGTTTAATCCTATCAAGCATTGAACGAATGCTTTCCTGATATACTCAGGTTTGTGTTGAATCTGGTTTCTTTTACCTGATAAATCATGGAGTTGAAGATGAATTGATAAAGCGAGTTTTTGATGAAAGTAAGAAGTTTTTTTCACTATCAGTTGAAGAGAAGATGAAATTGGAACGTAAAGGACTAACTGGTTACACGCCTATGTATTCTGAAACCCTAGATCCTACACTCAAAACAGGTGGTTTATTCTTTACTTGAGACTTCTAAAAAACTTAGTTCAAAGATTTGTGCATTGTAAGTAAAAAGTTATTTTGTGAAATCTGAACACTTGCCTAAAGCTTACAACACAACTGAAATACACAAAACAGTACTTTTTGAAGTTCCGTGCAATACTTATTAGTCTAATTTTGGCAGAGAATCGTAGGAATTTGCTGGTGTTGTTAAATTGATCATGTTTCCTTCTGTAAAAATAGGTGATTTAAAGGAGAGCATTTATATTGGTCCTCTAAATGGTGTAGATCATGTTCAGAATCAATGGCCATCAGAAGGTATGATTTAATATGTCGATTTTTCTTGTGTGGATCAGCATCACCCTTTTCAATACTACTTTTTAGCTTGTTAATAAGAGATTATGTGAGTGTTAGTTAGTGTTACTTAGTTCTGGCTCATACATATTTTTTTCCTTGATCTATCCTCTGGAGGAGTGTTAAGTTTATTTGCTGTTTTGGCTATGAATCTCACAAGTATTGCCTTCGTGGAGACCCACAATGGAGTCGTACTATGAAAAACTTATGTAAGTCTGATTTTTGCTTGGGATTTTGTTTATTATTGATATTTGTACTTCCTAGAGAATACAGAAATCTTTCTAAGTTATTATTAAGCTCGGGTTTGGGTATTTTCTATTTTGACAGTGGATAAAGCTAGCTATAGACAGTTACTAGTTCTCAACCAACATGCTGATTTACTTTGTAGTTTATGTTTCATTTTGTCTATCTTTCAGCGTTTGGCTTTGTTAGGTTATATATATTATTGTCTTGCTGTTAACAATAACTTTAGTTCTATGTGCATATGAGATTTAGAAATTGTGCTATATAATTTTATTATTGTTACATCTTGGGTTAAGCTGTAAAATTCTAACAACTCACGTTAAACATTTGTATGCATCCTAGTTATGGTTACAATTAGACAAGTTGTTGCTTATGTGGATAGTTCTTACTTCATTGTTTGAAATGCTATTTTGATGTTGGCGAGGCAATATTGACTTTTGGTTTCCATAACTCAGATCCACTGTGAAAAGGTTAATAACCTTGATTGCGTTAGCTCTGAACTTGGATGAAAATTTCTTTGAGGATATTGGGGCACTTCATAATCCAATGGGTTTTGTCCGTCTGTTACACTATCCAGGTTTGTTGGACAACTATGCATTCCAGATATTTAAACCTAGAACTAAACTTTTGAGGACACACATTTTCATATTGTTTCTTTTCCATTTGATGAGTTATTTTTAGATGGCCTATTGATGCAAATACGTTTAGTGTCTGTCTTTACTCTGAGGCTCAAGTAGGCAAAGAAAGTGTCTAAGAGCACATTGTGGAGTTCTCGAATCCTTATTTTTTATGCTGGCAGTTGTCCAAGAAACATAATATCACAGGCTTTGATTGTTTCCAGGTGAACAAATAGCTTCGAACAAAGAAATATATGGTGCTTCTGCTCATTCAGATTATGGAATGGTTACTCTCTTGGTAACTGATGGGGTCCGTGGGCTTCAGGCACGTTTGATACAGATAAACAGTGCTACCATAAACAAAAGTTTTGGCATTATCCCTCAACTTTGATGGTGTTATCTCTTATACTTGATGTTTAACAGATCTGCAAAGAAAAAGATAAGCAACCACGGATCTGGGAGGATGTGCCCCACGTCGACAAGTGAGTACCTAATTATAAATCATTGTGTGCGGCATATGACATTATAGCTTTACAGATTCATAGGGTTGTTTTGTATCAAAGTACCGAGTATAATATTTAGGTCAAGGATACCAAGTTTGTCCATTTAGGGCCAAGTGTTACCATTCCGTCATCAAACCATGCTCAACCAGGTTACTGTTACACATATTTTAACAAATTAATTACTTTGAAAAGAAAAAGATAACAGATTTGCGTTAGCGTCAATTGAAACTCCGTTGACAATCTCTTACATTTGGTTCAGAATGCACTCAGGTTCTCCTTTTAAATTAATTAGTTACCGATTAGCGTATTTGTAACAGTCAACTGCACCACGGTTTGACAATGAATTGTATCATCATTGCGAAATGGACACACTGGTACTTTTGAATGGATTTTCTTAAGATTTAATGCTGCTATGTCATTCTTGGCGTAGCATCACCAGAATAAGTCATTTGGTATCTTGTGGCATTCCCTTCTAGACTTCATGATATTTTGTCAAATGTATATTGATATTGCTTCCATAAATTCTAAAAAGTGATGTCACAACATACCAAGTGATTGGTTGTAGTGCTGCTACGTCAAGAATGACAAAGCAGTGCTATATCTGAAAGATGCCCCCTTGACTTCTTGTGATTAGAATTTGGTACCTCAATATAGGAGAACCCAAATTTGTATCTCTCCCCATTGGTAACCAATGGTGAGGTATTCACTTCTCTAACGCTCAGGAGTAGACATGTTCAAAATATGTTGTCTAACATTTTATCTCATCGCCTAAAAGATCTAGTTCCTGCTCGTCCAAATTGAATCAGTTTTTTATCTAGCTTATTATTATTTTTTGTCTGAAACCAAAATAAATTCATTAAAATTTAGTAGCTATGTTGGATGATCATTTGATTATCTTATGTTTACATGGAGTAACTCCCTGGTATGAGAACTATCGTGACATGTAAATATGAAACCTGTGAAATTTTCTTTTGTACATCTTTGTTTCACATTTTCTGCTAAAATGTCGACCTCCCTTTAAAAACTCCCATAACACACAAGAATGAAAACAGCAGCTAAAACCGCATAACTGGGAAATCGAAATGGAAGTATTCATATGAAATTCTTGTGAACTGTGCAGAGCATTCATAGTTAACATTGGTGATATGATGGAGAGGTGGACTAATTGTTTGTTCCGGTAAGTTGGAATTTTTGCATTCTGAGTTTCAGATTTTGTGCATAGGATTTGGGATAAAGTTTCTTTTTACTACTTGGATAAACACCAAATGGTTTATTCGGTTAGATGTCATTCCTAATATGTTTGAATTTTCCTTCATTGTAGGTCAACACTGCACAGGGTTACCTTAACCACAGAAGAGCGTTATTCTGTACTTTATTTCCTGCACCTTGTTCATTTTTTTTTTTTTTGAACTACTTTTGAAAATCATCTGCATGTGCTCGTAAAAGCTGTTGGAGTCGTGGTCAGTCTAGTGTAGAGCAAATGTCAAAGATATAGGGATCACCAATTTGGCATGTGCTCAAAAGTTTAATTCGATATTTTTTTATTTTTTAAAGTAGAAGGTCTCCACATTGAACTTTAGGGTCTCAGCTGTTTACGAACTTCTGATAGTATAGGACAATGCCTAGAATTGATATACACGGTGCACGCATTTGGAATAGGATGTCATTGGTTAGTAGGTCACTCCAGTTGGTACGTGCATGTACTCATCGGGCTCTAAAATGATGTCTGGCACGTAATGCAGTTCTTTGCGAAGTTCAATACCCGGAAGCTAAACCCATGATGCAAAGTATGTGTGAGGGCAGACCACTGATAGGATTTACCGGGTCCTATTCCTTAGATAAAAAAATCTGTCACAGTAGCATTCTTATTGTTTATTTCTGTCTGTGAACTTGAGTCTTATTGATCATTTGATCTTGTGCAATATTTCAGGTAGCTTTCTTTTTCGAACCGAATGATGATTGCATGGTCGAGTGCTTGAAAAGTTGCTGCAGCGAGAAGTCTCCCCCAAGGTAGACTGAATGTCGGTGAAACATCTCAATCTTTTTGTTAAGCATATTAAATTTCTCTCAATCTTTTCTCTGTTTTGTAGGTTTCCTCCAATTCGTAGTGGAGACTATCTTCGTACACGTTTCAATCTTTCATATGCTTCTGAACTATGAGTGTGAAACAGTAACCCTCTTCAAGATAATCTTGCTTTCATCATCTAGACGCCGCTCCTCACCAGTAGTTCTCTACATGATGTAAGCTAACCTGTTAGCTCTTTGAGCACTTTCTGCTTACCTCTGGTAAGCCTTCTTTTAATACATCATAAGTTTGCTGATCAAAAAAATAAAAAATGATGTAAGCTAACCTGTATATGGTTTTATAATATAGTGGGGTACTACAGTCAAGTATATGTTATATAATCTTATAGTGAAATGCTTTAATGAAATGGATATTGAACATCCTGTTTTTGACCACGGGTTCTTGTACATAAGGCTGTATCTATCCTGTAAATGGCTTGCCCGTTCTTTGAATTTGGCATTACCTTTTGTGATTTTGCTGTTTTGAGGTTCACCACTCCAGCTGACAGGTTTTTAGGTTACCTTGTAAAATGTGCCACAGTTATGAGGTTGATTTATTGTGTTGTTTGACTTGTTTTGAACAGCCAAGTGGTTATTATCCTTCTAAGATAGTAATGTAAGATCCCTTCCGAAATGGTTCTGTTTTTCATCTTTTTCAGTTTCGGATAGAGTTTCAGTCTGGAATCTGTACCAAAACAGGTATCCATAATCAATTTCATATCCATAAAGGAGATATTATAAACCACGTGTATGGTTCATGGTTCGATACCCGTCTGATGAAATTACCTGATGTTCACGTTGGCCAGGCAACCAATTTCAAACTAGATCATGCCTCAACTACTACTAATCGCAGTCATATTAAGTAATCTTTCAGAACTGGTTCTTTATAACACTCCCGCGCGGAGGAGTGTGGTCCTAATAGCGTTCCCATTTCCCGCTATTCATCAAGTTTAGCGACGATTCGTTACATTTGGAGGCATAGTTTTGTTAAACCCTATCTATAAATGAGAAGCATTACTATGTTGCTACTTAAAAGATGCTTGAAAAAGGATGCTAATGGGATATAAATATCCCTCACCGTTGGATTGGTACCCCACAAGCATTAACAGTGTTTGAGTTATTCTGGTCTCGACCTGCTCATCCTAAGACTCGACCTGCTCATCCTAAGACTTCGAGGTTCTTAACGGATGATTCCAAAATCCATATAAAATATTTTGGTCTTGACCTCTCATCTTAAAATTTATATAAGACAAAACAAAAAAATCATGTTTTTATAGATTTTGGTACCCTCCCACTTACTTGGCACCCCGTCATCAATGTTGAAAGACCTGGTAGTCAATTTTTTTTTTCTGATGATGATGACCTAAAATAGGTCGTCACTCGTCACCGAGCTCATCACTCGTGAAAATGATATTTGTAAAACGGGTGGAAGACAAGAAACCTGTCCCACAAATAGTCGTAGCAAAACTCTAGCCACAAAGTGTCGGTTGCATCGTATTAGGATAGGCAATAAAACAAGCAATAGAAAACATATTAACGGTGCTTCTCATTCCTGAAAGCTGTCGAGATAAAATCAGGAAGTTATTGAAAGATGGAACGTATGAATTTTAGGCAACCCTAAATACCATTCCAAATTTAAACCTTCTAAATCTTCGGCAAACAAAACCTAAAACCCTTACCTAATTAAATCTATTTATTATACTTTTTTATATCTTCGATATAGTCGGATCTTTTTTTTATCTAAATAGATAAATATCGAAATCCTCAATCAATTTTTGATTTCTTTCTTCCTCGGATTTCTACCTCGAATACGAGGTAGAGATGACGAGAAAGTGTTCTGGATGTAGTAATAATGGGCATAATTCAAGAACTTGCCCTGCTACTAATAAAGTCGTTAAATTGTTTGGGGTTAGATTAGATGCAGGTGCTTCTTCCTCATCATCCATGAGGAAAAGTGTTAGTATGTGTAATTTGAGTACTTTATCGTATAATGGTAGTTTTCAGAATTTAAGTAATCTTGGGAATCATGATTCTTCTTCTTCACCTGGTGGTGATGATCAGAATAATAATAATGATCATATTAATGACGGATATGCTTCTGAAGATTATGTTAAAGGTTCTTCTCGTGAAAGAAAGAAGGGTTAGTCTTTTATTTTCTTCTAGATTTTTTTCAGATTTGAGTTTCTATTATTTCCTTAATTCATGCGTTTAACAGTCCTTTTAGGTTTTGTTGTATATTGTTTGAACATGATTTGATTTCTATCCGAATATGGAATCGCTTGTATCAAAGATGGGTTGATGATTTGGAACCCTTAGTTTCTTTGCCATACAAAGAGCATGATATTGGTTAATTTTTGATACTATGTTTTTCTGTTATTTTGTTTACTGAAGAAAGCCCCGCAAATTTTCCAGAATGCCTCTATGTTTGAATCACTAATTTTGGCTGAAGCATGAATATGAATAAATTATAAGAAACTGTAATTAATACTGCCAAGACATATGAACTGAGGCAAGGAACATCTAAGGTTACTGGGTGGCTCCTTGTATGTTGTGTTAGTCTAATAACCTCCTCAGGCCTCTGAATTTGCTATATCATCATTATCTCTGCCATTGTGGTCCTGTGAATAAACTTGTGTTTGTGTATAGCTTTCCATTTTCCAATTGCTTACCTGTTTTTAGGTGTGGCATGGACCGAAGAGGAACACAAGATGTTTCTACTTGGACTATCGAAGCTTGGGAAGGGTGATTGGCGTGGGATATCACGAAATTATGTTATTACAAGAACCCCTACTCAGGTTGCTAGCCACGCCCAGAAATATTTTATCCGCCAATGCAACATGTCCAGAAGGAAAAGACGATCCAGCCTATTTGATATGGTAGCTGATGAGGTTAGTTGCTTTCTTGGCATTATGCATTCTTATTGTGTAAAACTGTTGAAAAATAAAAATTGCAGTTTTTCCTCATATTTTGTGAAGACGTCTCTCTGTAATACCTCTGGTTAGGAACTATTTCTAGACCTTCCTACTCCACGTCAATAGGATTGACATTCATGCCTCTTTAACGATGCCATCCTCATGAGAAAAGTATAATTTGAACATGATGATTTTGTATTACCTCATTAGTCTTCCTAATTCAGTTATCTCATTGGAGTTAAACCACATTTAGGCCTGATGTGAAAATTCTTGTCGATTTCTTTATAGCATGTTCATTTTGTATTGATATCTTCTTTGAATGTTTTCGTTTGTTTATGATATTGCAACTCGTGTCTGTTTTCTTTCATTGTTTGGTTTATTTACGTACCCGACTCTTTCCTGAGATAAGATTATGTTCTAAGGCTTTCAGTCTTTTCTTTTAGCAGTCAACGGATGCTCCTCAAGTTGGATCAGCCTTACCAGACCACCCCCAAGCTGAAACTCAAAACATCACCTTGTCTCCAACCCTAACTATAGGTGAAGAATGTGAATCGATGGATTCAAATAACCCTACCGAAAAACAACCTCTTGTTATTCAACATCCAGTGGCGATGCCTATCATGCAGTCTAGTTATCCAGTAATGTGTCCTCCTTTTTACTATACATATTATCCATACGCTGTCCCAGTTTGGCCTGGGTACAATACAGAGCAAACAACAACAGAAGAGACTCATGAAGTTGTAAAACCTATGGCGACACATATAAAGAGTCCGATGAATGTGGAACAACTTGGACTAATGTCGAAACTGACAATTGGTGAATCCGATGACAAAAAAGAACAGTCGCTATCTACTTCTCTCTCGCTCCAAATTCCCGGGGAGTCATCTTCGAGGCCGTCAGCTTTTCACCAGGGACAGACCTATGTCAGGGCTATTCCAGGTGGTAGCCCAGGGTAGATTTACGCGCAGTATTATTCAAGACTCAAGAATGTTAAAGTGTTTAAATTTATTTTTGGGCTTGTATTTTGTTTTATGCCCAGGTGTTAAGATAGCATTCTTTTATTGTAGGAAGGCCCTATTGTTGCATAACATAATTTCTCATGCACTCTGTATTTAGGAAATTGTCAAAATAAATCTGTGATGTGCGTCATTGCCTTTTAATTTTGTTACAAGCTGTCATATTTTGTATTGCCTTTTAATTTTTTTAGAAGCTGTGATCTCCAATGCGGGAAGGGAGAATTCTCTTAATCCGAGTGGCAGCGAAGCGAATGGAAAACCACAGTTAGCCGAGCGCTTCAGTGAGCAGTTAGGAGATTAAAATTAGCAAAACCTTTTCCGTATACATTTTGACTTTTTAAATAACAGTCGTATATTCCGTCCAAAGATTCTGTTATGCAGATTCCTTATGGGTTCAGTGAAGTGACACCATTATCCTCCCATATAAGACAAAATTTAAACACGGAAAAATAATCGGACGGTTTTGCACCATGTCAGAGAATGGAGGGTTAGATTTGTTACCTTTTAGGTAGCGGCAACACGTGCCCCTCCGTCTCTACAACTACCCCTCCATCAAGCGGGAATTAGAGAGAAGAATTCTGAAATCCGTTTCAGAGAAGAAAAATCTTCAATTCTCAGTGAGAAGAAATTCTAGGGTTTCGTCGAAGAGAAGAAGAAATTGATCGTAGTGAGAAGAAATTTTATTGTTTCTTGCTATTTCATATGTTTTCCAGGGTTTAATCGCGATGAATCATAAACGAAGACGATTGTAAGTATTTTTTCGTTTCTAGGGTTTTTGTTGCTTTTTCGTTTAATGATTCATATATGATTATGAGTTTGATGTGATGTATGCCTATCATGCAGTCTAATTATCATGTAATGTGTCCTCCTTTTTTACTATCCATACTATCCATACGCTGTCCCAGTTTGGCCCGGGTACCACACAATGCAAACAGCAACAGAAGACACTGACGAAGTTGTAAAACCTATGGCTATACATATAAAGAGTCCTATGGATGTGGAACAGCTCGAACTAATGTCGAAACTGAGACTTCGTGAATCCGATGACAAAAAAGAAAAGTCACTATCTACTTCTCTCTCGCTCCAAATTCCCGGGGAGTCATCTTCCAGGCCGTCTGCTTTTCACCAGGGACATACCTATGTGAGGGCTATTCCAGGCGGTAGCCAAGGGCATATTTAGGCGCAATATCATTCGGACTCAAGAATGTTAGAGTGTTTACATTTATTTTTGGGCTTTTATTTTGTTTTATGCCCAGGTTTTAAGTTAGCATTCTTTTATTTTAGGGAGGCCCTATTGTTGCATAACATAATTTCTCATGCACTCTGTATTTAAGAAATTGTCAAAATAAATCCATATGAGCGTTATTTCCTTTTAATTTTGTTAGAATTTGTCATTTACCTTCTCCACTGAGGGAAGGGAGAATTCCCTTAAAATGTGAGTGATAGAGAATCGACAGTTAGCCGAGCGTTTTTGAATTAATGTATTTAGTTCTTGAAACTATTTTGTTAGGGAAAGCTGATTTGTTTAGGGGGAAAGAATTTTAAGAGGAAAGCAAATATTTTAGAGCTATGTACAAGGAGAACTGTCTATGAGATTTAAGTCATTACAATGCAGGTTCGGATTCCTTCATTCTTCTTCGGAACTATCACCATGTTAGCGATCCACTTCGAGTACTTTGTAGGTCGAATAATCCCTGACTCACATATTTTCTTGAGTTCAGCTTCTATTGCTTCGTGATATGTCGTCGCTAACTTCCTGATACACTGCTTAAATGGCTTCGTAGTTAGACTAATGTCTTGTTTATGACATGCTACAGCATGGTTTATGCATGGCATATCATCCATCTTCTAAGCAAATACATCACAATACTCTCGCAACAATTGTTCCGACCTCTCCTCTTCTTTCGCCTCCAGCTTGGTGCCTATCTTGACTATCTCCGGTTCTTCGTCATGGGTAATACTTCGAGTGAGACTCCTTTGTTGTTCAACATTCGTTCCTCTTCCCTATACTGTGGTTTCCATGGGTACGACTCTTCTGGTACCAGGTTTGTACAATCTGGTCCTGACTTCGTTTCCTTTTTTTCCTTTGACATCATCTTTACCTTCAACAAATATAAGTCTGACAGTGCTGACAAAGTACTAGTGATTTTATCCTCAACTCAAAATCGTATGATTCATTATGTTGGACATAGACTGAGTGTAGTAATATTCTACCAACAGGATCAACGATTGTGTTGACAGATTCAAGAAAAATTCCAGAGATAAATGCTTGATAATAATTAGTATACTCTTGACAAATAAAAATTTGATAAGATATGAAAAAACTTTTGTGCCAGTTTTCCACAAATAGAAAATCACACACCTACGTTACCAGATTTATATTTTCAAAAGAAAACAAAACTCTGGAAACCAAAAAGTGATACTATGACTGAAAACTTAGATCCAAAACTTTAGAGAAAAGAAAATGGAAAACCAAAATAAGAACAACGAGTAAACAAGAGAAACTTTAAAAGTTAAAGCTATTTTAAAGAACAAACCACTCGGATAGGACAAATCCTTTACTCCTCCAAACTGTTTCTAACACCAAAATGTAGTTGCAAGAAATCCCACAACTATACCCAATGTTAGAGCACTACTCGGTCGAACTCGCAAGCGTTGCTATCTCAAGCTTGTTTGTCAAGTTTAGTTGATCAAAACTATAGTCTTGATTTCTAGTCTACTTATAGCTATGTCTCGGATTAGGATAAAATATGAAAAGACGAGGGTACCCAAATATACCTCAATCTAAAACTTTTCCACCTATAAGTCCTTTTCCAAAATTGATTGTCTATGGACTGAGTCGAGACAATACAACCAATCGGTTCACACTTCGTGTGATCGTCTATGGATACGAGATCGAGACAATACAACAACGAAGTATATCAGACTTAACCAAACTCTAGGGATTGTCTATCAAGTAAAATATGAATTAACGTTTGTGTATTTTACTTCTAATTATAATAAAACAATTATAATTGCGGAAATAGAAAAGTAAAAGACACATCAAGATTTTGTTAAAGAGGAAACCGAAAATGCAGAAAAACCCCGGGACCTAGTCCAGAATAGAATACTCTCAGAATTAAGCCGCTATACAAAATCAAACCAACTTCGTATAGTTGAGACCAAGCAACTAAACCTATAGTTCACCTAGTTTCCTCAGTATCCCTGCGCCTCCAACTTGCAGTAAGTCACGCACTTGGAACAATTCCTTTGGTTCGTATTCCAAACAGTAAAGGAACAACAAATCTATTCGGTAACAACTCTTTTCAAACAAAGTGATATGAGTTTGACAAAGGCTCTTCCGTTTAACCAATAAACTCCTTTGTATGGTCCTTAGATCAATCTCTCAACAACTACCGAAGTAATTGTTAGACTATGCAATCAATATTATTAATCAAAAAGAAGTGTATTGATGCCGATCTACTCAACTAATCAATCCAATCTATCACAAGGATAAACCGATTATAGTTGGATCCCTTTCCAGCCGAAACAAGTATTGTGCACACCAAAGATTATGAACCCAAAAAGTCTTCTTGTCTTTAAATCTTCTTTAATCTTCAATCAGCACCTGCACACAATCAACTTGAATCACTTGTGATCAATCACACACAGAACGGAGTCTGTTAACGTTAGATTATCACAAGACGTCTTTAGATCTACAAACAGTCTAAAGATCCCCGTCTTTAGTTCAAGTCAAATATTACTAACCTCAAGAGGAAGGATGATGTTTGTCGTTGTAGCTTCATACTTCTTCACATTCTTCAAGTCTCCATGTAATACTTGTAAGTCTCATATCCTAATACTTTCAAGCTAACCTATACGAAGTTGACTCTAGTATATAATCAAGCGACTATTTAAATGAGTTTTGATTCACTAAAATATGACAACCAAACTTGACATACCAACGCTTGGTGGGTTCAACCGAGCTATGCCATAAAAATCTCCCCCTTTGTCAATTTAAGTGACATAACTCTTACATCATATGGATAAACAAATTACAAAAATTCATTGTACACATACGCTTGATTCCAAGTTCAACAGCACAAAACCTGCATTAAATTCAATCCTTAAATGCCGCTGCTGACATTATAATAACAAAGCTAATACTCCCCCTAAAGGTAAGATAGGTAGATTTTCAATCCGCACGTCTTTGTTATTTTCATGTAATTCCTCATAACTACGTATCATATGATATGTGACTCCCCCTTAGTCTATGCTTTCACTCTTTTCGTTAGAATAAACGTTTTAACACAAATGTCCTTTACCTTAGTGATACCAACTTACAACAAGTCAATATCACTTGTTTACTCCATATATTTCTCCCCCTTTTTGTCACAAAATGACAAAGAAACGAAAAAATAAAGGACAAACCGAAAGGATCTTACAAATCTCACAAAGAGAATTTGCAAACCTATAAGAGCTAAGCACGAGGGTTTTACACACCATTTTAGATAACCAATATCAAAACCGAAACTACAAGTAATTTGGTTTTAACATGTTATCTAGGAAACAATTGCCCGAAGCAAATTTCCCTAATAGTTTTGCAACTCAAAAATCGACTAATCACCTTAGTTTTTTTTTTATAAACCGATTGCACAAGTACAATCGCTTGTTCGATAAGACCGAAATAAAGATCAAAATTAACTTTATTTTTCTCATCAGGCTCTAATTATTCTCATCAATAACTTAGACCTTTCACTTTTAAACAAGACATATACAAGGTTAGTTAACTAGTAATTCTTGTTAAGGCATTCGGTTAGACTTGAATAACCGAAACCTCCACATTTGATAAGTCTAACTAAGATCCGAAAAACTTAGTTTCTCTTATCCGGAAATCACCTGGACTAAACAAAGTATCCCTTAACACTTTTGTTAAGCCATAAACAATCCATACAAACCAAATAAATCAACTTGCATAATCATTTATCTTAACCGGAAGCAATTGAAACAAACATAGACATTATAGCACCGCAATTGTACCGAAATTTTGTAAGCCTAAACAATTGATACCAAACAATAACGAAAGATAACAATAGTTTTTCTTAACCGGAAACAATTGAATCATAATCAAACATCCATACACAAATAATGGAATAAACATCAATTGTACCGAAATTTTGTTAAGCAAAAGCAATAAAGATATGAAATAAAATCATGCTTTTCTTAAACAGGAAAACAATTAACTAACAAGATTGTTACCTCAAATTCCGCATATTCTTCTCCTCTTAAGATATGTCATTAAGCGCAAGTTCACTTAGAACTCTCCCCCATTGAAGTTGTCATCCTCCCGCCAAAACAAAAGAATAACAACAAAGAGCAACCTTTACCAGAGAAAAGTTGAAAACCGGTTTTAACTAATGCGATGCAAAAGTTGAAACCTCGAAACACATATGCTTTTATGCTAAACCAAAAGATTCAACATATTGTGACTTTTTCACATATTGTTTCTACAGGAACCCCTCATGATTCTTTGATAAAGCCTACCAACATGGGCTAGAACTTAATCCCGCTAAATCAAAAAGTCACCCAAACCATAAGGGTTCACACATTATGAGATCGAATATCAAGGTTAGAAAACCGAAATCAAACATCCCATAAACATACATAGCAATAAAATAAAGCATTCAAGCACAATCTATGTAACCGAAAACTATCACAAGAAAAATTATAAAATAATAATTTTATTCATAATAAGATAGTTTTATTCATAATAGACTTTACAATTATTGAAAGAAATCAAAAACTGAAGTCTATTTTTCTGGGTATTTACTCCTTCATCACAACACCGGTGAAGGATAGGTTATTACTTTCGCACTTCCACTTATGAAATTCTTCCAGTAGATAACCTTGTTGCTTGACCAGAATTTCTTGCAGTTGAGATAATTTCGAGAAGGATTCTGCAAGAACATGTAATTCGGTATTGGATTGAACACAGAAGTGTGTCAATGCTTCAATACACTGATCTTTCTTCAGCATATTCTCTCTTTCCTTATTACTAAGCCAATCTTTTTTTTTTTGATCTTACTCCTTGATTTCTCGTCCAGAGATGATGCAGATTTATTCTTCAAGAGATCTTTCTGATCTAGCATCTTATCAAGAGAAGACATTGGATCCAGACCCATAGTTCGGACAAGGAATGACCAAAGAATAGAAGGATCTTTATATATTTTTTCGAAAATATAATATTCCCATAAATACGAATATCTTAAATATTTTAAATTACTAGATTTTATTCCCGTAATCTATACGAAAGTGCCTTGAACTTTCTTCTTCCTTACACAAAAATTGGCACACAGTAAGGAAGATGTTCTAATACCGTTTAAGTTGTATTAGTGTGATATTTTCTCTCACTACGGAATCTAGAACAACAAGAGTGTCCTTGATCTAGTATCATATGTAATAATCTCTTTTCGTTACCACTGGTTAACGAAGCATCTTGAGATTGACTGAGGTTGCATATGCAACTTTTAGCAATTCTGTTCTTGAGACAGTTTTTGCATTTTGTCTTATTTTTTCCTTTGCCATTAGATGACTTACAAACATCGGAAGACATGTCCATTTTTAAAATGGGTAAATCACTAATGGAGGAGGAAGAAATAAGATTAACAACTAATGCAATATTAGTTGTTTCCTCTTCTTCAGAATCATATGAACAGAGGTCTCATCAAGAGTTACAGCCAGTGCCTTGCCTCCTGTGTATTTCTTAAGATTGGGACAGTCTTTAGCAATATGACCAAACCCTTTACACTTGAAGCATTGTGGCTGATATTCATCGTCTTCTTCCTGATCTTTCTTGACTGGAACACGATCATGTGGACGAGATGATCGATGAATATCTTTAATGAATCTATTACTCCTTTTCTTTAAGAGATCTCGAAACTGTCTAGTGATTAGTGATAATGACTGTTCAATTTCATCATCAGACAATTCTGCAATCTGTTCATTTGAATCATCCAAATGTATATTTTTCTCCATTGGAGCTTTCAGAATCTTTGCAGCTTTAAAAGTAATTCCCTTAGTTTGAATAGACTGTGATTCATGATCAAAGATCTTTAACTTTCCAACTAGTGAGCTTCGTGAGAGAGTTGAAAGATCATTTGCTTCTATGATTGCATGCTTCTTAGAATCATATCTTGATGGCAACGATCTGAGAATTTTGCATACTATGTCTTTTTCAGAGATAATCTTTCCAAGAGAGAAAGAAGCATTAATTATCTCAGAGAGTTTGAGGTAAAACTCTTCAAAAGTGTCATTGTCATCCATTCGAAGGTTTTCCCAGTCGGATAATAGAGTTTGAAGTCTAGCTTCTTTCTCTGAAGTGTTTCCTTCGAATACGATCTGAAGATTATCCCAAGCTTCTTTCGAAGTTAGGCATGTTGATACATTATATTGTAGATAACGACTTACAGCATGTACAATAACATTCAAACCATCTGAATTCTGCTTAGCAAAAGCCTTTTCTTTAGTTGAGTAATCTACTAAGCGTTTAAACTCAGTTTTCGAATTTGCTACTTTCGGGCGATCATAACCATCAACGACTAATAGCCATGTATTAAAGTCTCGTGATTGAAGATCTCATAGCAGATTTCCACCATAGATAGTTTGATCCGTCAAATCTTGGTGGTACGTTAATCGAAGTCGATTCATGAGAACTCGAATTCATTTCTTATAGGTTTGATCGCACCAAACACAGATTGTTAGATCTTTCCGTGTTTGCCTGCTCTGATACCAATTGAAAAAACGAGGGTACCCAAATATACCTCAATCTAAAACTTTTCCACCTATAAGTCCTTTTCCGAAATTGATTGTCTATGGACTTAGTCGAGACAATACAACTAATCGGTTCACACTTCATGTGATCGTCTATGGATACGAGATCGAGACAATACAACAACGAAGTATGTTTACTTTATAATAGGTTCAGACTTAACCAAACTCTAGGGATTGTCTATCAAGTAAAATATGGATTAACGTTTGTGTATTTTACTTCTAATTATAATAAACAATTATAGTTGCGGAAATAGAAAAGTAAAAGACACATCAAGATTTTGTTAAAGAGGAAACCGAAAATGCAGAAAAACCCCGGGACCTAGTCCAGAATAGAATACTCTCAGAATTAAGCCGCTATACAAAATCAAACCAACTTCGTATAGTTGAGACCAAGCAACTAAACCTATAGTTCACCTAGTTTCTTATATACAAAGTTTAATGGTTAAGCAATTAACCTCGTATTGTATTCCTTAATACTATGTCTAACTAGAGTATCATACACAGCTTCGTAGTTATGTTTTCAATATGCACGACTTGAAAGATACGTTAGGGAATGAAATAGTTCAAGGAAAATATTACTAACCTCAAGAGGAAGGATGATGTTTGTCGTTGTAGATCCATACTTCTTCACATTCTTCAAGTCTTCATGTAATGCTTGTAAGTCTCATATCCTAATACTTTCAAGCTAACCTATACGAAGTTGACTCTAGTATATAATCAAGCGACTCTTTAAATGAGTTTTGATTCACTAAAATATGACAACCAAACTTGACATACCAACGCTTGGTGGGTTCAACCGAGCTATGCTCTAACAAAATGTGTAGTTGAGCTTTAGGCTTCACGACGTTCATCGATTGAAGACGAAGATCTACTGAGGAGAGCTTGGAGGAACTTCATCAACAAAAGGAATGTGGAGACTAAAACTTATCTATCACTCAGAAGTCCATTCTATTCTATTTTCTAATGAGACTAAGTCGTATAGCTATATAGACTTTTACATTATACACATTTGATATTTCGAGCTGAGTTTATCTCGCTTATCTATTTCTCGAAATATGTGTTGGAAGCTTTTTGCTTTAACTATGTTCATCATTATTCTTGACGAGTTTAGTTGGAAATAATTTATTTGTTGGAAACTAAATATTAAGTCAAAAGATGATCATGTGGAAATTGCCTTGAAATATCTTACATGATTTGTGTGAGACAATCATTTGATGTCGACTTGGAAATTTTCGTATTGATCATTAGATCACTTGAAAATTACTTGAAGCTAGTGGTTTGTGTGAGATAACCATTGTCGTCTTCTAAGGATGTTTCAATGATTGAAATGGGAGTTTAGAACAATTGACCATGTCTGGATATAACACGGTATGCATACCTAGTATGCGAACTGTATTGTTATGATTCAGGTCCGGGAACCTTGTTTGCGTACCTAGTATGCGAACGATTTTAACTGTAAAGGTCCGAGAACCTTGTTTGCAAACGGTTCTACCTGAGTTGGGTCCGGGACGGCTGTTCGCGTACCTGGTTTGCGAATGGCTAGACATGCCAAGGTCTGGAGCTGTTGTTCGCGTACCTGGTTTGCGAACACAGTAGTTAAATTCTAAAATTGGCTAAGTATGATACTCATACTCATGAACTAAAATATTTATGAATTAAGGAATGCAATCTTTGCAAACCGTGGCTTAATGTTCATGAATTGATTCTTGTATAAGTACTTTGTACGATTACGAATCAATCCGATTTTGTTTCAATCTGTTAATATATATTTCTATGAGATAGTGAACAATTGAAACACTCTATGAGAAACATAATTAGATTCATTTGATTATCTTTCATGATTGATTGATCAACATAGTTGATCTAGAAGTGTTAGATGAATGTGGTTAAGTCAAAAGTGTTCATATGGCTAACTTCGGTTAACTGTTATTGAGCCAACTCAATATACACTTTTAGGTACGGTTACCCATATCTAAATGAAGGTATATTTCATTTGTGTGTTACAAGCTAAGACTATCTAACAGTGGAGATTATTTGCTTTATTTCTAAGCAGACTTGGCCTGAATCTTAAATCAGGTTTTCATCTAATGGTGAATATTGAATGCTTTGTTACTAAGCTATCTTAGCTTTGATTGTAAGCAACCCTGATTTGAAAGACTATATAAGGGAGAACTCTAGCAACTGTAAAACCTAATCCCGACACTTTCTTGTGTCCTAGTTGCGTAATAGAGTCGATTCTCCTTTAACCTAGGTTTTTCCAAAACCATATTAGGTTAACGACTTGAAGACTTCATTTGGGATTCGTGAAGCTATATTCAACTATTTTCTCTGTAGTTTCGTATTCTGATCTTACTTGTTCTATCTTGTTGAGTACTATCTTCTCTAAGATTTGCTCGAGATTTATCTCCGATAGGTAAGATATAAAAAGTAATCACAAAGTTCTCCATCTCAGACTTTGTGCTTCCGCAATAACTTCTTCTACCACCATATAGTTAAGTTATTGTGAGGTGATTGATATTTCTAGGCTTCTCTTCGGGAGTATAAGACCGGATTATCAATTGGTTCCTGTTCACCTTGATTTATCATAAGACGGAACAAAACTTCATTGGTACTTCTGTGGGAGACATATTTATCTATCAGAATAGACTTATCTGTGTGAGACAGATTTGTTTATAAGTCTTCGACTTTGGGTCGTAACAACTATTAGTTGTGGGCGAGATCAACTAAGGGAATCAAGTGCGCAGAATCCGGCTTGGTTTTAGAGGCGTAAGGAACGCAACTATACCTTAATCGGTGTGAGACTTGGTTAGGGATCAACTACATTCCAGTCCAAAGTTAACTTGTAGTAGACTAGTGTCTGTAGCGGCTTAATACAGTGTGGTGTTCAAATCTGGACTAGGTCCCAGGGTTTTACTTCATTTGCGGTTTCCTCGTTAACAAAATTTCTGGTGTCTGTGTTATTTCTTTTCCACATTATATTTGTTTATATGATTGAAATATCACAGGTTGTGCGTAGTTCAATCAGTTGATAAATCCGACCTTATTTGTTGGATATAACTTGATTGACACTTGGGCATTGGTCTTTGGTACCGTCCAAGTTATTTCTCATATCAATCAGGCTCACGGATTTCTATCTGTTCGATTTGCTGATTGTGTTGAGAAATAGAGATAAAGCTCTTTGATATATCTCTTGATTGAGCTCACTTTTAAGTTGGTGCTCTCGGAATTATATTGGAGTTTAGTCCATACAGATTGTCGAACGAATTATTGGGTGTGGTTGTTATACCCCCGCTTTTTCACCAAAGATGAATCTTAAGTTCAATTAACATAACATAAGACAAGATAAAGACCATGAACCAGTAAACTTAACCGCAAAACCCCTTTTCCATTGATGATGATTTAATAATACAAGATAATGTATCTAAAACTATACGGGTCTAAGGAAATTTCAGCAGAGCTTACCCTAAGAACCCGAAAAATCCCCATGATCTCTCTCTTTTCCCCTCCTTTTATACAAGTTAGATGGTGGATGACAACTCATTATACTCCCGACTTCGTCGACGAACACTTTTAATGCTCAACAGTTAATCTTCATCACCAAACACCTTTTATTTGTCACTAGTTCCTTTTTACTTCGTCACTCTTCCAAACCTCGTTACGTTAATAACTAACTTCGCATCCACTCCAGCTACTTCATGCTTCGTCATTTGTACTGCAGATCCTCTGACGATTGATTTGACTCTTCTGTTCGCTTATTTAATGCTCAACTACCCATCTAATCTTACCCGTCAATCCCTCGTCAGTCCTTTTCACGTGTCATCCTCTCGCCGAACAAGTAGGTATCTCGATAATGGCTAAAGTACTTTCCGAATATCTCACCAGTGTTTACCACGAATATTTCTCACAGGTATTTGAGTCCTCAAATTCTTCCACGTAGTGGCGAGGTTTTTCTTCCCACACAGTACTTGTATGTCATTTTCTTGTTATTTTGTATTCCAATGTAATCTTCAACTTCTATTAATGAAAATGTTCATTTGTTAAAAGAGAAGGGAAAAGAAGAAAAAAAAAGTTTTCTCATTAACTTTTTTTAAATATTCATAAATTTTTAGATCTAATTCAAAAGGGAGTTGGTGCTCAGCTTGTTGCTAGAATGCCAACCAAGTCTGTGTACAAACCATTTTTTTTTTTTTTGTAAGAGATTAAATCTAAAAAAAAATCAAAAAAAAATCCGACCTACCGGATTCGAACCATTTAAAAATAAAATAAACATGAACTCACTTGAAGCCATGTTTTTCCGTTCGGCGTTATACCGTGTAAGCGGTCCTCCGGTCTATTTGTTACAAGGGTAACAGTTTATTCTGAAGAAAAACTGAAGAGATCTGGAGAGAGGTAGAGGGAGGGAGCGATGATGAATGTTTCAAGTGTGGGCAGAACCAAATGGAGAAAGAAAAACCCTAACGTAAGAATCCAACCATTGATTACAATTCTTATACTTTTATTCATCTTATTTTTCTTCGTTTTCTACACAGACATACCCAATTACATTTTCTCTTCTTCTTCTTCTTCTTCTTCTTCTTCTTCTTCTTCTTCTTCTTCTTCTTC
>JAJJMB010009300.1:64724-231258 GCA_023531105.1 Papaver atlanticum | reverse complement strand
TCTTCTTCTTCTTCTTCTTCTTCTTCTTCTTCTTCTTCTTCTTCTTCAGTTTCCCAATTCCCTCCTCAGTGTCAGATTGGTCAAACCCTAGGTGAGAAGTATCTCTGGTTTGCCCCTCACAGTGGTTTCAGTAATCAACTCTCAGAGCTTAAAAATGCTATTCTAATAGCAGGAATATTAAACCGAACCTTGATTGTTCCTCCCATTCTTGATCACCATGCTGTTGCTCTTGGTAGTTGCCCTAAATTTAGGGTTTTGGAACCAAACGATTTACGTATTCGTGTCTGGGATCACATAATTCAGCTCATTCAGGATCACAGGTAAAACCCTTTTCTTCAATTTTGATTTGAATATTAATTTTCAGTTTAGGTTTTTTTTATGGAAATTGATTTTGCTTACAGGTATGTGTCAATGACAGACATTGTGGATCTTTCCTCTCTGGCATCAATAATTAAAACTATAGATTTTAGGGTTTTTACTGGTTTATGGTGTAGCCTAAACAAAAACCTAGCTTGTATCAAAACATCCGAGTTAGAATCGTCTTCATTAAAACAATGCGGGTCTTTAATCTCAGGTATGGATGGTAATGTAGGCAAGTGTTTATATGCAGTAAAAGATGATTGTAGAAGTAGTGTTTGGACTTACCAACAAAAGAATGGAGATGGAGTTTTGGATTCTTTGCAACCTGATGATGAACTTAAAAAAAAGAAGAAAATTTCGTATGTTCGGAAACGTAGAGATGTACTAAAAACCCTTGGACCTAATACGGAAGCTGGTTTAGCAACTGTATTAGCCTTTGGAAGCCTTTTTACTTCTCAGTACAAAGGTTCGGAGCTTTATATTGATATCCATGAAGCCCCACTAGATAATAGGATACAGTCTTTGATTAAGAAGATTGAGTTTCTCCCATTTGTTCCAGAAATTAGGAATGCTGGGAAGAAGTTTGTGGTCGAGAAGATTAAATCTCCATTTGTGTGTGCGCAGCTTAGATTACTAGATGGGCAGTTCAAGAATCATTGGAAGGCTACTTTTCTGGGCTTACAACAGAAGTTGGAAACCCTAAGGAATGAAGGTAGTCACCCCATTCATATTTTTATTATGACAGATCTCCCTGAAGCGAACTGGACAGGAAGTTACCTAGAAGAGCTAGCTAGAGATTCAGATGCTTATAAGCTGTTTAGTTTGCAAGAAGGGGATGAGTTGGTTGTACAAACTACAAAGAAGGTTGCAGTTGCGGGTCATGGTTTGAAATCCGGGTTTTCTCAAAACAACGTAAGAGCAAGTAAGATGAAGAAGAATTGTGCTTTTGGGTCTTTACCTAGTATACTTCTATATCTGGAGGAGTCCGTTTGCAGCTGTGCGTCACTTGGTTTTGTTGGGACTGCTGGATCAACCATTGCTGAGAGTATAGAGATAATGAGGAAAAATGGAATTTGCTTGAAGCAAGATAAGATTGAACAGTGAAGTCCGCAAGAAGCTGTCCCTCAGGGCTTGGTATATCTGCCTTCTATCAATGTGAAACCTCATATTCATGTTGGTTGGATTCTTTACACAGTTGTTCCTTGCTTTTGAAATCAACAAACAGGTATTTGTGATTCAATTATATGGCAACTCCAGCTGGGTTGCAGTCACGAGGAAGAACCGGAAATTGCTGTGCTCAAGGTTCAGTTAACACAAACTAACTTCCCGAGGCATGTCTGCTATAATTCTAAGCGTCACAGTAAAGTATGATGGATCTGGTATTTGTCACCTTGATGCAGTTACATCTACTTGTCAGATTTTTGGAAGCTGTCTTGTGGATATATCTTCAAATTCCAAATATGCCTCCTTTATGTCTTTGCAGAGGACTAAAAGACTTTTCTCTGTTCACATCTGTGAAGAAACTTGCAGATGTTAGAATGACCATAAATTTGATATAATGAAGCCCCGTATATGTTGTTTGAGCCGCATATATTTTCTTGTGTTTTGCAATGTGTAGCTGCTTGGTTGGTCATTAATTCTGGTCACTATGTCATCCTATTTTTTTCATATCAAATGAACTGTAATTCTAAGGCTTCGAGTCATTGAAATGTGATTGTGCTGAGACGTTTTTCTTCTTATTTTGAGTCTAAGCTATGCTGAATGGCTGGTAAACTTTGAGTCATAGTAATGACTATCTATATCCTGTAGTGATGGAGTTACCTAACCTTAAAGGGTTATGGTTGCGGACTTCAAAGCGTAAGTATACCCTCGATGATCAGTGTATGAAGGTCACTTTCAACAAATCCTCATATTATCCACTCCCTTACCCGTAGTAGTTTTTCAATCTGGTGAAGACGAATTGTCCATCTGAGATTGAGCTCAAAAACTGAACGAAGGAACTTTCTGTATCATATATTGACGAAGTAATCACACAAGAAGAGGGTAACAAAGTACAAACAAATTGAACTAAGAGATTCAAACCATTGCTTCCACACAGCACAAGAGAATCATTTACTTGCAGAGAAAA
The DNA here is from genome assembly GCA_023531105.1 of Papaver atlanticum. NCBI lineage: Eukaryota > Viridiplantae > Streptophyta > Magnoliopsida > Ranunculales > Papaveraceae > Papaver > Papaver atlanticum. The sequence goes on along the minus strand of JAJJMB010009300.1, from coordinate 228,770 downwards.
TAAGGGAACATTGGGGACTAGTTGACAACTTGAATTAGCTTAATTTTCCCTTTGGCTTTTGCTAAATTTGGGAAAGTAGGGTAGGCCAATGAGTTACTGTTGACATATGTATACATATTCAGCTTAGTTTGATCATAAACTCAACTGACTTGTGAGGCAGAAGCTGACACCAAACTGGTCGAGCAGTGCAACTATCTCAAAGTCTCCAGCAGCAAATGTCCCATCAGATTTGAAAGATACTTTCCTTTTCGGCTTCGTATATGCACAGTATTCTACTCCGTACACCGTTGTGTCTTTCATAATTGAAGAAATTACAGCTCCAATTGCTTCACCTGCATTACAGTCGTATATGTAAAAACGCTTATAACTCAAATTTCTGAAAGGGTGAGCCACTAGAGTCTATTATTATCGTCTGCAAAAATCATATCAGTTGGAATGGTGAATGTCAATGTTCTCTGTTCCTACTAAAATTAAATTCAGTTTAACAATACGCTTTCTCTAGATTATGATATAGTTGTCGATTTATAACAGTCAATGCCTATAATCATGAATGAGTGGCTTAGTGATGAAATGATATATTAAAACATGCATGAAGTTAATGACAAAAGGAAGAAAAAAAAAATACAAGAAGCCAAGAACATAACAGATTAGAGGAAGAAGCTCACCATGTGTGACAAACAACAAGTTCTCCGAAGGAAATTTGTCTGCAAGTGCTCGAACAACTTGTAAATATCTAGTCCGGGCCTCAGTGATTGACTCCTCCCATCGTGGCATCTGTAATTTCTTCATGATGTCAGCAAAGCTTTCATTTATACTGCTATATATTTCAAATGAGGAGGTTTAATGAATCATTTCAAATAGGTTTCAATCAGCTGGTGCCCAAGAGATACAAGAGTGTAATGTTTCATTTCTGACATTGTATCCGATTCTTCTTCAGTATCTTAAGTGTGGATAACAGACTGATAATGGAGTCATAAAGTTGAGACCAGAATAAAATCATTTACCATTAGTACTGAAAGTGCTCGGGAATCGGTATTCTTCGGTAATGTAAGTATGGATATTATAGTAAATATCTAGTTTGTTGTCAGATCAGAGAATGTGGCTTTAGTTGTTTTCTTTAAATTATTACGGGTCTGAATCAGGATACTTATAGAATAGAGTTTAGCCAAGCCAGTTTACCTCTTTATACACACGAACCACTGAGTTATCCACTGTCCCAGCTGGTAACAGAGACTCAAGTTCTGACACATCGAAACCCCAATTTCCATTATCAGGAGCCTTGTCAATTCCTATGGCTTCCCTGTTTAGGATCTCACACAAACCAAACTCAATAGAGACCTGCAAAAGAAACAACAAAAAACTATTCAAACAATAAGCAAAACAAGGTCAAGAAAATCCGCTGAAATTAGATAACGTTCAATGTGTAAGCTTGGGAACAAGATAACAAGCATTAAGTTCAACATTCAACTCGTCAGACCACCCTGCTATCACTTAGGATCATCGGTGGATCCAAAGAATGGATTACATATTCCGGCCAATAACGAGTTCTCCCCACTTATAATTTGTTTGTTAATACAACAAGTTGATATAGACTACTGAAAAGGAAATCATGACCGAATTCATGCTGGCAACATCAACATGAAGTCTAAATTATGCTCTTTCTTCAGGGTTTAAAATGCTAACACAATTCAAACACTAGCCATATGGCATTCTTGAGTTACACAAACACATAATAAAGGTCTGAAAGTGCTAACAATAAACATAATGCCTACACACCACGTTCATTTTGATTAGAAATACAAATGAAGCCAGTTTATAGTTTTAAGGAGGGTAAAAATCAATTACATACCTTGACCTTAGATGGATCAATTTCAATGTTATCAGAAGTCATTTCCAATGGATCATCGTTTATGGCACAAAGACCAGAAATAACCTCGGACGCAGTTTGAATACACCGACGAAATGGCGATACGAAAACTCTATGAATTGGAAAATCCAAATTATTCCTGATCTTCCTTCCGGTACAAAAAGCTCTAACCTTTCCTGGCTCTGCTAGTGGTGGATCAAATGGCCTTTTTGCAGTTGATATCCATAATGGCTCTACATTATCTATTCGATCACCGTGTCTCATCACAACTATATGCTGGATCTGTTCCCCATTTGAATCTGTTGATGATAATGAAGATGACGAGTTCATCCTTTATTTTTACAAAAGGTCAACTTTGATTGTAGAGACAGAGAATGTTGATGAAAATGAGTTTGAGACAGAAAGAAACAAATGAATTTTCAACGAATTTTCGGACAGCAAGATGCGATTTTTAAGGAGGCGACGTGGATAAAAAAATGTTTTTTAATTAATTTTTTTCTTTCTGTTTTCTAAAGTATAGACTATAGGGTTAGAAATTAGAAAGAAAAGACCCAAAAATTTACCTGATGCGGAACCCTGATTCATGTCATCGTCATCAATTTGATTTTTCTCTTTACTACCCAAAGATTCAACGCAGGAGAAACACCATCCCATCTTTAATGACACAATCTTTTGATTTTCCTCTAAAGAAAACTGGAAATTAGTACTATTAGATTTAGGAAACCAATATGAAAAGAAGATTATTTAATCATCGGATTGGGAGGCTTGGTTTCTTGTTTCAGAAAGTACAAGCAAATTTGAAGTTATCTACTTCTATGGCTAACATGTATGAGGAAGGAGGACAACAAAAATGGAGGAGAATAAAGAGTACTGACAAAACCGAAAAATTGAAATCGGGGAAAGGGGTTTGAATTTCCCGCCTTTTAATTTGATTACTCGAGAGTTTTATTTCTTATATTTATTTTTTTAATACGAAAAACAATTAATCACGGGGAGAATTTATGGATAATTTTATTTGGACACTATCTTATAAGATTCGTATCAATTTTCTTTAGAGTCCAAACAATAGTTAATTTGAAGCCAATAGTTTGGTGATACGTTCTTCTTATGTTATGAAACTCGACAATCCTACAAAAAAATGAGCATAATCCGAGACGTATAACATCATCATCTACCACTTTAAAAATCAGCCGTCAAAAGTAACGGTCGAAATTAAAATCGATAAATTGTGAAGTTTGGTATCTTGAATTGTCTTTATTCTGGTCGGAATCTAAAGTTTAATAAAAAGTACGTATCATTAAAATATTAACTTCAAATGCATTGTCGTTTGGACTGCAAATGTCCAAATAAGATTCCCCATGGTTCTTTCCATAATTATAAATTGAAATAAACTTAGAAAAATATATCCCCTTTTGCACGTAAGTATGTATCTATTGAGCAACTTAGTAACCAATTCTTCCTCACCATCGTGGTTAATATTATGTTTGGCTAAAGAATCCGACGAATGATTAATATCTCAATGCATGTATAGCATAGCCAACTATTCAAACATGACAAAATACTTATAATCAACCATTAGATTTCTGGTTCTCAATTTATTTATTTATGAAAATTCTGGTTGTCTTGACTCCAAACTACCATTGAAGAGTAGAATGAAATGATATTTGAACAGTCCCCTTCCAAGTGCAGAGTCCTCACTTCCTTTTTTTAGCCCATGGAGTTGCTTCTAGAAGAGTTGTAGCAACATCTAACTCCATCACAGTTCCACATAGAATGACGCAAGCTAAGTACTAGGCATGCATCTTTAGTTGCAGTCTTAGAAAATACATCAAAATTTAACTTAACATAAGGATGAATGACTAGTTCAACATTCCGCATTGTGATTTCCAATTGAATCAACATAAGGATTATCAATAGATATGGACCTCTGCCAATTTGAACAATCAGTCTTAATCGATGAACCATTGGCCATTGGGTTCACTCGAGCCTGCACTTTCTTAATGATTTTTATATACCTGGCTTTCCGGAGTTGCCAAATCACAAAGCCAAACTAATTATGCATCATCTCAATATGTCGTTCCTATTATTAACCTGACTGAACATAGCAAATCTTTAAAAACCACATTATCAATTAACTGGCATAATTCGTTACCCACAACATTCCAAACATTCTTAACAAAAACACAGTCAATAAAAATATGATGCATACTATAATGTCATTAGGACTAACAGGAAAATGCCAGCTAGTGTAGTGGTAGAATCTAGCGATTCTGCCACTAGTGGGAAAACAATCTTGAAAATATTTCCATACAAAGTGAAGGATTTTAGGCGGTAACATAGTTTTCCAAAAGTGATCCCGTTGAATGGTTGATCGAGAAATAATGCCAGCAGTAAGGTTAATGCAATTTTGAATTACGCTGACACCAAAACACCATTCAAACTAGGCTGCCATCTCAGATACCATTCAAACTAGGCTGCCATCTCAGATGATCTTTTCGCTTAAAAAGAATCCTAATCCCCAAAAGTTTTCTCTATAGTTTTACCGTTAAATATAGTGTTAAACATCTAAACATTTCAATCTTTACTGAGAAACATTAACCAATTATGCAGAAGAAAATTGATAATTAAGAGTAAAGGGAATAGATGGAACCCATCTGTATACCTGTATGTTTATACGAATTCCCTCTCCCACTTCCTTACATGAGTTTTGTTTCAAAATCTCCAGACCTGCACATAAACCTTTTCAAACCCAAAAGCTGATGGTTATAATAGGATAAATCAAACGATTAGAGTTATAAAAATACTTACCTTTCATAATATGAGCCCCTAAGGCATTAGGCGAATGTAACCTTCTCCAAGCCAACTTATCCTATAAAGCCTTATTCATGATACTGGGTTATCTAGTTTTCTTGCTGCCTAAGACTCTAGGTTGAGCTATTTAATGTTTGTTTTTTTTGAACTTATTCTTATTCCGCCAAAATCCCGTCTGTTTGGAGTCCATTACATTAAAATTTTCTTAAATATAAGGAAAAAAACCATTTGATGATGGGTACCAAGGCTACTAAGAAAAACTGAGCCAACACAGTTCTATCTGGTTGTTTTTGAAACTTAGGATTCTAGTTTTCTAATTGTTGATGGTGGTTTTTTGAAAAGGGCAAAACTTGTAAATTCGCACTTCTATCCTGTCTCGGAGACAAATCTATAAATATATATATATGCTACAGATTCACCCAGCTGAACTCTCAGTATTTTATACATACTTAGTATGTTTATGGAGTATTTCAGATCTACATCGATTCAACTCCTAGATGGATTGGCAACTAGTATAGAGCAACATTAAACCTGTTATAAGTTACAATAATTCCAAAGCTAAATTCTTTGAACTCATTTCATATAGCAATATGAGTAATATTGAACTTGTCTCAAGTTGCAGAACTTCCACGGCCGAAATACTTGAACGTGTTTGGTACGCGCATCAATATTGAGATTCTCACAGAGCAACTAAGTTTAGTAACAACACCACTGTCTCAAAGCAAGGCAGATCATGAATGCCAACACCGAAGACCTACGGCACTGGCCTTTGCCAGTGCCAACAACATTCATATACGTCGTTTGCATTATCCAGCGCTAACAATGTTTTTCTACGACGCGGGTCTACTGCCAGGGACAACAACATTCGTCTAAGGCGATGGCTTTAGGATAATGCCAACACTTTTTGCTCACGGCACTGGCTTGTTGCCAGCACCAATAAATACCCAACAACACCGGTCTATTTCCAGTGCCAGTAACCTTCACTGGCCTAGTGCCAGTGCCAGCTTCCTATGGCGTTTCATGCTAGCACCAGCAATTACCTTCATGACGATATCTAGGTCAGCGTCAGTTCCTTACAGCGGTAGCCCATTCTAGCATACTACTAGACTTCATCATGGCGTTGGCCTAATACCATCGCCCACCCCTGTTTTGGCGCAAGGCTACTGCTAGCACTAAGTACTACATTGTGCCATCAAGTTCTTGCGCTACTGGCAACTCTTGTAGCCTTAAGGAGTCACTTGCAAGCTCTTACTATCACCACTCTCTATGCTTCCCTTCATGGTCACTCATCATGTCGCTTTGATACCATGAAGTATTATACTGATTACAAGTATCCATCTTACTCAAATGTCGCGCCTGACATAATTATCGCTCATCGTTCTCATGACATCATCAAAGCTCAACGCCGAAATGATATTAATACAATCTACTCCTATACTAACTACTTCCATCAGACTTGATAATAATTGGCCTGTATAGTTGAGCCACTCATTGGCGGTCGGAATACTAGTTGTCGGTTGTAACACTCGTTGTCGGTCGTAACACTTGTTTTCAGGCATAACACTCGTTGTCGGCCGGAACACTCATTCTCGGTATACCATGTGGACTCGACCAAACATTTTGTATTGACCTGGTCCCGATAATTCATTACCATGAGTTAAATAAAATAGTAGTAGTCCATGACTACTTTCTACGAGACATCAAATATGTCACATGCGGGGTTCTCATTGGAGTATTGGTCTGACGGTTTACAGCAACGTGTGGTGTGCAAACACATCCATGACGAGAAGGTAATGAGTAGTGGGACGGTTAAGAACAGAGTAGAGGATGAGGGGGTCGCGGTCATACAGTTTTTCGGGCATAGTGAACATGACTTCACTACAATCTCCATGATCATCACTTATCTGTATCTTCATGACTTCCGCAACTTACTAGAAACCAATATGCATCCAAAAGATTATAAATAGATGGCTTCATCTATTCAGAAGGAATCACAGAGATAATAAGATTTGCAGTCAATAATCCAGTCTTCTTTACAGTCCAACAACAATTACATACTACAAAATTCATCACACGGTGATTTCTCAACCTTTTTTGCTTCCTTTCCCTAAGATCAACCCATCATCTCCACCTTTGTGACCGAAACAAGATGTGAACGACCATTTTTGGGTCTAGGTTCATCTTGTGCGCTTTTAATATATCGAATTTAAAAGGTAACTTTTACAATATATTGTTTTTTCATCCAAAATCAATTGGCGACCACGACGAAAGATCAACCTCTCAGTTATCAAATCATCTTATTAAAAAATGGTTAAGATTAGGTTGGGTTCAGAAATTCTCAAATATTTTTCTTTTCAATACCAAGGATACCACTCTGGTTACTTCAAGTATCATTTTTGTTACTCCTGACGTCACTCTATCCGCTACCAACTCTCTCCCGGTCAAAATTCTGAATATGACAAGAATACTCCAGCTCCACCGAGTGTTGCATATTTAATAGAGAAACAAAGAACTCCCATTAGAAATCAAGTTGATATGACAACAGCTCTAAAAAAAGGTCCTCACCTTTCTCAAAGCTATCATGGAGAATCTGACTACAGAACGAAGCCATCACCAGATGGAACCAACCAGCTCTCCTAAATCTACCAACGTTCGAACATCCAGAATCAAAATTCGAGGCAATGACGAGATCTTCATTTAAAGAAATCAACTAAAGATCTATCAATCACACTTCTTCATTCATGAAGGTCATGAGATACTATTATGATTTCGGGGCAAGGAGGGTACAGTAACGGTATCACTTGATCAGCATCAACCCAGTCGTTCCAGAGAGGCGATGAATATCCAAATAACTGCGTACGCCGATTCAGGATCCAAACTCCCGCATGACGTGACTCGAATGTAACTAAACTACAATTGGTGGAGATTTACATCAATCACATGATATTTGTCTATCCTGCTTTACTAGAGAATTTACGCTTTCAAACCTTCTTTGAAATCCATATAAGGCTGCAAAGCGATATTAGACAACTGCTCCTCCCTTGTTGGGAAGAACAAGGCATTCCAGAGAAGAAAGTCGTGGAGACACCCGCGGGAGCAGACATTTAGTCAATAATATATAACATCTATCCATAGGTGTTTTCCGCAACTAAGTCGTCACTAGGAAGGCTTCATCTCAGTAAACATCACAAACTAAGTGCTCACCATCAGTCTTAACCCTAGCTCTATCCCTAGCCCCCAAAACAACCCAAGGACAAGTTCCACCATATGGTCCATCCAAAGCTCAACGACAGCAACAACAACAAAAATAACAACAAAAGCCAAAGCTAGCTCCAACATTCTCGGATTTTCCCTTTCCCAAGGAGAGGTGATTGAGTTGCTGCATGGAATTATGGATGCAAGATGACGCTATGAAGTTATCACATATACGACGTCCACTAAATGTCAAGGGATGACGGATCTACTTGTCGATTCCACAAGAACTTCACTTTCTCCAGAGAGCATATCTACCGAAGAGTCGCAACTTTGATCAGATCCTATACTTATCAAATTCACAATGCAAAGATATCCTCACCGCACTTATATACGTCATCTGACAGACGAGGCTGAGATACACCCCAAGCCTATTTCAAAAAATACGACTCCAGTAACTAAATAGAAGTATGATTGGGTACTGCTCACCTATGTAGTCAATTTCGGCCATCTCGGCCGAAATTCCGCCGATTTTTCCCTTTTCGGCTAATAGCAAAGCGAAACAAGCAATTTCGGCGAAACGGAAAGTGACCGAAATTCCACCGAAGTTCTCGAAGTAAGTCTATGTATCCAACTAACTCGGAGTATGATGGATATGATACTGATGAATTGATATTGGACACCCAAAACGGGCTACTCGGTGGTGTCGGGAATGATGGAATTACTCCAGATGATGATATCTATGATGATTCAAATTATCTTGATTAGAATTGTAATATCCTTGTTGTACACTTGTACTTCTCTCTTTTGTTTTCTCTTTTGTTCAAAAAAGACTTCCAGTTCCAGGACAATCAGTACTCTTTTATTGTTTTGTCTTTTGTTCAAAAAAGACTTCGAGGAAAAATTAGTAAAGTGTTCGCACTTTTGTGTTTTCTTAATGAATATTTGTTTCTTTTGGATATTATTTCATTATATCTTAACATATCTTGAAATTATATATATAAAAGTTGGAACCGAAATTACACCGAGATTTGAAAACGGAATCTCCCCGAGACAACGTTGTACCAGTGTCTCGCTCGGGACCGAGATGAACCGGAATCCGAGATTAACTACCTTGCTGCTCACCAACAATCGAAAATTCAGAAGGTATCTCAAAAGACGTTTATGAACACATAATCCTTGAGGATGTCCATGGCTCCATATTAGCAAGAAGGCATCTCGCATCTCATCCTCTTCGTCCTTGACATTTCCAGAGAATTCTATCCATCTGGTGCCTCGAGCATCCCGTTACCACCTCCATAGGAGTACAATAAACTTATGAGTCTAAGGACCAGAACAGGGCATGACCTCGTTCAATCTCACGAGTTATGAGAACAAACCTTTTGCAGATCAACAGCTCAGACGCCAACGACGGCTTCAACTTTAATTCAAGTTCCTTCTTCAGCCCCAGCGTGACAACAACAACCAAGGACGATCCCTAACCTTCCTAAATTCTTTTTTTAATTAAATTCTGATGAGATGTCAAACTCACAAAAGATATATTCCTTATTTTTCTTACACTAATAAATAACACAATTATAAGCAGGTTCGTTCCTAAAGGAGAGTTGAGCTAAAATTGCGATTTAATTTATGAAAATACGAATAATGCAAAAACTATAAAACAAATATGAATGTGAACAATGAGGATGAGAATGATTAGGGGTTCTTTCTCCACTAGTGAACATGAATCTTCTTCAAAATACGTTTACTAACAATCATAGACAAGTTATAAGTTCAACAAGTCCAATAAACTCCAAAGTCACTTCGTAGAATAAGTTCTCTACTCGTGTCTAGTCAATCAAGCCACTTTGAATAAGCTCTCTAGTGTAACTTAACTAACCGGTATGTTTTATGAGTTGAATTGATCCTAACCACATGCTCGTAAGTTCGACATGTTAACTTAGGGTTGTCAAATGCACATCAAAATCCACAACATTCCATTGCAACATTGATGCTTTGCTACTTCTGATTAAATCACCATAACAATTACGGATTACGGATCAATAATCTAGCATTAGTATCGCAAACAAGCTATTTGATTGGCCACTCAAACACTCTGCAAACAATCCATGGTCATAAACGTGGTAAAAGACAAGTAATAAAACAATATTGAGAGAAAGATTAACTTGATAAATTATCAAAGACAAGTCACATAGTTTCGAAGTATCCCTAATCAAACAAGAATTTAGCTACTGGAGTTCATCACAATATAATGGAAGTTAATTAAACAAGCAAACCAAAACATCAATAGGAGTTGGTTAAGCAGATGTGGAATGGTGATGATGTCGCTGACTGCAGCAAATAGGTGGATTGTGGCGTAACTTGGTGATTGGTGGATGTGCTGCTTATATTCTGGAATGCATGGTACTGGAGAGCTTGTGAACTGAAGCTATTGATGGTGATGGTACTGCTGCTGTACAGACAGGTGCAGACAGATGGATGTAGACTGAAACGTAGGTGTAGTGGCGACTGTATGCAGTGGATGTGGTGGAGATGGATGCATGCAGGTGGAAGAGATGGTGGTGTATATGATGTGAAGGTAGTATGCAGATGGAGATACAATTAGTGGCTGTAGAGGGGTTTGGAGAGGAGCAGAGCTTCGTGGAGATGAAAAAAGTTGCAGGAGGTGGTATCAGATGTCTTTTTCTGTAGCTCTTCTCCTCTTTTTATAGCTGGAATTCTCTGCAAATTCGATACAGATGCAAACTCCACTTTCCTTATTTCACTAAATATTCTAATTCTCAACCATCTATTCCTTCCCTGACTTCTCGGTTTGAAACATAACCAATCTCATACCAAGCCAGTACCCCTGGTACGCGATGTTCCGCATTATTTCCAGTCTCCAGGTCGACTCCATTCATCCATAGTAATCAACGGCAGTTGTTAGAGCACTGCTCGGTCGAACTCGCAAGTGTTGCTATCTCAAGCTTGTTGTCAAGTTTAGTTGCCAAAACTATAAGTCTTGATTTCTAGTCTACTTATAGCTAAGTCTCAGATTAGGATAGAAAGTGTAGTTGAGCTTTAAACTTCACGGCGTTCATCGATTGAAGACGAAGAACTACTAAGGGGAGCTTGTGGAACTTCATCAACAAAAGGTATGTGGAGACTTGAACTCATCTATCACTCAAAAGTCTATCTACTCTATCTCCTGTTTGAGACAAAAGTCATATAGCTATATAGACTTCGATTATACACATTTGATATTTCGAGCTGAGTTTAACTCGCTTACATATTTCTCAAAATATGTTGGTAAGATTTCGCTTTAACCAAGTTCATCTTATACTCTTGATGAAAGTCAAAAGATGATCATATGAAAATCGCCTGGTAACATCTTACATGATTTGTGTGATACAGTCATTTGATGTAGACTCGAAATGTTTCGTATTGATTATTTAAATAACTTGAAAATCGTTTTGATGCTAATAGTTTGTGAAAACAACTATTGTCATCCTCTAAGAAAGTTTCAATGATTGAAATAGAGTTTAGAACAAATGGATTTAAGCATAGTATGCGTACTTGCATATATGTAATCCATGTCTGGGAACCATGGTTTGCATACCCGTATGTGTACTAGTTGGTTTGAGAAAGTCCGGGAACCTGGTATGCAACCCGGTACGCGTACTAGCGTAAGGTTCAGGTCCGGGAATTTCTGCTGAGTTTGGATGGTATGCGTACCAGTTCGCGTACTGGCGAAACCCAAACTTGGGCCGGGTGATAGACGCATTTATGTGTCTATTTTCATCTCTTTTATGTATAGTGTTAGTACCCATTTTTGTACTAATTTTGGTATTTTATCCCTTGTAGGTGTTTTTGGAAAAATAGGCTTTTGCGGCAAAATTGGCTCAAAAAGTTGTTAAAGGCTCATGGGAGGACATTTGCTATTCGGACTCTCATTTTGGATAAGGGGTAACCCATTTCCAAGCAGTTGTTAAGCATAGACCGGGTCTGGATAGGGGGAGGTCACATTTCTTCACGTTTTCAAAAACAGAAAAATGGCGGGAATTTGTTTCTTTCACAGACGATTTTGTGGATGGATTGTTGATCAATTTTTAGGGAGATTAAAGGGCTGAATTTGTTTGGGTTTGTTCCTATGGACTTAACAGACGAGGTAAGGGTGTTGGAATGGATCCAAAGTGGCTAGAACTCGAATTGGAAGCGAAAAAAGGTTAAAAATATCACGGTTTATTTTGGGTAAGTTTCTTGGTTTATTTTTGGAAACTTACGTGAAGAAGAGGAAGGAAACTCTTCTTAGAGATTTGTTTCTATCACGGGAGGAGTTTGGACAGCTGAGAACACGTGAAACAGAAAAAAGAAAGAAATATCGCAACTTGTTGTGGAGGAAAAAACCAAAGTTATTCTCGAATTTTCTTTGCTCTACTATGTATAAAAGGGTTGGTTCGAGTCCTAGGAAGGTAACCAAGACCTTAGGGGAAAGTTTAGAGCCTTAGAGAAGCCAGAAAAATTATTAGAAGAGGATCGGGTTCTGCTGCTGCTGCTGTTGCCGGAGAAGACGAAGAACACAGAACAGCGTAAAAAGTAAGTTGCAGAGGCAGACTTATTTTCAGTGACAACGAGTTACGGTCGCATCATCCTGCAGTCACCGAAGCTCTTCAGCAACGATTCCGTCCGCTGTATTAGACTTTCAGCGACTACAGTATACCCTTTACTCCCTTGTAATCAATTTTTGAGCCATAAACATGTATTTTGAGAACACGATTAATATGAGGAGCTAAACCCCTTAGCCGAGGCGACGGAGGAAGCCATTGTTCCATGAAAAGTGGTATAGTTCTATTTTAATTATTTATTGCAATTATTTTACATGATTATTTGCATAGAACTTAAAAGAAAAATTTATTTTTATTGAGTAGTTGTGAGTTGTTTTGATGGAACATGCTAGGTTTTAAAACTTTTGATGTTTCATGCTTTGTGATTACAACTACTACTTCAAAAATCTATTAGAGGCAAATATTAGAATCACTTTAAAGAAGAATATTGCATGAATATTGATTAGAGTTTATCAATTAATTGGTCAATGGTGGAATCCAGAGTCTCGGTATTTTCTTATTATTGTTGAAACAATTTTATTTAATTCTCAAAAATCCTTCACAAGCCCTAGTTGAACGAACTTTACTCACCACTTTCACTACAACTAAAATTTCACATCAATTTTTGGCGCCGCCGACGCGGACTTGTTTTTAGGGTTTTAGATTTATTTTTATTTTTATTTATTTTTTGTTCTATTTTACGTTTTTGGGTATTTGTCTTTTGTCTACAGGTTTTGGAACGTAAAGAAAAAAATTGAGCCAAGGAGTTTGGTGATTTCGTAAAGACTTGGAGCAAAAGATTAAAGCGAAAAGAACGGAAAAGAAGACAACTTTATTTTAGTTATTTTAGTTATTTTTTTTTTAGTTTATTTTTTATTTTTTATTTTTTTTAGGGTTTTGTTTATTTTATTTTCTAGAAAAAAAAATTGTATTAGGGTTTCTTTATTATTTTATTATTTTATAATTTTTCCTTTCTTTGGACTTTTTGGACATTGGACACTATTTTTAATTTTAATTTTTATATACCCTACGGAAGGGTATCCTTTAATTATAAAACTGTTTGCAGAGAAGGAGGACAATTACGATATTGTCTCTGCACCTTGGGTTCGTACACTGACACAGGAGTCAGTGGCCCGAGTCGACTACAACCGATTCATCCCCCGTCTGGAACGGGAGGTAAGGTTCTGAACACTCGCGAATCCCCTGTCAGCGAGTTACTGTATTCCTTAAGGTGCATATCTGCTGAGGACCTGAATACAAACATTTACTTTTTTAGTAAAGGGCAAGGCCTGGCCATACAAGATAAGGGTTCGGATTTCATCACCGTTCTCTTCTTGCCCGCCTTAGGAAAACGATACCGAACGCGAACCTAAGCTTAAAATATTGACTAGAACGAGACCGATAGGGTAACGAGCTTGTAGGAAAGTCGTTCAAAAGGATCGTATTGGGTATTTTGTTAGCCTAACTCAAAGTTCAGGAAGATTACTGTAAGTCGATTAGAGCCGCCTTGTAACCCAAGGAAGCGTTGCCAAAGAGGTAGGGGTATCAAAGCTCATCTGAGCTTCTCCTACTTCTCTTCGACTTACTTTATTCGGATAGTCCTACGAGGTTTGCTAAAATTGTACCCAGTTGCCTCTTGGAAGAGTAAAAGCTGGTCTAGAAACAATCTAAGTGGAGCCATCATGCTTTTTGTTTGCTAAAAATCAATAGGGTTGATTTGGTTGAGTCGTCCTTGATTTGTGATTGCTTATCCTTCTAATTTTAGGAAAATCTTGTGTATGCCTGAACGTAAAAGAGACGCCCTAGGTAGATTTGTAAAAGAAAAACCTAGCAGTTCTAAGCGTCTCGATTACCTTAATCTAGAAGGTCCAATTTTTGGAGAGTCCTGTTTTGAACGTACTCCTTTTACTGAAGAGAGAATCCCCAAAACTCCGATAGCACCAGAAATGGCTACTTTGAAAGCTTTGTTGAATCCGACTAGGACCACTCGTCCCTCGTGTATTAAGTTAGCTGACACAGAAGCCAATTATGAGCTTAGACCTGGGACCATACAGATGCTCCCAATCTTTTTAGGGAAAGAAAATGAAAACCCTTATTTCCATGTTAGGGATTTTGAAGAAATTTGCAGTACCCTAAGAATTAGAGGCTTAGATGATGATGCTTTGAAACTTAGGTTATTTCCCTTTTCCCTGAAAGATAAAGCCAAATCGTGGCTGTATAGTTTGACTTCTGAGTCAATCGAAACATATGAACAACTTACATCTGCCTTTTTCAATAAGTTTTTCCCTAGGCATAAGACATCGTCTATTAGGACGCAAATCTGCACATTCTCACAACAAGAGGGAGAATCTTTGTATAGGTATTTGGAAAGGTTCAATGATTTGTTAATACAATGTCCTCACCATGGTTTAGAAAAGGTTAGGCTAGTTCAGATCCTTTATGAGGGTTTAGATTATCCCACAATATCCACGGTTGAAGCTTTGTGTACAGGTGGGTTTGAGAACCAAACTGTTGATGCGGCAATGGCATTTTTGAATGAAGCCGCCGAAAAGACCCAACAATGGTCATATCACGTCTACCCACTAAGTTTCAGGGATTGAATCTCACTAAATCACGTCCAAACATCCGATCGAAATTCTTCCAGTGAAGAGAAACGTTTTCCCCTCCAAAATTCATTTTTTGAATTTGAGAAGAAGATGTCCTCCTCCTAATCCTGCACGGGTGTCCCTTTAGCACTTGTCTTATGGGGTGCAAATAGTAATTTTTTGGCGTAGATAGTAATTTTTCTGGGGTTCCTCCGACACATTTTTTGGGGTGCTTCCGGTGCATTTCTGGGGTGCCTTTAGTACTCTATCCTGGGGTGTAAACACCACTTTTCGAGCCAATTTTGCCGCAAGAGCTTATTCCCTAAAAAAGACTTAAAACAACTCTATTAGAAATAAAATGAGTCCTAGATAATGCAGTTATGGGTGAAAATGCGTCACACTTACGTGCTTATCAAATTCCTCCACACTTACATTTTGCTAGTCCTCGAGCAAAACCTCAAGAGCCGCTCAACAGGTGGTCATTTGCATAACACCAAGAGAGACCCGCTCAACAGCTGGTCATGTGAATCAAAAGAATAGACCCGCTCAACAGCTGGTCATTTGTGTAACATAGAGAAAGACCCGCTCAACAGCTGGTCAAAAGAAAACAAAAATAATAGAGCCGCTCCACAGCTGGTCATAACAATTTTTTATTTTTTTTTGGTCATTTGTGTAACATAGAGAAAGACCCGCTCAACAGCTGGTCATATCATTTTTTTTTTTTTTGATGATCCGCTCAACAGCTGATCATAAAAGTAAATTCCTAAGGTAGACCCGCTCAACAGCTGGTCATAATATGATAAGGAAACTCCTACAAAAATAAACAAAAAGTTAATCACTCCCCCACACTTAAATCTAACATTGTCCTCAATGTTATAAAGATGAAATTAAAAACATGAACAAGGAGAAACTGTTACTACTTAAAGGAAGTGAGGAAGGATATTACCGTAGTCGACGCATACGCATGGGTTACCTCCAAAGAAGTGCTAAGTTTAAAGTCTTCAGCCAGACTAGGAAAGGATTAGTCACTCGAATCATAAAATAACAGTCGGAACAACTGTGGGTCTTCAAAACCAAATAGAGCTGACCAAAGGAAACTGCAATAAACCAAGAAAATGAACAAGACTAGCATGCCCTTATCTAGTTTCCTGATTAAGATATCTAAATCTAATTGTGGTTCAGGTTCAGGTTCTATGAAAGGGTCTAAATTAAATATTTTCATTGGCTGCCTTTCTTCATAGGTGGGATCCGAATTATTAGGTCCTAAAGTCTGGAAAAACTCAAATAGGAACTTAGAAGCACACAATAATAACCTAAATAACTGAGGATCCTCTAAGTCAATCAGATTTGACTTACATAATTGACCACAATGAGAGTAGTGGTCATTCTTAAGTAAATGTGTCAACTCTATTAACCTAAAGTACTTAGGCTTAGTCTCAGAACTTAATATTCGACACATTTGAAATATAAACGTTCCCACAGTTGGAAGAAAACTATTTGGTGGGAAAACAAAGTCAATCTGGGTATCGTAGCCTGGGCAAACCACATCAACCAGAGGATGGGTTTCTAACGACTGAACTTCTTCCTGGACATCATTAGGTTCGGGAAAACGAGTATGAAGGTAATCTTGTAAAATGGTCGAGGCACAGATATCAAGTCCTAAGTGAGGGGACTTTCTGAGAGTTAAAGGTAAGGCACTAAGAAAGTGATAATCACCCCCAAACTTAGAGTTTTCAGTGTCTCTAGATAGACTAGTCACAATCTCCCTAATTTCTAGATCATCAGATTCTTGGAAATGGTCAATTGATTCTTCTAAGTTATTATCAGGTAGTGCATCTTTACTCATCTCTACGGGTCTATCTTCTTCGTCTAAGACTATTGTTTCTAAGTCGCTAGACTCTAAAACAACATTTTCAGAATAAACCCGTTCCTCTAAACCACTATCGGCTTCGTAATCAAAAGGAAAAACTACATCGTCTAAAACGGTGATATCCCTAATCAAATCCTCGTCCTTTTGAATATGTGAATAATCATAAAAATTATTTGGATTTGAACTAGAAATAATATAATCATTACAAAGCTCAATTGGATTAATAGATTCCTGATCACTATGCCTACATATTTCAGATTCTTCATTATTACTATCCTCATCATCATAATAGTACGAAGATGATTGAACCTTATCTAAATAATTAGTGTTTTTTATTCTAACCTCGTCCTCTAAATTAGGCAAATATTCACCATTGATATCAAGGGTAAAATTGGAAACACTATTTTGAACAATTAGATCTTTTAGAGAAGTTCTTTTCTGGGTCTCTAACAAAAGTTTCTGGGCCGACTCACATGATTTCCTGACATAATCTAGGAAAGAAGGTAAAGAAAGTTCACTCGTATCATTTTCGTCCATAACTAAGTTATTCATTTCTGCAAACTTACGTGCTGTCTCAGCTAACTTACGTGTCGACTCTAGTAAAGAGGAATTATCAGAATTATTCTTGTAAGACCAATTCGTGTGTGGATAGTACTTGGGCTCACCATGGGATGAACCATAACCTTTAAAAGATTGGTGTTCCAAACTACTATTCCCACCATGGTCATAAAAATGATGATGTCCATAATCAAATTTAGGTCGATACTCATTGTATTGGCTTCTATCATACCAGTTCGAACTCTAAGAATTGTGAAGATTCGAGTTTTTAAATTTAATAAAAATATATACAAAAATATTAACAATGGGCGAGAGGTACTGGGACTAAGGATTTAGCCAATCTTCATAACATAAGGTTCACTTATTTATTCTCAACAATTTTAGCTCAAGAAATATAAACATGGACTCTATTTTTGCCAAGGTAGATTCTCAAAACATTGATTGTAAATGTTAAGCATGGGACATCAAATCACCTAAGCTAAGCATGACCCATCTAATCAAATGACAACCAATTAAATCAAATCATATTTCAATTAATTTTAGTGTAAAAGTCATGAAAAGAATAAAAATAAATTTACCCATGTATGAAGTTCAGCCTCCTCCGTCGCCCCAGTGTTGGGGTTTAGCTCTTCATGGTGAAAACATGCTCAAAAGATAGAAACATGGCTCAAAAGGTGTTTTTATTGAAGGAGAATAATAATACAGCGAATCTGCAACGCTTTTCTGGCGTTATAGAAATCACCGTTACAATGAAGTGCTGTTTATAAACGATAAACTGGTTCTGTTGTTGAAGAACGATAGTTCTTTGTGACTGTTTCCGTGTGTCTTATGTTCTTCGTGTTCTTCAGTTCTGCAGCAGCAGAAACAGCAGCAGCAACGGCCTGTAAATCTCAGATTCTCGCCTCCTCAAGCCTTCTCAGCCCCCTAAACTCTCGACAAACCTTCCTTGTACCTGGATCAATCTATTTATACTCCTAATCCTCCTTTAATCCGGTCATATCTCCCAAATAATCTTCATTTATCAATATTATTCTCCACGGCCAAAATTTCCACTTTTTGATCTTCCACGCGTTCTCAGCTGTCAACCTTCCTTATTTATCTTCTTCGCGCATCTCTGTAGTGCAACACACTCGAAACTCATTGATAGACGCATTTATGTGTCTATTTTCATCTCTATTGTGTATATTGTTAGTACCCATTTTTGTACTAATTTTGATATTTTATCTCTTTGTAGGTGTTTTTGGAGAAATAGGCTTTTACGGCGAAATTGGCTCAAAAAGTTGTTAAAGGCACCTGGGAGGACATTTGCTATTCGGACTCTCATTTTGGATAAGGGGTAACCCATTTCCAGGCAACTGCTAAGCACAGACTGGGATTGGATAGGGGGACACCATTTTTTGAACACGGTTTTGGCGGACATAAATTTTTTCTCGCCTGAAGATTTTTCTGGACAGGATTCGGGAGAGATTTTCTTCGAATTTTCTTGCTGGATAGAATGGATTGGGCCTGGTTCAGTCAAACAGGAGTGGTAAGGGTTTTAGATACGCAAAGAAATCAATCTTCCAAGCATATCTCGGCAAAACAGGGATGAATAATATCACGGTAAATTACGGAAATTTTATGGTTTATTTTTGGAAACAAACGTGAAGAAGTGGAGAGAAAATATCCTAGTGGTTTGATTCTACCATCTAACCGTTAATATCACTTCTAGAGACGTGTAGAAGAAAAAAAAAAGAGAAAGAAAATTTGGACCGAAGAAAAGAAGGAATTTCTCGATTTTTAGTTGCCCTATGATGTATAAAAGAGTTGGTACGAGTCATAGGAAAGAAAGGAAGACTTTAGGGGAAGTTTAGAACACCACAGAGCCGAAAAAAATCAACTTGCAGGAAACCGAGTTCTGCTGCTGCTGCTGCTGCCGGAGAAGAAGAAGAAGAACATACAACCCACACTGAACCGTCGCAGACGAATATCGTAGTTCAACAGCAGCAGCTGAGTATCGTTTAAAAACAGTTTCCTGCAGTCATAGAAGACCTTTACCGATGATTTTTTCTTCTGTTTTAGACCTTCAGCGACTACAGTGTACTCTTTTACTCTTTTAATCAACTTTTGAGCTATAAATATGTACTTTGAGCAAGTGATTAATATGAGGAGCTAAACCCCTTAGCCGAGGCGACGGAGGAAGCCATTGTTCCATGAAAAGTGGTATAATTCTATTTTAATTATTTTTGCAATTTTTTATATGATTATTTGCATAGAACTAATATAGGAAAATTGATTTTTATTGAGTAGTTGTGAATTGTTTTGATGGAACATGCTAGGTTTTTAAACTTCTGATGTTTCATGCTTTATGGTTACAATTATTACTTCAAAAATCTATTAGAGGCAAAATATTAGAATCACTTTAAAAGAAAAAATTGCATGAATATTGATTAGAGTTTATCACTTAATTGGTTAATGGTGGAATCCAGAGTCTCGGTGTTTTCTTTATATTTTTGATACAACTTATTTGAATTGTTGAGTTTAATTTAAGTCTAAAAAATCCTTCACAAGTCTTAGAGTTCGAATCCTATTTTCCATTTGTACTACAATTACAAACCACATCAATTTTTGGCGCCGCTGCCGGGGACTTGTTTTTAGGGTTTTAGATTTATTTTTATTATTTATTTATTTATTTTATTTTTGTTCTTCTTTACGCGTTTGGTATTTTTTGATTCTTTTCAGATTTGGAGCGGAGTAAAAAGGAAAGGAAAAAGTGTTATAAGAGGAAAGCATAGCCAAAGAAGGAAAGAAAAGAGGAATCCAAAGGAGTGAAGAAAAAGATTTTTTTTTATAGTTTTTTTATAGTTTTTTTTTTTTTTTTTAATTTTTAGAAATTGTAAATAGGGTTTTATTTTTATTTTTTGTAATTTTTTATTTTTGGACTTTTTTTATTTTTATTTTTGGGACTTTGGACATTATTTTATTTTTATTTTTATATACCCTACGGAAGGGTATCCTTAAATATAAAACTGTTTGCAGAGAAGGAGGACAATTACGATATTGTCTCTGCACCTTGGGTTCGTACACTGACACAGGAGTCAGTGGCCCAAGTCGACTACAACCGATTCATCCCCCGTCTGGAACGGGAGGTAAGGTTCTGAATACTCGCGAATCCCCTGTCAGCGAGTTACTGTATTCCTTAAGGTGCATATCTGTTGAGGTTCTGAATACGGGCATTTATTTTTCTAGTAAAGGGCAAGGCCTGGCCATACAAGATAAGGGTTCGGATTTCATCACCGTTCTCTTCTTGCCCGCCTTAGGAACACATAACCTACGCGAACCCGAGCTTAAAATATTGACTAGAACGAGACCGATAGGGTAACGAGCTTGTAGGAAAGTCGTTCAAAAGGATCGTATTGGGTATCTTGTTAGCCTAACTCAAAGTTCAGGAAGATTACTGTAATTCGATTAGAGCCGCCTTGTAACCCAGGGAAGCATTGCCAAAGAGGTGGGGGTATCAAAGCTCATCTGAGCTTCTCCTACTTCTCTTCGACTTACTTTATTCGGATCGTCCTACGAGGTTTGCTAAAATTGTACCCAGTTGCCTCTTGGAAGAGTAGAAGCTGGTCTAGAAACAATCTAAGTGGAGCCATCATGCTTTTTGTTTGCTAGAAATCAATAGGTTTGATTTGGTTGAGTCGTCTTTGATTTGTGATTGCTCACCCTTCCAATTTGGAAACTCTTGTATGCCTGAACGTAAAAGAGACGCCCTAGGTAGATTTGTTAAAGAAAAACCTAGCAGTTCTAAGCGTCTCGATTACCTTAATCTAGAAAGTCCAATTTTCGGAGAGTCTTGTTTTGAACATTCTCCTGAAGAGAGAATCCCTAATACTCCGATAGTACCAGAAATGGCTACTTTGAAAGCTTTGTTGAATTTGACTAGGACCACTCGTCCCTCGTGTATTAAGTTAGCTGACACAGAAGCCAATTATGAGCTTAGACCTGGGACCATACAGATGCTCCCAATCTTTTTAGGGAAATAAAATGAAAACCCTTATTTCCATGTTAGGGATTTTGAAGAAATTTGCAGTACCCTAAGAATTAGAGGCTTAGATGATGATGCTTTGAAACTTAGGTTATTTCCTTTTTCCCTGAAAGATAAAGCCAAATCGTGGATGTATAGTTTGACTCCTGAGTCAATCGAAACATATGAACAACTTACATCTGCCTTTTTCAATAATTTTTTCCCTAGGCATAAAACATCGTCGATTAGGACGCAAATCTGCACATTCTCACAACAAGAGGGAGAATCTTTGTATAGGTATTTGGAAAGGTTCAATGATTTGTTAACACAATGTCCTCACCATGGTTTAGAAAAGGTTAGGCTAGTTCAGATCCTTTATGAGGGTTTAGATTATTCCACAGTATCCACGGTTGAAGCTTTTTCTGCATTTGCGGTTTCCTCGTTAACAAAATTTTTGGTGTCTGTGTTATTTCTTTTTCGCATTATATTTTGTTATATAATAGAAATATCACAGGTTGTGCGTAGTTCAATCAATTAGAGAATCCAACCTTTGGTTGTTGATTATATTGAATACACACTTGAACATTGGTCTTTGGTACAGTTCAAGTTGTTTCACATAATAATCAGGCTCGTGGATTTCTATCTGTTTGATTTGCTGATTATATTGTGAAACAGAGATACAACTCTTGGATATATTTCCATTGATTGAGTCTGACTGTCTAGTTGATTCTCTTGGAATTATATTAGAGTTTGTCCATACAGATTGCTAAGTAATATTGGGTGTGGTTGTTAGACCCCCTCTTTTTCAGATATGAAATATGCTCTTCCATGTATTGTTGCTTGTAAACCTTAAACGTCTTAAACTTTACTTGTAGATTTTGATGTCGCTCCTTTGTTGGTGATGATTGTGTGTTTCTATGGATCTGTTGTTGTCGAGAGAGAATGGTGCTACCTGCAAATCAAACTACAAGAAAGAAGCTTTCATCTTTAAACGTCACCCTCATGATTGACGAAATTAGCACTCAAGAGATCAAAAATAGTGCTGAAATTGGTGTGAAGTGGGGTAGCTCACCATTCTAACCAGAATTAGCGTACGGTGACACAGACTCTAAAAATCTTTTTTAGTCAGCTACAAAGAGTTGAAGGTCGGTGCCTCACTTGATGTAAATATGGGTAGTCTCCACTAATGATTGATCAGCAACTCTAATATTAAATATCTTCCTGCTCCTAATTTGCATCACCGACATGGTTAAGTTGATCCACAAACAGTAAATGACTTCTCGCAAAGATTAATAGCACCTAATGTGTAATATTCTCTAGCAATTCTAATTTCCATTAATTTGTCTAGAATTCCGTATGTAAACATAGATAGAAGTATACTAGTGACTCTAAAATCTCTAAAAGTTGGAAGTTTGTATACGTCATTTTTTTTAGAACTCTACCCCCATACTTAAATCAAACATTGGCCTCAATGTTTCAAACCAGTGCAAAAAGAATAAGAGGAACACTTGGAAAAGAAAAGGAAGTAAGATTTGGAATTGTTCACCTGATTGACGCATACGAGTAACGTTCAAAAATAGATTCCCCAAATATCAACAATTTGAAAATTTGGGGATCCACCCATAAAACAATCTGCATATATAACAATAGCTTCACAAGAATATTAGCAAATGCAAGGAAAAATGAAACCATCATCTCAAAAGAGTCACTCCCACACTTAGTTCTTTCTACACTCGGAAGCGTATACAAAACATAAGTGGAAGGAACTTCTATCGATTCCTCTTGGCTAACCTGCATGCTATTAGATTCAAACACATATGGTGGATACTTAGATGCAAGAAATTCAGATAATATTTTTGAAGCACACAATTCCAACCCCAAATGAGGTATCTTTTTAAAAGTCGGGTTAACAACTCTATGAGAAACTACTTCAAGTTTTTGAGGATCATCATTAGATAGAGATTCATGTAAAGGGTTAGACAAACCTTGCAAAGCCTCATGTATTACCGGATCCTCAGTACTGATGTTATAGCATAGCTCAGTTGAACCCACCAAGCGTTGGTATGTCAAGTTTGGTTGTCATATTTTAGTGAATCAAAACTCATCTAAGAGTCTCTTGATTATGTAACTAGAGACAACTTCGTATAGGTTAGACTAGAAAGTCTAGGATTATGAGATATACAAGTATTACTCGAAGACCTGAAGAATGTGAAGAAGTAACAAGCTACAACGACGACATCATCCTTCCTATTGAGGTTAGTAATATTTGACTTGAACTGTTCCATTCCTAACGTATCTTTCAAGTCGTGCTATATTGAAAACATAATTACGAAGCTGTGAATGATTATACTCTAATAGTGAGACATGATGATCATAGTCTTAAGGAATTAGAATACGAAGTATAACGCTTATCTTTTGAACTTCATATATATGACATTGACATAATCGTATGAATGCTATTATGATTATGTGTATGGGTGAAGGTGAAGATTTCATCCTAGGAAACAATATTTACATTTGTTTAAAGGAAGTACATTCATGAACTTGTTTTATGAATCGAAAGGGAAATCGCTAGGCTTATTGGTATTGTTATTCATTGCATATCTTTGGATTACCAATATGTGTGAGTTAGTAGAACCGATCAAAACTTGTTATGTATCTTGGTATAACTAATCATAGTTCCTGACTTATGATTTGGTATGACTTTTATTAGTGCAACCGATCCTAAGTAATCACCTGAGATGGTATGATCGATATTTGTAATTGGTGTGACCGATCCTAGTAATTGGTGTGACCGATCACAAAAGAGTTGTGTAATTGATCCTTGTAATTGGTGTAACCGGTCCTAGTAATTTGTGTAACCGATCCTGGTAATTGGTGTAACCGATCCTAGTGACTTGTGTAACCGATCGCAAGTAATACCATGAGTATATGGTAACTGGTCCTGGTAATTGATGTAACCGATCCTGGTAACTGATGTAACCGGTCCTAGTAACCATATTGAGGTAGAACCGATCCTTGTATTTGGTAAAACTGTAAACCCATGATTAGTGATTTGATAATTGACCAATCACATAGTTATCTTGGAATATAGATGAACCAATTCTAAACTTGTTTGGAAGTGTGGTATAGTCGATTCCAAGATTGTAAATATGAAAGAGGATTTACAAAGAAAAGATGTCAACATACTTTGAACACGAACAATAACTCTTATTTTTTATTGTTCAAAGATATTCCTTAATAACTCAAGGAGATCCCGGTCCGAAATAAATTAAGAATCTTTTAATTAAGGTTGTTAGTTTTATATGCTTTAATTACCAGCAATTAAATGCATATCTCTAGAAAATAAAAATTGGTAATGTGCATTTACTAATTGGAGATTTTCTATTGAGAGATTTCGGAAAATATTGAACAAAGCATTTCTAGGAATTATGAAAACCGATTTGAGCATTTATTGCATATCTTAAGAATATTTCGGTTTTGGAAATTCCTTGGTGTCCAAACATCCTTGGTCTATAAATACCCAAGTTTGCATTTCGAGCAAACGATCCTAAGAGCCAGGCAAACTTCATCTTTTTGTTGTTTCTGGTGGAGCCGTCTATCCGGAGAGGAAAGTACCCTAATTAGGCGAAATCTCTTACGACCGCTCGTTTAAAGACTTCTGTGGGATCAAGAAGCTCTATGAGTACCGTTGGTGGGAAACTAGATAATTGCAGTTTATTTTAGTTTTCAATTGATTTGATTGACTAACGGTTGTTGAACTTTGATTGCACCTAGTTTGTTTATTCTTGAGAATCTTCTCTTCTGATATAAGATTCACTCAAACTAGATTGAAGTGTCGACGGGATCTTTAGAACTGTTTGTAGATCTAAAGACATCTTGTGATAATCCATTGTTAACAGACTCAGTTCTGTGCATGATTGATCACAAGAGATTCAAGTGGTGTTGTGCAAGTGTTTATTGAAGATTAAAGAAGATTTGAAGAAAAAGAAGATTTCTTATTTGGTTTCTATATCTTTGGGTGTGCACATCGGCTGGGATCCAACTAGTATCGGATTTATTCGATTGATTAGTTGTGTAAGATCGGCATCACCTTATAGTTTCTTGTTGGAATCTATATTGATTGATTGCAAATCTAAACTCTGCTACTTCGGTAGTCATTGGATAGATTGATCTAACCAGTCGAAGGAGTTTATTTGTTAAACGGAAGAGCCTAAACCATTATTGGCTTCGTAATCAAAAGGAAATACTACATCGTCTAAAACGGGGATATCTCTAGACAAATCCTCGTCCTTTTGAATAGGTGAATAATTATTAAAACTATTTGGATTTGAACTAGAAATAACATTATCATTATAAATCTCAATTGGAGTAACAAATTCCTGATCACTATGCCTACATATTTCAGATTCTTCATCAACACTATCCTCATCATAATCGTCATTATAATAGCATGGAAATGGTTGAACCTCATCTAAACATGTAGTACAATTCTAACCTCGTCATCTTGATTATGCAAATAACTATCATTATTTTCAAGGGTATTATTGGAAACACTGTATTGGAAATTAAGATTATTTCGAGAAGTCTTTCGTTCGTCTCAACCATCAGCTTGAGGGATTCCTCTATAGAAAGTTTTCTCAATGGTGTAGTTCGTCTATTCATTTCTGACGTAAACCTATTTGTTTGCTCAGTTAACTGCTTAAGAGACTCTTCTAAAGATACAGGAAGGATCATAAATAGGAACAGAAGGATCATAATAAGGACTAGTTTTCAACAGTTTGATTGTATTGTCCAAAGACGAGGTACTAGCAATATAATAATCCTTATTTTCTTGCTCGTATGACCGGTGTGTGTGTGGATAGTAATTGGGCTCACCATGGTATGAACCATAACCTTCAAAAGGTTGGTGTTCCCAACCACTATTTACACTATGGTCGTAATATGAATAATGTCCATTTTGAAACTCAGTCGGATATTCATTGTATTGGCTATTGTAATACCAGTTCGACATTCTAACTGCAAGGGAATTCTAAACAATCACAAATAAGTCTGACTTGACCAAATCAAACCTATAAAATCTAGTAAACAATAAGCATGATGGCTCCTTTAGATTGTTTCTAGACCAGCTTCTACTCTTCTAAGAGGCAACTGGGTACAATTTTAGCAAACCTCGTAGGACAATCCGAATAAAGTAAGTCGAAGAGAAGTAGGAGAAGCTCAGAGGAGCTTTGATACCCCCACCTCTTTGGCAACGCTTCCCTGGGTTACAAGGCGTCTCTAATCGACTTCCAGTAATCTTCCTGAACTTTGAGCTAGGCTAAAAAAATACCCAATACGATCCTTTTGAACGATTTTCCTATAAGCTCGTTACCTTATCGGTCTTGTTCTAGTCAAAATTTCGGTATTGTTTTCCTAAGGCGGGCAAGAAGAGAACGGTGATGAAATCCGAACCCTTATCTTGTATGGCCTGGCCTTGCCCTTTACTAGGAAATTAAAATCCGTATTCAAAGCCTCAACATATATGCACCTTAAGGAAGACAGTAAACCCGCTGACAGGGGATTCGCGGGTGTTTAAAAGTTTACCTCCCGTACCAGACGGGCGAAGAACCACTGAAGTCGACTCGGGCCACCAACCCATATGTCAGTGTGCAAACCCGAGAGGCCGAGACAGTATCGTAACCGTCGTCCTTCCCTGCAAACAGTTTATATTTAACCTTTAACCCTTCCTTAGAGTTTTAAAAATAATGTCCAAAATAATGTCCCAAAAATAAAGTTCAAAGTCCAAAAATAAAAGATTACAACAATAAATCCCTAATTACAGTTTCTAAAAATAAAAAGAAATAAAATCTAAAATAAAATAAAATAACTATATACAAAAATCTTCTTCTTCACTCCTTTGGACTCGTCTTTTCTTTCCTTCTTTGGCGATGCTTTCCTCTTATAACACTTTTTCTTTCCTTTTAGCTTCGTTCCAAATCTGAAAAAGAATCGAAAAATACCAAACTCGTAAAGAAGAACAAAAATGATAAAATCAAAAAACAAATAAATAAAACCTAAAAACAAATCTAAAAACAAGTCCGCGTCGGCGGCGCCAAAAATTGATGTGATTTTATGTTGTTGTAAAAAGTGATAAGTAGAGTTCGTTCAACTCGGACTTGTGAAGATTCGAGTTTTTAAATTTAATAAAAATATATACAAAAATATTACAAAGGGTGCGAGAGTTACTGGGACTCAGGATTCCACCGAATTCAAAACATAGGGTTCAATTATTAATTCTTTGACAATTTTAGCTCAAGAAAAACATGGACTCTATTTTTTCCAAGGTAGATTCTCAAAACATTGATTGTAAATCCTAAGCATGATGTATCAAAACACCTAAGCTAAGCATACATCATCAAATTAAATGACAACAAATTAATTCAAATCATAATTTCAATTAAAATTAATGCAAAAGTCTTAAAAAGAATTAATAAAATTACCCCAAGTATGATATTCGCCTTCCTCCATCATCCCAGTGTTGGGGTTTAGCTCCTCATATTAGAAATATGCTCAAAAGTTGATTTCATTGATCAAATAAGGTGTTTTCATTAAGAAGGATGAGCTGTAGTTACATAAAGCTTTTTGCAAGGGAAGCAATGGTCGCTGAAAGTTTAAAGCGATTACGGTTAGAAACGATAACAGCTTCCTGTAGTTGAATATAAGACTGCTTCTGCGACGGTTTGGTGTGGGTCGAAGTTCTTCGTATTCTTTGCGACTGTTCAGTGTGGGTCAATGTTCTTCGTGTTCTTCAGGCCTGGCAGCAGCAGAAACAACAGCAGCAGTGGCCTGTGAATCTTTGATTCTCGCCTCCTCAAGCCTTCTCAGCCCCCCAAACTCTCGACACCCCTTCTATATTACCCAAAAAATCTATTTATATCAAAAATACCGATTAAATCTCTCCAAAATCTCTTCCTTTCTCTTCACGGCAAAGTTGCGGCAATTTCTTGTTTTAGGATTTCCACGCGTTTCTGAGCTTTCCTTTTGATTCTAAACTCTTCCTTAGATAGATATCAAGCTTTGGGAAGGTTTATAGCACTTTAATCTCTCTAAAATTTCCTAAAATCGGTCACACACGTGACTTTCCATATTTTGCTGTTGAGATAAAAATCCGTCGATTGAGCCCAGTTTAATCGATTTCAACACCCATGTTAGATTATTAGACCCATAAGGAGTCTACCCTATGAAAATCAGAGGGTTAATCGACCTCAAACTCCTCCAAATCACTACCACCAAAACTGCCAGAAACGTGTATATATTTTGGTTTTGGTTTCCCGCCAAAATTTAGAATTTGAACGTGAAGGGGTAAGGTTACCCCTTATCCAGTGGTCGCCCCTTATCCGTTGCTGGAGTCCGCATAACACTCGTCCCTTGGGTTGCATTTATCAACTTTTCGAGCCAATTTCGCCGCAAAAGCTTATTTCTCCAAAAACACCTACAAAGAGATAAAATACCAAAATAAGTACAAAAATGGGTACTAACAATATACACAATAGAGATGAAAATAGACACATAAATGCGTCTATCAATCTCTTTACAAAGAAATATGATATCTTTGTTTGAACATCTCTTTGCTATACAATTTCGCTTTACAAATTTACAAGTCCGACTTCGTGCCATTATGGCGGAACTAAATTGTGAGTACAAAATTTAGTTTTGCATCAAGTTTTTCGGTCGGCTGTCCCACCGTGGCAGCGGTCATCTAGGATAAATGGTAAACATTAGAAGATAAATATTAAAAAACGAAAATACAATAGATATATTTAGAAGTTCGATTATATAATAAAAATATAAAAATAATTATAAGTTGGTAAACATTAATTAATTTGAAGAGTTTGCTCGTGAAATAAATAAAAATTAATAAAGTGTTCCACAAAGGAAACACCTATTATTACATACTAGTCTACCACCTGCAGCTAATCATATTGCTGATATGCCTCTCCACCACCACTCAGGTGGAAAGAGTGGTGGCAAGCTTAGCTCGGTTGGAGAGAAATTTTTGAAAATCATGCCAACAGGAGTTTGTAACATAATTGTGGATGATTGTAATTTATGTCGACAAATGTTTACAGAGAATATCATTCAACAGGTTTGGTTGTGGCTGATTGCAATTCATTTACTAGATGTTGAATTGAATTCCAAGGTGCTGCTACCGAACCTTTCTGAACCTCTTCTATTTGAGTCGGAAAACTGATATCTTTAACCAACCGTTGATCAAACAATTCATGTGTGCAATCTCATACTCAGTTTCACTTGTCATTTGAAGCACCAATTCAAAGTAGAGACTGATAACTTGTTGCAACATTTTATCAAACAACTTTCTGGCATTCCCACTGTCACCTTCTTTAACAGAATTAGCAAACAAGAATTTTGATCGGTACCCATGATTCAGAATCAATATACCTTGTACGCCAAACAATCCTTCTATTTCAAGTTCTCTATTTTTCATCAATCATTTGGATCATCAGTCACCTTCACATAAAATTCGATTTTAAACAATGAATTCAACAATTCGACGACCAACTAATCAATTAAAACAATAAAAGGGTGCTAATTGAGAGTCACAATTTCCCCTATCTTTGGTTTTCGAAAATTTAAATTGGATATTAAACAAAATCAAAATCTAATTCAAAAGCAAGTTTTACCTTAATCAGTTAAAAAAATACCTCACTAAATCTCTTTTGCGAATGTATTATCATCATCTTCCTCTGTTCTTCTTTGTCTTAGTTGGTGATTTATGAAGAACAACAACGGAGAAAATGGAATCAGATGATGGCAATGGAGATGCTATTATTGCTTCTATGGTTCCATGTTTGTTAATAAAATTATCATTATTGTTGTCAAAATAACACGAAGAAAAAGCAACTCGTGAAGAATATACTAATAGAGATAGAGAAGAAGACTCAAGGGGTCGGATTTCTGTGTTAAGATTTTAAGGTTTAAAACTGTGAATAAGTAAAAACACTAACAAAATATCTTATCGATCAATGAGAAATTAACCAAACTCGTGAGGAACTGACCAGGATAACAGAATTGGATGGAGAAGTGCAAAACATGCCTATATTTGAAAAGTTGAAAAAAAAAACGGGAATAGATTTGTAAGCACGATTTTTGAATAGGTCTATTTATTCGAAGGAATATATAATTTGTTCTTATAGTCTAACCATAAAAATATTTGTTTTTATCTTTTTTTACACATTTCTAAAAATAATAAAATTACCAAACTGTTTAAGTATATTGGAAATATGAGATAAACATAATAGAAACAAAAGTAGAGGAGAAGAGAATCAGTGTATTCCATTCATTGACTATTCTCATATAAATACAAGAGAGAGATAACTCTAGCTATTACATGTGTTAGCTTGCATGTGAGGTGGTATTACATGTGTCTAGAAGAAGGGAGGTGCATGACATGTGTCCAAGGAGAAGGGAGGTGCTTTGACATGTGGTCATCCACACATATTCTTACAACACTCCTCCTTTGACGACCACCATTACAAACTTATTGCTTTGTCAAAACCTTGCCAGAAAACGTTCGTCGATGAAAAACTGGTCGAAGGAAAAAGACAATTGAGCTTCTAAAAATGGCGTCGCTTGCCAAAACTTTTCTCCTTTGTAAAACCGTGTCAGGAAAAATACTTCGCACGAAAACCTAAACGAGAAGAACAACCTCAATCGAAGTTGTATTTCTAGTATTTTGTTGTATCATTAAAAACCTTGCCGAGTAACAAAACTCAGTGGGAAAAAGTAACCTCGGTGAAGGAAAAGAGTACAACATACTTTTGGCGTCATCATTGCATCGTTGGATACTCCCCCCTGATGATGACATATCCCCATGATTGCATTTCTTGTCTCAGAGTTGTCTCGTTAAAAACCTTTCCAGGTAACAAAACCTTATGGGAAAAAGTAACCTCGGTGAAGGAAAAGAGTTCAACATTGCACTAGACGCTTTCCCTGACATAGGATAATTTCTTTAGTCCAATACAGTTATGGGAGCTTGGACAATTCCATTAGTCCTATATGGTCGGACTCTTCCTTTAGTCCAATGCAGTCAGACACTTCCTTTAGTCTTTTGTATTCATGCAATCACGGAAGTCGGACAATTACTTTACTCCGGTGCATTTGGGAAATTCCTTTAGCCCTCTTTATGTCAACATCACATCATTGGATGCTCCCCCTGATGTCAACATCTCCTCATGATTTTTATTTATGGTATTACTGTTGTCTCGTTTAAAACCTTGTCGAGTAACAAAACCCTGTGGGAAAAAGTAACCTCGAAGAAAGGAAAAAAGAGTTCAACATACCATTAGAAGCTCCCCCTGATGTTGGACAATTTGTTTAGTCCATAATGGTCATGGGAGTTTTATACAATTCCTTTAGTCTTACGCATGCAATCACGGGTTTCAGGCAATTCCTTTAGTCATGTACTTTTCTCATGTAGTCATGGAAGTTCGGACAGTTTCTTTAGCCCTATACTTCTCACATGTTTTTCAAATGTGGACTTAGGTAATGACTTAGTAAATAAGTCTGCCACATTTTCATCAGAATTTACTTTACTGATTTGAATGTTTAGAAGACATTGTTGTTGCTTATTGTAAAAGAACTTCGGTGATATATGTTTCGTATTATCACCCTTAATGTACCCTTGCTTCATCTGTTCGATGCAAGCTGCATTATCTTCATAAATGCAAGTTGGCTCTTCTGTGGTATAACTCAAACCATATGTGTAATGATAGACCTTAACCATATACACTCAAGAACCACCTCATGTAGGGAAATGATCTCAGAGTGGTTCGTGGAGGTAGCCATAAGGTTTTGCTTGGTCGATCTCCAGGATATCGCTGTATTCCCTATGGTGAACACGTATCCAGTTTGGGATCGACCTTTGTGTGGGTCTGAGAAGTACCCAGCATCAGCAAAACCAACCAAAACATCATTTGAGGTTTCGGTGTAAAGAGTCGAAATTACATTAGCATCTCTCCTTTCGTCTTCATAGGGATAATACAAACCCAAGTCAATGGTTCCCTTTAGGTATCTTAAGATATTCTTTATACCAATCCAATGACGTTGTGTTGGTGCTGAGCTATATCTAGCTAACAAGTTCATTGAGAACAAGATATTTGGTTGAGTACATTGCTAACTACAATAATGCGCCTATTGCACTTAGATAGGGACATCCTTCTCCCAATACCTTTTCGTCACCTTCCTTTAGACGAAATGGATCTTTATGTACATCTAAATTTCGACCATTCATGGGAGTGCTAGCCGGCTACACTTTGTCCATATTAAATTGCCTGAATATCTTATGGACATATGCAGACTGGTGAATTAATATTCAACAAGCTCGATGTTCTAGTTTAAGTCCTAGACACATCCGAGTTTTCCCAAGATCTTTCATCTCAAATTTGGATTTCAAATAGCTGTCGATTTCTCTTAATTCGTCAAGAGTACCTACTATGTTCATACCGTCAACATAGGAAGCTATACATGCAAATTCGGAACTCGTTTTCTTTACAAACACGCAGGGGCACAATTTTTTACTTGTATATCCCTTCCCAATCAAATAATCACTTAGACGGGTATACCACATCCGACTGGATTGTTATAATCCATAAAGTGAGCGTTTTAACTGGATTGCAAACGCACTTTGTGGTTTAGAGTTACTTGATTTTGGCAATGAAAGGCCATCTAGCACTTTCATGAATATCTATGTATCTAGATCCCCATATAGATATGATGTAACCACATCGATAAGCTGCATTTCAAGCCCTTCTGAAAACTGCCAAGCTCATACAATTAGCAGAACATTATGATGTTCACTACAAAATAATAAGCGATCCAGGGGTTTGTGAGAAACCTCGCGCCACAAGGTGAATCTTTTTACTTTAAGACTTCATTCCTCTCACTACGCTTTGTGACAAATAATCATATATGTCTCGTAGGCTTTACACTTGGTGGGTTAGCACTACCATACCAAATACCTGTATATTTGTCAAAGAACTAAGTTCTTCCTGGATTGCGAAGGCAAAATATGCTCTTTTTGAGATTAATCAATATAGAGCATGGTTCGATCTCATTTTGCTCTACTTTTGGAGCAACTATGTATGAATTATATCATCAACATCCATGCATGATCCTTCCATTGACTCATGCACATTCTCATAATCCAATAGGATTTCATTGTTCTCTAGAATCATCTAAAACTTCGGAGCGTCCTCCAGTATGATTCATGGACATAATTAGAGACAATATCATGAGATGATTGCGGATGATATAAACATTAGATTGTGCCTTACTCACCCACTTCCTTTCTAGGTGAGCATTAGTCGAACCTGGTGGTCTCTCCAACTTCCCTTTTGGATCCACGGCCTCAACCACACTTCCACAAAATGTAGTTGCAACACCTTAGTTTATGGTGCTCCTGTATTAAGGATTTCTAACCTTGCAGACATGCTTACAATTGGTGTGTGTGATCTCGTCACTTTAGCGATATCAATAGATGCATCAGGCAAT
Source organism: Papaver atlanticum (assembly GCA_023531105.1). Taxonomy (NCBI): domain Eukaryota; kingdom Viridiplantae; phylum Streptophyta; class Magnoliopsida; order Ranunculales; family Papaveraceae; genus Papaver; species Papaver atlanticum. Next base: position 194,749 of record JAJJMB010009300.1, on the reverse strand, counting down.
AGAATCTGCCACATTCAAAATATTGATAATTCTTTTCACTTCACTTTCACATTGTGGAGTGCAGGGATCAAGATGAGATAACGTGGAAACACACCACGACAATTCCTGTTGTTCCCTTTGGAAGTCCTTTTCCATACCTCCCCCTAACGACGGGAAGGTTGTCTCATCAAAGTGACACTCCGCAAATCTAGTGGTAAAGAGATCGCCTGTCAAAGGTTCTAAGTAGCGTATAATTGTTGGGGATTCATATCCACATAAATACCTACTCGTCTTTGTGAACCCATCTTAGTACATTGTGGGGGCGTAATAGGAACGTATACGGCACAACCAAATATGCGTAAATGTGAAATATCAGGCTCATATCCAGTTACCAACTGGTACGCAAAAAATGGTCGGCTAGCAGTGAGTCTAAAACGAATAAGTAATGGTGCATGCAATATGGAGTACCCACATGCAGTAATAGGCAGGTTGGAACGCATAACCAATGCCCTAGCTATCATCTGTAACCTTTTGATGATAGCTTCTGCGAGATCATTTTGAGTGTGTACATGGGGTACGGGATGCTCTACGTCCATTCCATTAGACATACAGAAATCATCAAATCCTTTAGATGTAAATTCTCCAGCATTATCAGGTTTGATAGACTTGATTAGATAATCAGGGTGGTTAGCCATTAATCGTATAATCTGTGCTGGGAACTTTACAAATGCAACATTTCTTGTGGACAACAATGCAACATGTGACCAACGGGTCGAAGCATCATCCAGAACCATAAACTAAATGGTCGCATTCTGGATGTATAGGTCCATGAATATCACCTTGTATTCTTTGTAAAAATGGAATACTTTGTTTGGTATCTTTAGCATAGGATGGTCTTGATCCTATCTTTGCTAAATAACAAGCTTTGCATAATGAATGATATGCCTTTGATAAGGACATCGAAGAAGAATGGGCAGGGGGTGCGCTTAAATTACTTTGGAAGATGAAGGTTGCGCTTCTCTTACTTTAGAAGGCATAAAATGTGCATCAATTACTTTAGAATGCACATTGTTACTCTGCATTGTAACAATCTTTTGTCCCATTTTCTTTTTCATTCGAAAAAAAGGATGTCTGTGTGAGTTCTTCAAAACACGGATCATCATATCACGACCTAGGTGCCCTAGTCGATCGTGCCAAAGCTTATACAAGTCACTGGCCAACAGTTCATCGTTGGCAACCATATGGTATTCGATAATCCTAATAGTGGTGATATACAATCCACTAGAGTGACTCATTAGTTTCTCTAATATGCGTTTCCTTCCGCATTCACTAGAGGTCACATATATGTACTCAATTCCATTTTCACAGTGAGTTTCCAAGTGATAACCATTTGCACGGATATCCTTGAAACTCAACAAGGTGAGGTTATCTCTTGGTGCATATAGAGCTTCTGTGACTTTAATCATTGTGCCGTTTGGCAACAAAAGTTGAGCCATACGTCGCCCAATTATTACTTATGATGATCAAATCATCGCAATCACAGAGGTATTACAAGGAGTAAGATACAAATAATTGTCTATTTCTTAGGATAGTGTGGGTGCTTCCACTATCACCTAGACATTATATTTCTCCTTAAGACATTCCTACAAGTACATTAGGTAGGAATGTTATTAAAAGGAACAATATATCTCACTTTCTTTTGAGATTTCTGTCCCATTAGAATGATGTCCTTTTCATTCTAATATACATGCTAAACAATAGAATATCATAAACAAAGTAAAATTCTACATAATAGAAAAACAAGTACTTATAGATAAAAAAATACATGCAACATTAAACAAATCGTAGTCTAAGACAACATAAAGTACAAGAGACTAAATGTATTTAGGCCCACGAAAATTCAGGTACTTCAATTGCTGGGGTAAAGTCTGAATTGCCCAGGAAGTCTGAAATTATGAGATTGACGTCAGGGTTAAGATTATTTTCGTTCGTGTAGTGAACTTCTTGCTCGAGAGTTTCCCGGTACATTTTGTAGCTTGCAACTACGTTGACACTATCCTTACATTGCTTTTATCAATGTCCGGTAAATTCGTACTTGTAACAAGGCGCATTTCCATCTGCGGCCTTTTTAGTAGAGGGATTCTTAGGTGTTTTCTCGAACTTAGGGCCGCTAACACTATGGCAAGAATTTACTTCTCTGTGCCCATAAATATGGTGCTCAAGTCCTCTTGAGTCCACAAAAACGACAAATTCTGGTACCATTTTCCCGTGGCCAAGTTTCTTTATGGACGAGATATATTATCAAAACCAAATTTCCTTATGGTTATGTGGGTAACACGGATATGTCATAGTTCAATTTCTGATCATACCCCAGTCAACGGAATTAAATAACCAAATTTCTTTATGGTTATCAAAGGTGTAAAGAATAAGCCAAATTTCGTTATGGCTATTAGAAGTGCAAACCATAAACCAAATTTCGTTATGGTTATTAGAGGTTCAAACTGTAAACCGAGTTTCGTTATGGTTATTAAAGGAGCAAACCCGTAAACCAAACTTCGTTATGGTTATCGAAGGTTCAAACAGGTAAACCAAATTTTGTTATGGTTATCGAAGTTGAAACCGCTTGGAAAACAAGCGCTCCGTTTGTGAACCATTTTTATTTATGGTTATAACAGGGACCAATCATTTGCTAACCAACTTTCTTTATGGTTTAAAGATTGCAAACAATTTGATAATAAGGCTGACAAAATAGCCAACTGACAACAGGCCCATTAATAAAAAAAGTAAACTATGGGCTCATTTATCATTTACATGCGCATAATTATGAGGATTTAATTTGCAATCCGTTTGCATGTTTTAGTGGAAAACCATTTGCGGGGAAAATATTTAAAGAAAATTGATAAATGATTTTTTATTTTTGGTTAATATTTATAGCATGGATTGGTGATATTAAACAAGGATATAAAATGAATATTAATTATTATATAGCATTAGTTGTATATCAAGACAATATCATGATTTACTAAAACAAATTCATGGCATAAATAAGAAAGCATGCATACATACCATACATAAACTATATATATTTAATGACAACATATTAAAATATCATAAAGGTATAACTCTATATGGTGAAAGTTTTTTCAAATAAATCAGAGATGCTTTTGTATATCACATGACTACATTAATGAGGGTAAAAAGACAAACATTCATTACTTTTAAGGGAGATAATTAATAATATATGATAAAACCAAGTATGTTTCTTTCAAGGGGACAAACATGCATGTATCAAAAGAAATACTTTTTTTTTTCAAAAATGAAAGAGAAAGTACAACATCACATGTTGAGTTAGGAACAAAATCATATGGGTTTTTTCTTTTGGTCTAATTTTTTTTTCTATCACATGCTTTATCAAAACAAAATTATCACTATAAAGGGAGTACACAAACAATTGAAAAAGTGAATAAGATAAAGTATTATTATCAAGAAGTACTATAGTTATCATGTGGTGAAGAAGAATGACATACACTAATTTGTATCCTCATGTGATATAAAATATAGAGAGAAATATATCACAAGCAATGAAAAATACATGTGTAGAAGAATACATGGATTTTCTTACCAAATCAAGAAAAAGTCATAGTTTAGATATACCGTCTTTAGCTTTCCTTACTTGATTTAATTAGAAAACAAGAAGAACTATAGTAGTGAAGGATCACTTCTCAGTAGAACTAGTAGTTGTAGTTGATGTAAAAAAAACAATAAATTTTGGCTAAAGCAAGGTGCTGATAACGTGTTTAAGTATATTGGAAATATGAGATAAACATAATAGAAACAAAAGTAGAGGAGAAGAGAATCAGTGTATTCCATTCATTGACCATTCTCATATAAATACAAGAGAGAGATAACTCTAGCTATTACATGTGTTAGCTTGCATGTGAGGTGGTATTACATGTGTCTAGAAGAAGGGAGGTGCATGACATGTGTCCAAGGAGAAGGGAGGTGCTTTGACATGTGGTCATCCACACATATTCCTACAACACAAACATATTATTTTCTTGAATATTACACATGTTTATTTTTAGTAATAATATAACATTTAATATGGGTAATATTGGATATTCCTTTAGTCACATTAATATTTTGTCAAAGCGAACTACTGAAAAAAGATGGAGGGAGTAGTTGGTATTAGCTAGTAGTAATTTTATGTTAAGTTTTAATTTAATAGTAGTTGTTATTAGCTAGTTGTAATGTAATAATTAAGTTTTTATGTTAAGTTTTAGTGTAATAGTTGATATTTGCTAGTTGTAATTTGTTTGTGCTTCAGTTCATTTGTTTAAGTATTGCATTTTATTTCCTGGGTTACGATATCTCTTGTTGTACACGACTTTTTTCAGTGTGAATATTATATTTTAAATATTTTTTAGATGACTTCCAATTCAAGACCCTATCAAAAACAAATTCTTAGGAATGCCAAACTTGATAAAAGTCTAGTCGTCCTAGAGGACAAAATCTTAAGAATATCCACATACTGAAATAAGGATTTAAAGTTCTAACCTTTATCATTGACCCAAAAATCTTGTCACTCAACAAAAAGTAGAATTTAATAACGGATGAGTTCAGTATAGAAAACATAATTCTATCTCATTTATATAATGGAAAACAAAGCAACATGGGGCATCAAATTTTTGATGGAAAACATGGCTTCAAGTGCACACAAAATTTATAATTTAGAAACCACTACAGGTTGGCCATCCATTCTTTCAAAAATGGCGACATGCATTAAGAAAAAGTCTCTAACCCATTTAAGAAACCTTAATATAACGATCTTATTAGAGGTCACACCAAAGTATAATCCTCATATTTTCACACCATTGGAATTGTGAATCTTATAGTGCCTAGGAGTAATAGTAGTAACCAAATGCATCAAGGTGCATAAAAGTAAAGCAAAATGTAAACCAAAAAATTGTTATCAATTGCTCAAACTACATCACCAAAGCACGTAGTCAAACGATAACATAGAGTGCTATCTAATATTGAATAGCACATGTGAAAAAATTTAAAACACACAATGATCATTAATATTTCTATATTATATTTTGGCTAGAAGTAACAGTTCACTGGTCATTCTTCATTTTCAAAATTGTTGGCAATGACTTCCATGTACTTTTCATATCGAGCCAATATGCTCTCCCAACCTTTAGCATTTTCTATCTTCACCTTGGATAATGTAGTGGAGCCGTTATTGCCATGTGTAGCACCATTGAACTGGATGCAAGTGGTAGCGAAGGTTGATAGGGTTTCCACTTTCTAATGAAACCATCGAAGTTATTTGATAGTTAACATACTTGAGAATATTTGTTCAAAGCCTTCTACCATACTTTGTGGAGAACTGTATGTCATGATTCAATTCTTAGTGGCTCAGATCACGTAGATGAAGTTCTAAATGTACATGATGCGTGATGTCAAAACAGTTTTCGAATGGAAAAGCATGTTTTTTTGCTATTATGTGAATTGTTACAAGAAAAACAGTTGCTTCGCCATAGCAAGAGAGTTAGAGTTTAGGAGAAGGTGGCAATATTTATGCTTGTTGTTGGTTACAATGAACACAGTAGAATACTCTAAGAACGTTTTCAACATTCTCGTGAGACAATACTTTAATGCTATTTTGGATGTTATTGTTCAACTTGCAGATGATTTCTTGCAACCGGCAGGGCCTTGTACTCCTGATGAGATAAGAGACAATCCGAGGTTTTATCCATACTTTAAAGTACACAAATTTTATTGTTATTTTATTAATTAAAATTAATTTTGTGTTATTTTTATTAAAAGCAATTAACTGTATGTATTCGACCTAGAACTGTGTTGGAGCAATAGACGGAACTCACAAACCGGCAATGGTTAGTGAGGAAGAACAACCTCTTTATCGGAACAGAAAAGGATTTATTTCTCAAAACGTTTTAGTAGCATGCTCATTCGATTTGCAATTTCATTATGTTCTTGCGGGTTGGGAAGGTTCGGCTCATGACGGGCGTGTACTAGATTCATCCTTAACAAGATCCGATAAATTAATAGTACCAGAAGGTATGATATATATCATTATTTTTCTATTTTATATAAATATTTCTTTTTCCTTTACTATTGGGGTAATATAATCTTAAATTTCTACTTGTGTGGGAAATTTTTATCTTGGAGATGCAGGTTTTGCTCTTACGCCAAGTTTTATTACTCCGTATCGAGGCGTTCGTTATCACTTGAAAGAGTATGGGGGAAATCGCCCAAAAGATGCCAAAGAATTATTTAATCTTCGACACTCATCATTACGGAATGCAGTTGAACGTATTACTGGAATACTTAAAAGGCGATTCATTATTTTGCAAGCACAACCTCAATATCCGTATGAATCATAAGTGAAAATTGTGCTAGCTTGTTGCATCATCCATAACCATATTCGCAGGGAGTGTATAAATGATTTGTTTCTTGATGGTGAAGATGTTACCACTATACCAGAAACTGATCCTGGGATACCAGAAGACAATAACGAAGGTGCCAGAATCGGGAGAAATAGAGAACGAGATTTAGCGTCAGAACTTTGTACTTCGATTGCTGATGCAATGTGGAATAATTATCGACGACATCGTCGTACTATTTAGTTTTTTATTATTAATTTTTATCAATTTTTTTTTTTTTTTTTATTTTCGGATAATTTTATTTTTTATAGAATTCTTATTTTAATATTTATAATTTTAGATATTTTTATTTTAAAATGTCCAACATTGATTTATATAATGCATATCTAGACTTGGGTGTTTGAAACAAACATTATTTATATTAATCTACTACTGGACATCGTGTCAAACAAACACTATTTAAGTTAACCCAGGATAGGATAAAATTTAAGACAAACATCACTAAAACTAATCAGTCTCCAGGTTATCATAAATTAAATTAAGATAACCTAATCTAGGATATGGTATCCCATTTCCAAGCTCCCAAACAGACCCTTCATTGGGATTGTGAAACCAGACCCAACTATTTTCTCTGTAGTTGCGTGTTCTGATCTTGCTGTTTTCTATTGTGATTGAGTACTATCTTCTCTAAGATTTGCTCGAGATTTATTCTCCGATAGGAAAGATAAAAAGTAGTCACAAACATCTTCGTCTCATCGTTTGTGATTCCATAATATCTTGTTTCGCTACCATACGATTAAGATTATTGTGAGTTGATTGATATTTCTAGGCTTTTCTTTGGGAATATAAGTCCGATATATCAATTGGTTCCTGTTCACCTTGATTTATCAAAAGACGGAACAAAACTCGTAGGTATATCTGTGGGAGATAGATTTATTTATTCAATAGACTTTTCTGTGTGAGACAGATTGGTTTATCAAGTCTTCGACTTTGGGTCGTAGCAACTCTTAATTGTGGGTGAGATCAGCTAAGGGAATCAAGTGCGCAGAGTCCTGCTGGGATTCAGAGGCGTAAGGAACGTGACTGTACCTTGATCAGTGTGAGATTGGTTAGGGCTCAACTACATTTCAGTCCGAAGTTAACTTGGAGTAGGCTAGTGTCTGTAGCGGCTTAATAAAGTGTGGTGTTCAAATCTGGACTAAGTCCCGAGGTTTTTCTGCATTTGCAGTTTCCTCGTTAACAAAATTTCTGGTGTCTGTGTTATTTCTTTTCCGCATTATATTTTCTATATAATTGAAATATCACAGGTTGTGCGTAAGTTCAATCAATTGTGAATCCAACCTTTGGTTCAACCTTTGGTTCAACCTTTGGTTATTGATTAAATTGATTGACACTTGGATATTGGTTTTTGATACCGTCCAAGTTATTTCTTATATTCAATCGGGCTCGCAAATTCCTATTTGTTTGATTGCAGATTGAATTGAGAAATAGAGATATAACTCTTGGATATACTTTTTTTAAGATTGAATCTGACTGTCTAGTTGATTCTCTTGAAAGTATATTGGAGTTAGTCCATACAAATTGCTAAGCGAAATATTGGGTGTGGTTGTTAGACCCCCGCTTTTTCAGAAACGCTTGCCTTCATTTTCTTTAAACCAACAGAAATTTTGTTGACGTATTATGAAGATTAACATGCACATTGCAGAGAGAGTCGGAGGTAATTTGCATATTTTGTTCTTTATCATGGGGTGCCTAACCTTACCCTATCTACCAATTAAAGATGTGTACTCCATAACATATGTCAATGATCCAAATAGATAGCTAACTAAAATATCTTTCTTCTAAAAAAATAGAAAAAGGAGAAAACTTAAATGATTATTTACTTCCAAAGCATCGTCCCAAACAAAAGAATCAGCCATAAGCATATTATTTTGATAGTCCCAACCAAATCCACTTAATCTCGTGAGTTCTTTCACACCCTTCATCAGCTTTCTCATTATTTTCAAACGATTTTGTACATTTAGTTTTATTAACATATGCGGGAAAAGGGGTTGCACTCTTTTCACTATAGCTACAAATGCGGGTGCCTTTCAACCTGCTTGGCCTCCTTTGGATTTGTTTCCGAGCAATTGTTGGTCTTTCAATATTCCAACATTTCTTTGTCCATTGCGCTAGTCCAAGTAATGTTGTCTCCTTTTTGCACTTGATCGGATTGAGGAGAACCATCTTCCAAGAGAAGCATATCTAACCTGTCAAAATGATACAAGAGAAAGAAAAATAATAATCTAAATCAATTAGTATATGCAACTAATTTTTATCGTGATAATACAAGACAATGCCTACTATGCTGACGGCTCATAAATTCAAACTGTGACAGAGTGTATACTTAAATTTCTCATTGCTAAACAGAAGATCCGATACTAATTGAAAATTAAATTCCTACAAAGTTTGTTTTCATGCAAAACAATTCAACAAGAAAAGACAAACAATAAATCAAACAATCATAATTGTAACTATGTCCATTGTTCCCACTATAAGCATGGCACATCGTAAGTACTAGCTGATCTCTAAATCCAGACCAATTGGCATAAGGCTCTAATCCTATAAAATCGTCTTTCAATTCCGTAAAGTCTTCATGCTCTTCCTCAGGGGTATCTTCTCATTCATCACCAAAGTCCACGGGATCCACTTCCCTTATTATGTTATCCATAATACAACATGCTAATATAATCTTTGTTTGTGTATCCACAGAATAAAAAGGAGATGTCCTTAAGTATGCAAATCTCATTTTTAGCAGACCAAAAATCCGTTCCACCACATTACGTAAAGAGGAGTGGCGGTAATTATACAGCTCCTTTGGGTTCCCCAGATGTCTCCCATGATGATCAGACAAATGATATCTAGTCCCACGGTAGGGAGTTAAGAAGCCCGGGGCAAGTGTAAATCCAGCGTCTCCGAGGTAATACTTGTCAATGGTACAAAAATAATTATAATTAAGTGTATGTTACAATTACCTACCTAATCTCTAAGAAATTAAGCTTAAGAAATGACATAATTTAGCCTTAGGAATGATTACTTTGTCCGCAAAAGTAGTTACAACAGATCTTAAAAGTCTACTATCATGGGCAGATCCTTCCCAACCGGCTAACACATACGTAAATTTCATGTCAAATGAACGAGCCGCTAAAATATTGTGTCTAGTATCTCCCTTTCGATTACGATAACACAGTTGGTCTTCTAATGGTACAGTTGTGGGCATGTATGTACTGTCTATTGCACCAACGCAATTCTATGTATAACATTTAAAATTAGTTAAATATCGATCTACATACATTAACATGTGTCTATGCAAATAAATTTTAAAATATGTCATGGCTCAGCCTTGCATATCCCCCATTAATGGTGAAAAAATCGCGCGAGAAAGCTTTACCCATTCTTTACCGAGCCTTAATATGGCAAGCAGTACATGGCGTAAGTGTCGATGTATCGTTTCAGTCAACCTTATAACATCGAACCCATTGTGCCTCATTTTTGTGTCGTGTCGGCCCTACGATAAGAAGCAATATAGCCACTTGCTCAGGTATGCCAACCCATCGACTACTTTCCAACCCCGCCCCTTTTTAAATTTGGCATATTTTATAGAATATATATCTACTAATTTTAAGCATATCCCTACAGGTGTTGTCGTTCTCTCCGAAAAGTCTTTCTAGAGCAACTTGTCTCTCATATTCCCGATTCCTAAATGGTTCCTTCTCTAAACACAACATGGATATCATGGATAATCCAGCTTGACAAGAAACTATAACAACAATACAACACAACCATGCAACTACATCCCAATCAGTAGGAAACAACATCTTCCTACATTTACCAACAAACAGATTTTATGGATAATCAAGAATACTTTATCAACATCAAACATGACTATTTTTTATCGTAAATCCAAAATAATAATAATCAAACATGAGCAATATATCAACGCCTATTACATGTAAGACACACACAACATAGCTAGCATAAACAAAAGTGGGCAAACACATAAAAGGTAACAAAAGAGATCAAATCAACTTCAAAGATCGAGTCCAAAGTAACATGCATGGGTACACAGATCTAACTTATATAAACAAAAGAGATCAATAAACAAAAACGATCAAAATCGTTGTGTGGTATAGGAAAAAAAACATCACTGATCGATCAACATAAACAAAAACAAAATCGATGTATTAAAATCAATTTAAGGCAGTTGTATTAAAAATAAAATTGATAATTGATTAGGGTTTAATGATTTTACCTTTGCGGATTCAACGAAGAAAGAATAAACTGGCGGGAGGGTGACGGGAGGGGAAACCATCTACGCAAGGGATTTTATAGGAGATTTTATGGTTTAATTTATGTGGGCCCATAAATCCAATATTAAGTTTCCCAACAAATTTTAGAAGGGGGTAGGGTAGGGGTGTCAGACTCAGTATGGAGGATTTGCTGAAAAAGTGATTCCCAGAGGAAACGTAAGCTCAAGAGATTTTAACAACCAAACATATCGAGGAAAAGCTAATTCCACCCAATCCCCTGGCCCCATAAATCCCACCTCTAAAATTCCGCATCCAAACCACTAGATTTTGTACTTTTCTTAAAAATTGATGTTTGTTTCTTTATGTATATACAACTTTAACATATATAAAGTGTGCAAAATACTTCACATACATATTACGTGGTATAAAAATTTAAAATAAAGGCTCGAAATTTTACTGAGAATCTCCCTGAAATAAAATTGTCTCAGTGTCTCGGTCCCAACCGTGAGGGACCGAGATCCGAGATTGACAACATTAGGTGGGAGTGATAGAGATTTAGCCGTGATAGTTAGGTCAGGAAAAGAGGGGTAGTAGGTGTGACAGAGGAAATAAAGATACTTTAAACTTAGGTTAGGTCTTCGACCCCGTGAAACGGAGTTAAACCATTGGTTATACTATACTCACCTCTGTATCGAATCTACATCGATTCAGCTTCTATATGGATTGACCACTAGTTTAGAGCAACACTGAACCAGTTATAAGTTGCAATAATTCCACGGCTGAATTCCTTGAACTCGTTCCATATAAAAATATTTAGACTCCAATTGAGTAATATTGAACTTGTCTCAAGTCGCAGAACTTCCACGACTGAATTCCTTGAACTTGTTTGGTATACGCATCAATGTTCAGATTCTCATTGTTTAATAACATTAATTCTTGACTTGCGCAAAGCAACTAAGTTTGGCATCGACACCACTAGCTCAAAAAAACGCGGACCATGAATGCCAACACAAATGCTTACGGGGATGGCCTTTTCCAACACCAATGCCGAAGACCTACTCGTATTTTCCAGTGCCAACAACGTTCTTATACGGCGATGGACTTTGCCAGCACCGACAACATTCATCTACGACGCTGAAAATAATTTGACCTTTGTCAGCGTCAACATCATTTTCTGTTTCAAGTTAATCATTTGGAAATTGCCCAAGCAACAATGCATATTGCGTATGGCTATTTGGAATGTTTCAAATCACTATGTGAGAAAAAGAACCGTTTGGCGATAGGTATATATACTTGCATGTTTTAACAAAGTCAGTTTATATCCCGCTGACTGTACGTAAACCCGGTTTGCAAACCTTTTACAACTGAGTTCGGGAATTAGGTAGATTTACAAACCCAGTTTGAAAACCTCTACTATTCAACTTCTGCAAATATTCAAGGTTTGCAAACCTGGTCTGCAAACCCTACCATATGAGTTTCACGAATTGTCAATATTTCCAAACCATTATGTCCTGACTTCGCGAACTTTCAAAGGTCTGCAATGGTTTACAAAATTGCTCAGTTCCAGTATAGCAGAAAAGTACATGAACTATTTTATATGTTTATGTTCAACTTTTCAAGACAAACTTAAATCACTTTGTATGTTGTGGTTCATTAATTAAGTCTTAAGTGTTATTGAACGCTACTATATGCTTGTAAGTTCAAAGGCTACCGAACCACTATGAACCACCATTGTGTACAGTCCCATAACCCTGGCCCATAATGCATATTCTTCTGTGTATTTCAAGGAGGAGTTCACACATGCTCACATGGATTCCTAATAAGAATTTCATTTAAACTGGAAAAGTTTTTTTTTGGATCTCATGTTATCTTAGCTTAGATTCAAAGCTACCTAGAGCCCATAAAATCTATATATAAAGAGACTCTTGCAACAATATTTCTTAATCCCTAGCACTCTTGTGTCCTAGACGCTAAGATAGAGTCGTCCTATATAACCTAGGTTCTTCATAAAATTGTATTCTAGGTTACTAGATTGAAGACTTCATGAAAAGACGAGGGTACCCAAATACACCATAATCTTTTAATTTCAACCTATAAGTCTGATATCATGTGTGATCGTCTATGGAAAAAAGTCGAGACAATACGTCAACAAGATATATACTTGACAATAGTTATGGTACTTAAACCAATTGACTATAGGATCAATGTCAAGTAATATGTACTAGTGTATTTACTTTATTATAACTAAACAATTATAATGCTGAAGTAAAGTAAATAACACACACGAGATTTTGTTAACGAGGAAACCGCAAATGCAGAAAACCCCCGGGACATAGTCCAGTTTTGAATACTCTCATAATTAAGCCGACATACAAAGAACAAAAGCCAACTTCGTATGTTGAGACCAAGTAAACTACCCCTAGTTACTTAGTTTCCTCAGTATCCCTGCATCTTCGACCTTTTGGTCACGCACGCGAATCACAAGACAGAAATCACTATCTTGAATTGCTTTACCCAGTAAAGTCTTATATACTCAACTCCTTTTTATCGTATTCCAAATAGTAAAAGAACAAATCTGTTTGGTAACCACTTCAATAATCTCTAGTATAAAGATTTGTTGAGTTGTTAACAAAGGCCCTTATGTTTAATCTAATAAACTCCTTTATCGGGTAAGATCAATCCAAATCAATAACTTATATTCAGTTTCACAATTATCGGATTCAGATATTGAAAAATACCACCAAATGATAGTTGTTGATCTATATGACATTATGATCAAATCTACCAAGAGCTAAACCGGGTCTAAGTCGGATCCCAACCGATCAAGATGTGAGAACAAAATTCACAAGATAGGAAAACTAATTAGATAAATCTTATTCGTCTTCAAATCTTCGATTATCTTTAAAGTACATGCACACAAAAACTTGAATCATCTTGTGATCAATCACGCACAGAACGAAGTCTGTTAACAATGGATTATCACAAGATGTCTTTAGATCTAACAACAGTTATAAACATCCCGTCGATACTTTGATCAAGTTTGAGTGACCCTTATGTCAGAAGAGAAGGCTCTCAAGAATAATCAAACTAGGCGCAATCAAAATTTCAACAACCGTTAGTCAATCAAATCAATAATCGAAAACTAAAATAACAATGCAATTATCTAGTTTCCCACCAACGGTACTCGTAGATCTTGTTGATCCCATAAAAGTCTTTAGACGAGCGATCATAAGAGATTTCACCTAATTATGGTACTTTTCTCTCCGGATAGATGGCTCCACCAGAAACAACACGAATGAAGTTCTCCTGGCTCTTAGGATAGTTTGCAAGAAATGCAAACTCAACCATTTATAAACCAAGGTTCTTTGGACAACAAGGAAATTCCAAAATCGAAAATATTCTCAAGATATGCAATAAGTACCTAATTTCGGTTTTCCTATTTCCAATTAATATCAAAAAATATTTCCGAAATCTCTGATAGAAAAACTTTCAATATTAGTTTAGCACGTCAATAATATTCCTTTTTCTAGAGTTATGTTTTAATTGCTGGAAATCAAAACATAAAGAATTGAAAATCTTAATTAAATGATTCTCAATATTTCTTTTTTGGATCACCTTGAGTATCAAGGAATATCTTTGAACAATTAAGAATAAAAATTGTGCACATGTTCAAATTATGTCGACATCTATAATTTTACTGTCTTAGCAAACCCTAATTCCAAACTCACACATAACCGTGAAAAAATATGTAAACTTGAGATTCGGTTTTGCCTTTGGGATTGGTTCTACCATGACACCTAAAATAGGTTAAGTTTTGGTTCTACCAAGTCTTCAACATCGGTTCCACCATGTCTCCTAACATAAGTTAAGAAATTGGTCATACAAACTTCCCGAAATGGGTAGGGATCGGTTCCACCATGGTTCCCAACATAAGTTAAGAATTGGTCATACCAACTTCCCGATATAGGTAAGGACCGGTTCTATCTAGACTCTCAACATAAGATTAAAGATCAGTTATACCAGCTTCCAAAGATAGGTAATGATCGGTTCTACCCTGACTCTCAACATATGTTTAAGAATCGGTTAGACCACATATCTTATCATAGGTATGATTCGGTCATAAAAGATATTCATGAGAAACCAGACCAACTTACCTATTTATTTCCTTTCGATTATGAAACAAGTTCGTATATGTACTTCCTTTAAACAAATATTATAAAACATTGTTTCCTAGGATGAAATCACACTTATATCCCATACACACAATCAAGTAACAAGTTACATATATTATGTTGATGTCGCACTTACGAAGTTCATAAGATAAGCGTTTTACTTCGTAATTCAATATACTTCCTTGACACTTTGATCATAATAAAATGACCAAGTCTAATACTAGAGTTTCATATGTATATAATTTCACATGCTATATTTTCAATCAAAAACGACTTGAAAGATACGTTAGGAATGGAAACAAATTCAAGTCAATATTACTAACCTCAAGTTGAAGGATGATGTCTTCGTTGTAATCGTTACTTCTTCACCTCTTCAGGTCTTCAGAATAATACTTGTAAGTCTCAACATTCCTAGACTTTCTAGTCTAACCTAAACAAAGTTGACTCTAGTAATTAATCTAGCGAGTCTAGATGAGTTTTGATATTAAAATATGACAACCAACCTTGACATACCAACGCTTGGTGGGTTCAACCGAGCTATGCTCTAACACTTAAATTAGGGGTTCATGAAGCCCAGTCAGACTATGTTTTACCTAATAGTTCTTGTATACAAATCTTTTTCTTATTGATCTTTGAGGTTTTAGTAATCTCAGATCAGGAACGAGATAGATAAAAATCACAACGTTATCTTTGTCTTAAACTTTGTGATTCCTCAAAATAGATATTCAAACTTTTATTTGGTTTGTTTGGATTGCTTTTGAGAGGTGGTTGGTAATCCAAGATTCTCAGCTAACTGAGTGTAAGTGTTCCAGATTCGTGAGGTTTGCTGTACTTTATCTACTACAAATAAATTTTCTAACCTAGAGTCAAAAATTAAAAGGGAAATCAAATAGGCTTGTTTGTTAGAGGCATATTGGTATTAAAAGTCTTCACTGAAATTTAAGTAACTCTTAGGCTGTAAAGGACGTTAACTAAGGTAACCAAGTGCACATAATCTTGTGAGGTTCAAGAGGCGTAAGAAATACGACTGCAACTTAATTGCTTGGAGGATTAATTTGGTCTCAACTAAAATCCAGTTCGAAGTCTGATAATAGGCTAGTGTCTGTAGCGGTTTAATACAGTATGGTGTTCAAAGTTGGACGAGGTCCCATGGTTTTTATGCAGGTGCAGTTTTCCTCGTTAACAAGACTTCTAGTGTCTTGTGTTTTTTCTTTTCTGCATTATGTTGTTTTATCTTTATAATAGGAATAACACAAGTAATACGTAATCAATCTAGATAGTTTAAACTGGGATAAAAAACAAGACTCTTTCTCATTGAATTTGTATCTTGAAAGACACATTTCAAGTTTCATACTTGTTATAATTCGAATACGACTAGATTTATCTTGAATATTGATTTTGAGATCGTCCAAGAACTCTTTTACGCAATAACGTACACGGAATTTTAGTCTAAACATATTGATAGTGGAAGAGAAATGGAAATACTCTATATACAATCTTATTCAAAATCTTTGCTTTGACCTACTTGTAGTTGTGTTAGGTTTTGTCCATACAAGTTTCCAAACGAAAAAATTGGTGGTATAGTTGGTACCCTCTCATTTTCAACCACTATATTATCATCTACCAGATATTAATGCAGTTTGAAATAGAGTTAATGTTCTTTTACTAGATAGACTTGATTCTCGTGGCAAGAAGCTAGTTTGGAAACAACTCTGTTATAAGAAGTATAACAAACACTTATAATAACGAAATCCATAACATTCTTCGGAAACTATTTTTAAGAATTAAAGAAGTGAAATTATGATTAATCATTGCCAATGGTATCCCACATTACCTGATAGAAACCAGGAGGTAATCCATGCCATGAGGTTCTGGGGTAGTCCAGGGTTTCATATTAAACATTATAACCTTAAGATTATCTGGAGAAGGAATACTAATAACCTATTATTATCCTCAGTCGTAACGCAGGGAGAAATAAAACAAAATAAGTAGCATGGGATGGGGAATTAGTTATTCTACTCATATTTTGAAAATGGGACTTCAGATTAGTAACAATTTCTTCTCTATCAGTCAATTACAAGCTAATTCGTTTTGAAATAGAGTACTGCTCGGTTAAACCCACTAAGCATTGACATGTCAAGTCTAGTTCCAAAACCCACCTCTTGAATTTCTTACTAAATTCCACTTCATTAGGTTAGACTTGGGACATCTAAATATTGCGATAGAACTCTAGTTACTCATTGAAGACTTGAAAACATATTAAAGAACAAACGAAGACATCATCCTTCAAATTGAGGTTAGTAACTATTGAACGACCGTCCCATTTTTATCTAGTTCTCACAGTCTTATTCATTAAAAACATAATGCGAAGTTTGTTTACATGGCTTTAATATATAAGGTGACTTGATCATTATCTCTGATCAAAGTGTCGAAGGAATGATATATAGTTGTTTTTTACAACATATTGTATTGAATTACAAAGTATGATTTTTTTATACTTTCGATGATTTCGGCATAACACTAATATTGAACTTGTTATTACTTAGTGTTGAAATTTCATTAACTAAACATATCTATCTATCTAGTTTGGATGCATGCTTTGAAAATATATCAGAAAGTAATTTCGCAAACATACTTGAAAGCTAGTTTGAACTCGAATTAAGTTTCGTATTCAAACATTGAATTCAGAATCGACTTCAGAACCGAGACGCTAGCACTAGGCTAATGCCAGCGCCATCATATACCTCTAAGCTAGCACCACTACAACTACAGTGCTGGCCTACTACCAGCGTTGACTATTCTTGAATTACTAACCCTAGATAGTATTCCTAATCTTGGCACAATGCCAATTTCTTCGTCTTGCTCGGTACCCTGAGCCACAAACATTCTACAAGTGACCTCTTCCCCTACATAGCAGACATGACTTGACCACTACCTCCACGACCACACTTTTCAAATTCTTCACAACTTATGACAAATCGGTATATTCATTACAACTATAAATAAATGACTTCATTCTTTTAAAAGAGGAAAATCAAACTTGACTTCCATTCATAAGTCTAGCCTTCGAACAGTAGTTCAACAACCTCCACATTGCAAAATATGTCACGACTCACGCAGTGGTTTCTCAACCTTTCTTCTTCCTCCCTCTAAGATTAACACATCGTCTCCACCTTTGTGACCGAAGCAAGACGTGAACAACCATTTCTTGGTTTAGGCACGTCTTGTACGATTTTGATTTCTCTAACCTAAAAGCTTCTTTTATAATACATTGTTTTTCAGCCAAAAACAATGATATACTTGTCATCTGGTGTGTTACTTCGATAATCGTATATAGTGATTGGTCTTATCAAGGAGTTCCAGATTTGATATATCTTGGTATTTCAAATCTTAGATGGATCCTTAACTTGAATCTTATCACCTATTCTTATTTTTAATGGGAAATGAGTTGATATCAAACAAATTATCTTTTGTTGTTTAATATACGCCCTAAAGAAATTAGAGTCATACCAATTATGAGGTTGGTAGTGATAGTATTCACGATGGATTATGGAGCAACTTTTGATCGTGGACTTCTATTAAGGGATTCACGTGTGTTGGCCAAATTGGTTATAGGCGTAGGGGTACTGAGGAAACTGAGAATCAGGGGTTAATTTATTCGGTCTTAATCACATGAGGTTGCATCGTAGGCAAGAGTGTAGCGGCTAAATTATGAGAATATTCAAAACTAGACTAGGTCTAGGGGTTTTTCTACTCAGCAGTTTTCCTCGTTAATAAAATCCTATATGTTGTGTTATTAATTACACATTTACGTTAATAATACCTTGGTTGATTCCCTTTAATCTATTCGTTAGTTTGATTGTTGATTATGCCCAACCTTGTCTAGTCAACCTTTACGGATTTAAAAAAATTACACAAGGTGTATCTTTTTAGGTTAAATGAAAAAGAATTGGTGGTGTATTAGGTACCTTCATCTTTTCAAATTGATATAGTCAACATTAACATACTTCGTTCAATTGGGAATCAATAGAGGAATCAAGTTGTTTTGCAGATGCTATATTGAAGATTTCGAAGATTGAGGACTTTGATACAAAGATCTTGGTTTGACTGTCTGCTAGACTTGTTGACTAAGAAAGCAAGGAGTTTACTTTTGTAAACATACAACCTTGTAGAACACGTCCTTCTTTTGAACATAAACCGTGTGGATCAAGTCGTTTACTTTGGTAAACATAAATCTCGATTTTGATTCAAGGAATTTAATCTCTGAATATAATGAAGTCATTATAGCCAGAGAAGAAGAACCTTGAAGTCAGAAGAACAACGTCTTTGTCCATGTTTTCTCATTAATGCCTTAAGGATAGAATGAAGGCGTTGTCAAAGCGTAAACTGAATCCAAGATTTGTACTCTTAGATTCAACCAAGAACACACAATAAGAAAATTCTGATGGTGCTTAAAGAAAAAACTAAATATAAAGCTTTCGATGTTGTCAAATGGGAATCAAACTCTATTGTTTTTAGATGATTCATATCCATTAGAGATGCTTGTTCAGCTCTAACAGTTGCGATCAACATATACCCATGATGTCTGATGAAAAAGGAAACCTCTTTCCAAATCCAAACTCATATTTGACTTAAGTTTACAAAAGAAATGTACCGTTTCAAGTCAAGTCAACCATAACCTAGGAAAGATTGATCCCCTTTGGTACCTTTTCAAGCCAAGTCAAGTCAAAACAAGTGCGGTGTCATTAAAATATCCAACTTTTTCCGTATATTTCTTTTAAATCATAATTATCCAAAGTCGACTATATTCTGGGTATCAAGTTACAATCTGAAATCAAAATTGATTTAAAGACAATGTCCACCCCATTTGTGATTTTGGAAAATGGTTGTTGATAAATCCTACTACAAATCCTGCCCATTATTTTGCAAAACCATAATACACATAAAACCAACCTATTATTAACAACCATTTTCAATAACCATAATAATACACATGAAACCAACCTATTATTTAGAAATGAAATGACTAATAAGTTAGCATGGAACTGATTGTTGCCACGATTTCACAACTATTACGTCGTTAGACTGGTTTACCATCTAACATAAACACAAAATAGTGGTGTGAACTGTGAACAGACAAGAAGATCTTTGGATATACCATTTAGAATCTGGAACCTAATCTGGGTTGTCCCTTACCGGCCAACTTTCCCTCCAATGATTGAATACCATCGAACCCTACATGCAGATTCCAAGATTTTATTTCCCGAGGCAGCATAAAGACAGTGTGAACAATACAGAGCGGAGCCTAGGCCGGTACTGTATCTGTATGGATATAAAATAGCCAACTCGCCAAATAAACAGAGTCGGGGTCAAATAAGCAACGATTACAAAATTAAATTCCCGTTTCGCACTCGTCAGTCACATCACTTAACGCCAACTTTTTGCATTTCAGAAAAAGAAATGTATGTAGTTGGGGAATTAAATAAACGTGCCTGACTGACTTCTTCTCCTTCTCTTCCATAACAACAATACAACTACCTAGAAAAGATGCCTCCATTATTAGTTATTATTACTACAAAAACACATGCTTATCTCGATATTTATTATTAGGATTATAGGAGAGTCTGAGGATAAGGCTGGTATTTGTAATTTTGATTTGCCGACCATATCTCAGTACAAATACACAACAGGTTGTTGTTTTTTGTTTCAAATTGGTCTTTTAGAATTCATTTTTTCTCTTGAAAATTTTAGATCGAGGAAGATGGAGGAATTAGATTACTTAGCTAATGAAAGAAAATCAGCTGAATTTGATGTTGAAGCTATGAAGATTGTTTGGGCTGGTTCCCAACGATCTTTTGAAATTTCTGACCGGATGTCTCGTCTTGTTGCTAGTGATCCTGTAAGTTTTCTCATTGAATTCTTTGGAAATTCTTGTTGGTGTTTGTTAATCCATTATGGGTTTCATAATTTCATGGAAAGTTTGGATCTTGGGTATTTTTGTTTATGATCAAATCATCAATTTAGATCATTTTGTGAACAAAAAAAAAAGGGTACAGTGAGACTGATTGTCTAAATTATGAGTTTTTGAAATGGTCTGTGATATAAAGTAAAGACATGTGTGTATAATTGGGTTAGGGTTTTTTCATGATGTTTATTGTAACTTAGCTTTTCTAAAGGCAGTGACGTAGAAGTGATGTAGATATGCTCAAATGTGAAATACAATCTGACTTTTTAGGGCTATTTATCTATTAATTATTATATTGATTGGCATTTGGGTCTGTGTTTTGTGTTCTGCGCTTGACGCAGAATCTGTACAGTAGTATTGAAATAACTGTTCATTTGCCACCGAGACCATGAATTGAGTACAGTTTTGGCCGTGGCAAATGACATTGATTTGGTGCTGCTCGCACCCTATGGCAGAAATAGGAGTAGTGCTAAAGTGAATTGGCCAAAGATTTAGATACTAGAATATGTAAATCAGGCTATAAGATGCATAACAAAAGCAATTCATGAAATCAACAGCTCTGGGAATTTTCTTTCCTGGACGAAGGAAAAAAATCCAATTCTGATCACCTGTAGTCTTAACTAATCACTGATCATCATCAAAACTTGGAATAGTATTAGTTATACCACATGTATGCATGCTATATCTCTTCAAATATGTATACCAGTAACTTCTGCTATAGATATTGGAATGTAAGTACCTTTATATGAAAAGGTTTTTTGCCCTACTTTAGTAACTTTAACTGTTTTCGCTGGTTATGTATATGTGGATTGATCATATTATGAATCTGTGTTGCCCTGTTTTCTTTGATTTAGGCCTTCCGCAAAGACAATAGAACAATGTTGCCCCGGAAGGAATTGTTCAAAAATACTTTGAGAAAGGCAGCTCATGCGTGGAAACGGATCATTGAGCTCCGCCTTTCTGGTAACATCTAAATTAGAAACTACTTGATGGACTTTATAGTTTGTAGACCGTTCTCCTTAGAGTACTGTTTATGTTTTAACAGAGGCAGAGGCAGCCAAGTTGAGATTTTTTGTCGATGAACCTGCTTTTACCGATCTTCATTGGGTAAGTTACTTTTAGCTACAGTCGTAGTGGTTGACGGTGCTTGCTTTTTCGTTTACCTTTTCCATGCTTGCTTTTCTAATTAGATGTTCTCCAGGGCATGTTTGTACCTGCTATAAAAGGACAAGGCACTCAGGAACAGCAAGATAAGTGGTTACCGCTGGCGTATAGGATGCAAATAATTGGATGCTATGCACAGACAGAACTCGGCCATGGCTCTAATGTTCAAGGACTTGAGACAACCGCTACATTTGATTCAGAAACTGACGAGTTTGTCCTACACAGTCCTACCTTAACTTCAAGTAAAGTGAGTGATAGTTCAAAAGAAGCTCTGTTTAATGAATAAATATTAATATTGCCAATAGGAATAACAGTTGCCCATTGTCCAAGCTGTAAAAACTAAAAAGGCTCTACATGGAGTGAACTGATGAACTTAAGTCAATATATTGACACCTGGGTGTGCCAAAATGCTCTAATCATTCTCTTATGTTTTACAATAATTGCATTGACTAGAATTTTCTTAGCTTCTAGTTAAACTCATCATGTTGTGACAATGTTTTGATAGTGGTGGCCTGGTGGACTGGGGAAAGTTTCAACTCATGCTGTTGTGTACGCCCGTCTTCTGATTAACGGAAAAGACAATGGGGTGAATGGTAAGTTTAGCATTTACTTAAGAAGGTTTTCTAGGAAATGGTCTGCTTTCTTTTGACATATGGTATAATTCTACAGGTTTTATCGTTCAACTACGGAGCTTGGATGATCATTTACCCCTTCCAGGCATCACTGTAGGGGATATTGGAATGAAATTTGGAAGTGGAGCATACAACACTATGGATAATGGTGTTCTACAGTTTGACCATGTGAGAATACCTAGGACTCAAATGTTGATGCGGTTAGTTTCCTTTCTTCCCTGTGTAGGATTCATTTCACTTCTACTTGGTTAAGGAATGTCTCAGAAACACATTTACAAGCCCACTGAAATTTTGTGCTATGTACTTAACCTTGATAACTTAACATGGTATTATGCCACCGAAGTACATTTTTATTAAGTTGAGCATGATACTAAATAAAAATTTGTGTTAAATTATGAACCTCAAGAATTTGCATCCTAAATGGCTGATGTATTCAAAGTTCGCAAAATGAGAAAGAAAGATCTAAAGCTTCAATTGGGCTTCTTTTATGATTTATTCAGAATTGATATTTACTCTGTACTGAGATTTCTGAAAACCATTGCAGGGTTTCTCAAGTTACGAGGGAAGGAAAATATGTGCAATCTGATGTGCCTCGGCAACTTGTGTATGGGACTATGGTTTATGTACGCCAAACTATTGTGGCAGATGCTTCTTGTGCTTTATCACGAGCAGTATGTATAGCTACGAGGTACAGTGCTGTTCGGAGACAATTTGGTTCACAGGATGGAGGGCCTGAGACCCAGGTATTTTATAAGATATTTTCAAAATGGTGGATACTTCCAGTCCCGATTGCTACACCTTTAAGTGTGTCTAAATTTCAACGATCGCAGTGCTTAAATTTCATTCTGATTCGGCATAGGTTGTCATGCTCTTAGGTGATGGATTGCATTCTGATCCGTGATAGTTTGTGATTCTTTGTTTGCCCTCAGGTGATCGATTACAAGACTCAGCAAAGCAGACTCTTCCCTTTGCTGGCTACAGCATTTGCTTACAGGTTTGTTGGTGAGTGGTTAAGCTGGTTATATACGGACGTGACTCAGAGATTGCAAGCCAATGATTTCTCCACATTGCCTGAGGCTCATGCATGCACTGCTGGTTTAAAGTCTTTGACTACTTCCACAACTGCGGTATGTTAATAACCACCGAACTATTCTGATGTCTCACCCTTTTCTTCATTCTCAACATATCATCATTTGGGTCTGAGAAGATATTCTCTCTTTTTCAAAGCCATATTAAAATTGATTCTGTCTTGCATGATCAAGTTATTTATCCAAATCTTCATGCTTTCACAGTATGCATGTGTCTAGTAAATTGTTTTATTCTTTATCTTTTATGTTGCGTACAATTGGTTATACTCGCCAGTAGGACAATACAAATCAGTATAATGTTTCTGATTTATTTTATTTTTCAAATACCTAAAAAAAAAGAAGAGAATTTGCATAAATGAGAAGACATGATCATACATTGTTCCTCAGTTCCCATCTATTTGTGTATAACCTGAATCTTAAACTTACCTGCCTGATTCAATTCAATTACAAATGCTTAGTAGCCTTATCTAACCATACGGGCTTGCCAAAACATGAGTACATATTCTCCTAGTTAAAACTGAAACTTGAAATGCACTACATGGGCTTGCCAAAACATTAGTATTTATTCTTCTACTTAAAACTAAAAGGCTAAACTCGAAGTTACTGCACCCTCATGTTCGGTTGCCTGAATCACTTGATATAACGGTCAAATTGTATAGAAGTTAGATTTTTAATATCTGATATTACAATCTTATTTACCTGGATATCTGTGATATCAAAATTAATCTAATCATTTGAAGTATCAAATGGTTGTTGTTTTCATCCTGACATTTCATCTCTCACTTTTCAGGATGCAATTGAAGAATGTCGAAAACTATGTGGTGGTCATGGTTACCTATCCAGCAGTGGACTGCCTGAGTTATTTGCTGTATATATTCCTGCTTGTACCTATGAAGGAGATAACACCGTTCTGCTTTTACAGGTTTTTGTACTATAACATTTCTATCCTCACTGTCATCATCTTTTATCAGTCGTTTATGGTTTTAATGTACTTCAACTATAGGTAGCTTTCAGATCCGTATCTTTGAGAATTTAAATAATGCCGTTTCCATTGCCCTTGTGTGCGATGCACACTACCCAGAATCATTTCTCACACCTTTGACATTTTTGGTATAAAATAAAGTCAGATTACCGAGTATAGAGGCTTTGAAACGCTTAAATATGCTCATGTGACTGCGTGATTACTGAAAAGTTTTTTTTGTAGGTTGCAAGGTTTCTCATGAAGACTGTTTCTCAGCTGGGTTCTAATAAAAAACCTGTTGGAACAACGGCTTACATGGGAAGAATTGAGCACCTAATGCAGTGTCAATGCAATGCTCAAAGAGGTAATATGCTTTATTTTTACTGCTTCTACTCTATGCTTTCACTCTGTTGTCCTGCATATTAACAGCATGTTAAGAGTGGAACTTAGCTGTTTGGAAGATTCCCTTCAAAGTTTAGAATAAGTAAATTTTTACAAAATTTCATGGCTACCTCAATAGTTTTATATTATCAGAATTGGTTTGTTTTTGGTATCTGAATCGTTCTTCGTAAATCACTTGTCATGTATTATTTGTGTGTTGATATGCTGCATTTCCGTTTCGGATTCTAAAATTATCCGACTTAAATTGTTTACAGCTGAGGATTGGTTGAAGCCTAGTGTTGTGATCGAGGCTTTTGAAGCAAGGGCTGCTAGGATGTCTGTTGCATGTGCTAAAAATATAAGCAAAATGCCAAGTCCAGAAGCAGGTATGTTCCAACTTTTAATGAAGTTTAATCAGAGTCTCTGCTCTTTAATTTAGGGTGCATGTGGCATAGAATTTAGTTAGATGTAAACCCGGAATACACTTTCCACGCTCAACAATTGCCTTGAAACGTACTTTTCAGACCAAATATTGGCTAAACAAAACGGGTGAAACATTCAGTCACTATTCGTCTGGCTCCGGGCATGATGATTGACGAAGTATAAGACAAAATGCATCTGTAATCAATGGCACAATAAACTTTAGTATACCTACTCAGGAGGATACAATACTATTATAGTTTCATTTGAGAGGGTTGTCAGGTTATTCTGCAAAGTGTTGTTTGTATATAATATTCCATTTGAGTTCAAGATATTTCCATTTACCCCTTCTGCTTTCTTCAGGCTTTGCTGAGCTCTCTCCGGATCTAGCGGAAGCTGCTGTTGCTCACTGCCAGTTGATTGTTGTTTCCAAGTAAGTTCCTTAAACTTTCTTAGCTGCAACCTTTCGGTCGAGGAAGATCAACTCATTCATGTTCCTTGTAGAGTTGTAATCTGTACTTATGTTGGAACTTCCCAGAATTGTGCTCTGGTGCACCAATCCCCAGTAGCATGGTGACAGCTATCGGACATTTAACCATTAGTTAGATTGAAACTGGGTTAATATATCTCTTTTTTATCCACATCGAAAACATGAGAATGCCCCAATTGCGTTGCCTAATTGTGATCTCCGGATTTTTCTAAAACATACAACTTGCCTATTATATATACAACTACAATACCATGTTCCGGCTTGCATGGGCCTTAGAGATATATATTTCCTGGTCCCTCGATGTCAGGGGCAGCCTTTACAAGTTCAGATTTAGTGTAGATCAGTATGTATCCTCTGCATAGTCCCACCATATGAAGGGCTGGGATGTATTAAGTCTCCTCTTAATATCTAAATTTATGGTGTAATTGTCCAATTGTTCTGACATTTTTCGTTCCAGCGCTTCAGAGTTCACCCTCCTTTGATCCCTTGATAAATCTAACGTTGTCATATTGCTTTCTAGATTCATTGAGAAGTTGCAACAAGACATACCTGGAAAAGGGGTGAAAGAACTACTTGAGATTCTCTGCAGCATATATGCTCTCTCCCTTCTTCACAAGCGCCAGGGAGATTTCCTTTCCACTGGAAGCATTACCCCGAAGCAAGCTTCACTTGCAAATGATCAGCTCAGATCTCTTTATGCTCAGGTTTGTGCAGAATAACTATTTCGTGCTAAATTCACTGATCAGTTAGGTGGATATGAGCTGTCTTGGGAACTATAATTTCTCATATAATATATCTTAACTTTTATATATGAACAACAACTAAACATCTATTACATGGTGTGTTTCTTTTGTTAGGCTCGCCCAAATGCTGTTGCACTAGTTGATTCATTCAACTACACGGACCATTTCCTTGGCTCGGTTCTTGGACGTTATGATGGGAACGTGTACCCAAAACTGTATGAAGAGGCATGGAAGGACCCACTCAATGACACCGTTGTTCCTGATGGTTATCATGAATACATCCGTCCATTACTGAAAAACCAACTTCGAACTGCAAGGCTCTGAAGTCACAAGTTGCAAATAAGCAACCATACCCCTAGAAGTTTAGTGATTGGTTAAGTGCCAACATATTTGAAAAAACAAAATGCTTCACAAAAGAAATAATATGATAAAATGAATAGTGATTGGCTATATTGTAATTTTTTAAATATGGATAAAGCAATGGGATGTGCTACTTAAGAATAGAGAGAGTGCTATGAGTCAGATTTAAGTTAGCAAAGGTTTTTAATGTGTTGATCAATTGGACCTTGTCTATCCTCTTTAGACTCAACAGGAAGAGAAGCAATTTATAAGTTGGATCTTTTTTTAGACCTGTGTTTCAAATGTTACCCATCTTTTTTTTTGAAGCATAGTGTTACCTATCAGTAAAGTTGTCCTTTTTTCCTTTCTAAGAAGTACAGTTGAATTTGGTTGTTCATTTTTTTCCATTTTATCCCCGTACGCTTTGTAATTTTTTTTGAACGGTCTAGGAGAAAATTCATTGAAAAGAGAGGTACTTAAGAGGGGTACCTCAAACCAATGAATACAAACAGGAACAGAAAAGAGAAGGGAATTTCAACAAACCCAAAACAACAACAAATTACAAGCTTACAAAGGCCGGAATAAAGAGTCTCATAATGCAATCACCATATTCGCCGTTAAACCTAGCATCCTCGTGCTCGACTCGGCCCAAAAGAACGCTTGTAGTTTAACGTTTCTAATGAGGCTTACCAAATTTTTCTTTTTGTTTTCAAAGACTCTTGCATTTCGCTCTCTCCATATGCACCATCATATTGCAACCGGAATGTTATTCCAAATTCGACTAAGTCTTTCGTCACCCCAATTAAACTTCCAAGACTTCACATTTGTGGTGACATTTGAATTGTAAGTCCAATCAAAACGACATCCTTCAACAAAGTAATCCCAAATTCTTCGATTTCTCCAACATTCATAGAATAAATGCGAACTAGTTTCATCGTCTTCATCACAAAAACAACATAAGCTAGAAACATCCATACTTCTTCTTAATAGCTTATCCGCCGTCATTATCCTATCATGAGAAAGAAGCCAAAGGAAAAATTGGTTTGCAAGGATACTCCCGGCTCCAAACAACATCGATTGGAAAATTTGGCTCACCTTGATCTTCATCGCTCCTAATACCATCCTTAACCGTATATTGACCATGACTATTTCCGACCCAAACTCGGCTATCCAAAACACCTTCTTGAATTGAAATTGAAGAGAGAAGATTTGATATAGTTGTTACTTCACGTGAAATAGTTTGAGAGTATCTTTGCCTAGGCATAAACCTCCACCTTAAACAATCTTCCCCAACTTCATACATACTAGCCACCACAAACTCCTTGGTCCTAGAAGCTTCATATGCCAATGGAAACATATCACATAATCTTCCTTCACCTAGCCAAGAATCTTCCCAAAATCTAGTTTCCTTGCCCGCTCCAATCTTGAATCTAATACCTTTGTTGAAATCTTCAAGTTCTTTATAGATATTAAACCACAAGCTACCACCTTTTGGTCCTTTGGGTTGGAGAGTTTCCCAACCGGTAAATGTTTCGCCAAAATTTTCAACAAAGGTATTTGATTGGAAGCGTTTTTTGGGCACCACCCTTTTTTGGTGGGGGACCATTATGTGATAAGAATATCACCCTATAGTTATAAGGGGTGTCCTAAAGTATGGAAATGACTAACCTACCCTTAACCTAATTTAATTTAAAACCAACCTAGTAACCACCTATATATATATAACCACCACCTCCTCCCACCATCGCCGCCCACCACCACCGACCATCACCTACCACCTACGACTACCACCACCACCACCTCTATATATATAGCTTAATTTAAATCATTAACAAAGATATTCTCACACATCCATTACTCGTCAATCGTTTTTATTTGAAAAAATGAGAAGTAATCATCAAAATGAGTTGAAAATGGAAGTTGCAGAGAGAAGTTCGGCTAGGAATTATTTGAAAAACTTTGTCGAACTAGCCGAACTCAACTTTAATGGAGGTTTTTTTTTTCAGAGAAAAGTTCGGTTACGTCGCAAAAAAATGTCCCAGCCGAACTTTTAGTTCGGTTACGTCGCAAAAAGTTCGGTTACGTCGCAAAAAAGTTCGGTTACGTCGCAGAAAAATGTCCCGGACGAACTTTTTGTTCGGTTACGTCGCAAAAAATGTCCCGACCGAACTTTTAGTTCGGTTACGTCGCAACTTTTTTCTCCTAACCGAACTTTTCTCTGAAAGCAAAAAACTCCATTAAAACTAAGTTCGGCTACCCGCGTTTTCATGAACATTAGCCGAACTACATTAGCAGATAAGTTCGGCTACCTGTTCTTCAGATCTTGTAGCCGAACTTGTTTGACTTAGCCCAAATCAAGCTATAAAATTTCTCATTTTCAAATAATTTTGGCCAATACAAGCAACAAAAACTAAATTTGAAGTATGCTTGGGTGGTTCGAATCGGATTCAAAAAATAAAAAAATAATTGAGTTTTTCCAACTCTTATATTCTCCTTCTTCTTCCCTCTCAATAACTTAATTTTTTAAAAAATAATATTGATTTAATCTTACACTAATCACTAATTAATCTAACTTAATTACACTAACTAATGATTACACTAACTAATCATTACACAAACTTAATTAAGAAGGATAATTTTGGTATTAATATAGATATTTGGATAAAGGGTGTCTTCACTTTACTTCTAAATATCTTACTAAAAATATAAAAATTGAACCATGGTCCCCAAAAGTCGTTCTTAGATTGCTAGCTTAAGGAATTTTATCACGCTTCATCGTTTATCTTCTTCTTTTTTCCCTTTAATCTTCCTGGTGTCAGGTAAGCAGAGGTGCATTCTTTTCTTATAAGCAGCAATAGAAATGATATTTTCTCTCTTTGACCCGCTAGGCTTGATATAATTTAGTAATGCTCACATCAGACATTATAGAAACAGATTAGATTATTGTTTAAGTGAAGAATGATTTGTTTTTAACTGGAATTCAGTTTGCGCTTTGCTCTTCCGTTGGAGAAGTTAAACAAGTTAGAAAGATGGTCCCATGAAATAAAATCAGTTAGGTAGGCCGGTTGGGTATCTGTCGGTGCACGTCAGCAAGCAGAAACTGTTTCCATTTGCTAAAATAAACATTTTTACAAGAAAAGAGGCCAGAATATCCCTAGAAAGTAAAAACTCCTCAGCTATTTGAATTTAAGATAAGAGATTACCGACATTTCAATTGAAAGTGCAGATACAATATATCGCACAACCAATAGGAACACGAGAAAGTCATTTGTCAACATGCATTTGAAGGCGAAGATAATGAAGACCATTAGCTACGGGTGAAATTAACAAGTTTAGTACGTCATTCCTGATATACGCGACTACGTCACAGAAATCACACAAAACATGTGAGGGTCAACGCGATATCAACGCAATAACCGGAAGATAGGGCGAAAGTATCGCCCTCTCAGATCCGAATTAAGGATCTTTATTAGCTGTCCTCCACTATGTACAACCCCTATAAAATGCACCAGAGGCCATTGTATGAGAGAGACGTTTTTGAGAGTTTGTGTAAGGAATTTAGGAGAGAGAAAGTTATTTGTTTTGCAAGTTAGGGTTCTCTCATATAGCATTTGGTGTTTGTTCATGTTCTTAATGAGAATAACTTAGAGAATTACTTGGGTGTGACTGTGGGATTTTCCGTAGTTACACAAAGAACGAAATCAGGCCTGCCAATGTAACTTAAACTCTTGCAAAGTGCAACCTCTCTTCGCTTAACTATCCGCCGTAAAAGTTAAATTCTCTAAAAGCACTCTCAAAATTGACTACTGGTATCTACAGAGCCAGAACTTCATTGACTATTGTCAACCACAGGATGACCAAAAAGTGATATGTTTCGAAAAAGCTAAATAAGGTTTGACCACCCACCGTCGTCTTCTCCGACCACCTTCTTACTCAACTTTTGCATCTTCATCTTAATTGTTATTAAGAAGTAAAAGAAAGGAAACCTGAATTCGCTAATTAGATTGAGTAAGAAGGTTAGGAAATTATTGATTTGAGTTCATAAAATAAACAAAAAGTGTAACAAGGTTGCAGCATTAGTCTCTAAGCATCCAGAGAACCAGAAAAGAATAAGAAGGAAGTAATGAATATTAAACATTTTTCTTTGAAGCATGAGAATGTTTAAACATACTGATAATATCCCTCTTGATTATGTAATTGAAATTGCTAATGTGCCAAAGATTCAGTGGCACTATTAAGGAGATTTTAAGTACACCAGTTGTTCAGTTGATTCTAAAAATGCTAAACATGAATTTTAGGTCCAGATGAGATAGACGCTGGTGATGTTGAAGTTCCATGCATTTACAGTGTTGGCACTGTTGGGGTAGTCTTGGGTTCTTAGTTATTTGGAAATATTGAATCGTATACATTGGAGATGATTGATTGTTCATCAAAAATAGAAACAGGGAAGATTTAGAGAGAGAACAAGAGCAAGCGCGGTGATGGGAGGTGGCTACTTTAGCCGGAGATGACGACCTGTATATAACAATTCAGAGAAAGTTCGAAAAGTTGGGCCCTGTGGAAAAAAACCAACGTGTGAATAAGATCATGGCCCTGTGAACATCAGCGGTCTTTCTTTTCTTGTCTTGTTTCGAAGTAGCAAAGTTTATCGATTATAAAGCTATTACAAACCGGTTATGATCCAGTAAACTCTAATGCAAAAATAATGGAGGGACATTTACTTTATCTTGTCTCTAGACAACCTATTGGTTCCCTAATTCTAGCATGGTTTGCCAAAGTTAACCAATTGCAGTGTTTTTAGTTGACTAGTAGAAACTGAAGACGCAAAATTTAGAAGTTAATGCCGTCCACGTAGTTGTATAATGATCAATCAATCAAATCCATTTTTAATTTTGTTTAGATAGATTTTGATGTTCAAGTTACAGATTTTAAATTTCCGAAATCGCAATAAAATGAACAAGACAATGAGATCAAAAAAGGTGGATGGAAGAAATTGAAAACTAAATAGTTGGTAAGCTTTCTTCCTCAGCGTGTATATTTATATCTCATATCAAAATACGTAAGTCCAAAATCTAAAAGTATTTCTTTACAGTTGAAAAATCTTATCCAAATTCTGTGACATCCACAAAAGATTTCAATCAAAGCCGTGGTTGAGAAATTGAAGGGCTACAAAACGTTGCGCAATCCGGGGGAGTTTCAAAAAAAATTGAACGACCACTAACCACCATCAACGGCAGGATCCATGGTGATGAATTCTTTACGATCATACCAAACTTTTTTGGTCCACATAACTGGCGAAGTTTCTTTAATGACAAAAAAACTAAATGCTTGTTTTCTGCAGTCCATGCAAAAAATACGACGCACAATCCCATTTGGTTGTGTCAGTGATTTTGTTTTTCTAATCGGTCTGTTGCGTCACGGGTAAGTTGAGGTCCCGGTCATGGTTGGTCCATTTGCCCTTAAAATAATGACATTTCCTAATTTGCTTATGAGCAGGTTAAACAACCGTGATATATGTACAGTGTCGTCGGCTACTTAAATGCCAACTACTCCTAATCTCATTGTGTCTGAATTTGAAGTCAAAACTGTTGGAATTAAGTCAGTCTTTGATTAGTTAAAGTCAGTAGACTCAGTACTGCAAGAGGACCATACTTATTTAACCATATTAATTGTCTTGAGTTTTTACGAGAAAACAAGTTAACAAAATCTAGTATCAGCTCCAACGACCTTATTTCGATTGAGGAGCTACTAGATGATAGTTCACAATACGACCAAAACACATGAACAAATAGTAACCGAACATGAGTCTCGTTGAGTGAATTAAGTGGAAGAAGTTGTATGTCATGACAATACTGTATCGGCTTAGAATTAATGCTAACTCATTTGACAGTATCGGGTTAGCCAATATAAACAGGAATATGACGACGACAGTAATTTATTCATTGGACCGTCTCTAAAATATACTTTGCTCACCATTCTTTGTAATTTGTAAGCCACGTTCCATTTATCATAACCTAAGTACAATTAATCTGATTAATTGTAGCGGGATCTGAAATTTGGAGACAGGCACAGTCCTTCATATAATGGAATTGTTAAAACTATCCCTTCTTTATGTTCCGGGATGGTTTGGAATGGTGATAAGCATATGTCGGAAGTGTGGAATTTAATCCCAGCGGTGGTGGTGTGTTGGAGTCTATGGAGAGAAAGGAATCCTCGTGTCGTCAACAATAAAGAGGCAGTGTGTTCTTTTGGTCGTTGGTATTCCGTGAATTCCAGCAGTTTTCATTTGATCAAGTTATTGTAATTGGAGGCAGATGTTGGTATTCTTGTTGTTGCTGTTGGGGTATAATCTTTTGTACCCCGTTTTATTTCTGTTTCTTTTGTACCAACAGTTTTAAGTTTGAACGTGTGTCGTAAGCGCAGGCCGGTTGGTATAACTTATTTCTGAATTGCGACTCCTGGAGCCATGCAACTGAATAACTGACCATAATGAGAGAGGGCAATTGGAGTTTGGAAACGGAATAATAAAGATTGGTGACGTATGTAGAACTGTGCACGTCCTTTTTCAACTATATATAGTAGGGACGTTGGGAAGTTGTAAACGACCAAAAAAACAAGAGGGTTTAACTAGCTAGCTAAGCTTACTACCTACTGTGCTTCTAGTCGTTAAGTGAGAAGAGATTAAATTTTCCGAAGTCTTTTTTTGTAGCTGCAGAGAAAATCAATGGCTACTTCCCATTTTCTCTTGGTAGTTATCTTCTTTATTACTTCTTTGTTTCATGATCCTAAGTTATGTTTAGGATTAAATTTGAAAAAACATTTGAGCTTACTGTCAGGTGTTGAACCACATTGGGCTTCTGCCGGTGCTACTTGGTACGGCAGTCCAGATGGTGCCGGTAGCGATGGTGAGTTATTGATGAGATAATAATTATGCTACTCAAAAAAGAAAAGAGAAAAAGAGCCTGCCTAAGATCTTGTTCACTCCATCACACTAATTTGAGATTCGCATTCTCCTCGCAAAACTGTTTAACCGCGAAAAGTTATCCTTTTACCATTTAACAATGGACTTGGCCACTATATGCAGGTGGAGCATGTGGGTATGGAGGGACGGTATCACAAGACCCATTCTCCTCATTGGTTACAGGAATTGGACCTTCTCTCTATAAGTCTGGTAAAGGCTGTGGAAGATGTTATAAGGTAGGGTAAATCTGCTTAATTTGAAACCAGAAACAAATTGATATCCATTGCTCAACTTTTCTAGGCTTGTTATTTTATTTAGGATCTCAGTGCTCCATCTGTTGGCGGTGCCCGATGGAGTCCAATAGCAGGGATAATTTATATTGTTTCAGTAAGTTCGGATTTGATTTATACTAGTGAATAAAATATGTAGGTTAAATGTACAAAACACCCTTCCTGTTCGACGAAACCGGTGACAGTAGTAATCACAGATTATTGCCCTGGTGGGACTTGTGCTGTTGGATCTGCACACTTTGATCTTAGTGGGACTGCATTTGGTGCAATGGCAATTCCTGGCCAAGAAGAACATTTACGTGATGCAGGAGTTTTAGAAATTCGTTATGCTCGGTAAAAGAATTTCAGCATTTATCCTAAATTTGTAAACCCATTTGTTGTTATTGAATGGTACTAATTGTTCACTCTTTTTGGTTCTTTGTAGAGTTGCATGTGATTATCCAGGGAAGACAATAGCTTTTCATGTTGATGAGGGTTCAAATCCTAACTACTTCGCCGTTGTAATCCAATTCGAAGAAGGTGACGGTGATCTTGCCAGTGTAGAAATCATTGAAGAGTCATTAACAAATGACGGCAACGGGGAATGGTTGTCATTGCAACAATCGTGGGGTGCTGATTGGAAAATTAATCCCGGGAGAGAACTACATGCACCATTTTCCATTCGTTTGAGATCTCAGTATTCCAATAACACCTTAGTTGCTAAAAATGTTATCCCTGTAGGATGGAAACCTGGCGCAACATATAGGTCCATGGTTAACTACTAATAGTTCTCTTTCTTAGGGCATCTGGAAAAGCGTTTCGCCTAGAGAAAGGGTAACTAAGTATGGAAGCAATTAATATGTAAGTTTGATATTTGCAGTTCAGATTCTCTTCTTTTTTATTAGTTGATTCTGAGATGTGTTGTTCCCCTTGATGGTGCCCCTTTCTTGTAATGCAATGAGAGCAATTGCTATTAGCTTCAAGCCTCAATTATATATATATGAAAGAAAAGAAAGTGATGTTTTTATCTTGTTATCTCGTTATGTATGGGCTTCAGTTAGCCTTTGTAGACCCAATAAAGTGATAAAACCATTTCTAAAGAATGATGTTTTGAGGACTACCCAAAAAAGGTGGGGGACTACTTTGTTATATGAATGTCCACCCTATACTTATAAGGGGTGTCCTAAAGTGTGGAAATGACTAACCTACCCTTAACCTAATTTAATTTAAAACCAACCTAATAATCACCTATATATATATAACCACCACCTCCTCCCACCACCGCCGCCCACCACCACCGCCCATCACCTACCACCTCCAACTACCACCACCACCTCCATGTATATAGCTTAATTTAAATCATTAACGAAGATATTCTCACAAACCCATTACTTTTCATTCGTTTTTGGTTGAAGAAATGAGAAGTAATCATCAAAATGAGTTGAAAATGAAAGTTGCAGAGAGAAGTTCGGCTAGGAATTATGTGAAACAGTTTGTCGAACTAGCCGAACTCAGCTTTAATGGAGTTTTTTCTTTCAGAAAAAAGTCCGGTTACCTCGCAAAAAAAAATTCCCAGTCGAACTTTTAGTTCGGTTACTTCGCAACTTTTTTTCGTTTTTTTCCTAGCCGAATTTTTAGTTCGGTTTTGTCGCAATTTTTTTCTACTAACCGAACTTTTTTCTGAAAACCTATATATTGAGTTCGGTTACGTCGAGAAAAAAATTCCCAGTCGAACTTTTAGTTCGGTTACGTCGCAACTTTCTTTTTCCTAGCCGAACTTTTCTCTGAAAGCAATCCATTAAAGCTGAGTTCGGCTACCTGTGTCTTCAGAACCATTAGCCGAACTACACTTGCAGATGAGTTCGGCTACCTGTTTTTCAGATGTCGTAGCCGAACTTCATTTCCATGGTCGAAATCAGTTTATAAATTTCTCATTTTTTCGAAAGTTTTTGTCAATTCAAGCAACATTAACTAAATTTGAAGTATACCTAAGTACCCAAAACCCTCATTTTGAAATCAACCATCTTAAAAAAAACAAACCAAAACCCCCTTCTTCTCAAAAATTATTCTTGTAAAAACACTCAGCTAATTAATCTAACCTCACTAATCAATCATTACACTAACACTAATTAATCATTACACTAACTAATTTAATCACCAAGGGCAAGTTTGGTATTAGAAAAAAACTAAGTTAAGGGGTGGCTCAAATTTACTTCAAATATCCACCCCAAAATAGAAGAGTAGTCCCCCACCTTTTTTGAGTAGTCCCCAAAACATCATTCTTTCTAAACCTAGCTTGGTTGCTAGACTTGCAAATTGCAACGATACCCGGTCATTTGGTACAAGCACTAGCAAGCAAGTTTGCAAATGAAGTAGAACAGAGTACACCTGGTTCCTTATTCTTCTTCTTCCTACTATAAGCTGGCACATAGAGACAGTGTGATGGTCAGTATCAGCACAACGTTAGCCATTAGCCCTAGTGTTTGATGTACGGTATTAATGTAAAGTAATACTTATAATTGAAATTGGAATGTTAAAGGGTTAAGTGGCAAAATGCCCCAAAATGGACACCAACCTTGTGAAAATACCCCGGACGTTAGGGAAAAAATTAAAATGCCCTGATCCGTTACTTTTTCTTTAAATAGTCAAAATGGGGCATTTGACTGGTCAACCGTGTTATGAAATATCCCTTTTGCCCTTCGTAAAAAATGAACGATGGAGATGTCAAACATGTGCTAATAATTTTGTTGACACGTGGGTTATGTAAACGGCGGACACGTGGACAATGACTGACACCTGTACATCACGTGTGGGTTCGCACGTGTTCTTCTAGTCTTATCTTCAACCCACATCGTGTTTCATCCACAGAAAAAAAGAAGTTTTCAGAACAAAGTTATTAGCAGACAGAGAAATAGAGAAACAGATCGAGAGACTTAGAGAGATCGAGAGACTGAGAAGATACGAGAGGGACAGATCGTGAAGAGAAGATAGATAAGACAGAGAAGATAAGAGCCACGTGTGTGTTTGTTAAGTTATGAAGTGAAGAACGTGTAATTTCTTCAAACCCTTCTATTGTTTCTTATTTCCCTTCTGATTTTCAAATGTATGATTGTTGTTCTTGAAACCCTAGCTTTGTTTCACTGGTTGTTGTGATTACAAAAAAAAAGGTTGAGAGCTCTGAAACGAATTTAGGGTTTTGGGAAAACAAAATTAGGGTTTGAAAGAAACGAAATTAGGGATTATAATTTGGGGGTTTTCCATTTTTAGGGGATATTTCAAAAAAAAATTGTCTATGAATTCTGTGTATCTCTCTGTCTATTTTGGTAACTGTTGATTACTGTAAAACCATGGCATGGCTAATTTACTTCCTTAGAATGAATGATATACACAAGCAGTGAGGGTATTTTATTATTGCTTTGGCCTGTATCTTATTTAACTTAGTGGAAATTCAGATGCATTGGATATTCTACTCTGTTGCATTTCATATGCTAGTGCAAATATTAGTGATATTCAAATGTTTGTGGATGTTTCAAACATTATAAATTTCTCTTCTATCTTTTCTTTGCTGTGAAATGTATCTACATTAACATGAACTTAGTGACTTGAAGGGGCCCTGACTTGAATGTCCACTAGTTAGTAATACTTATCAGATAATGTATATGGACTTGTAAAAATGTATATGAACTTTGTATATATATGTACATTATCAGATAATGTATATACAAATAATGTATATGAACTTTGTATATGAACTTTGTATATACAAATATTGTATATGAACTTATCAGGAAAACAATACTTATCAAATAATGTATATGAACTCTGTATATGGACTTGTAAAAAAAATTATTGATTTGTTTCATTTTTGTTAAATGTTTCAGAATGGGTAGTGAGGATAGGAATTTCTGGATAACTGATATAGGTGACCGGTTTAGGGACTTGTATTGTTTTCATTGTAAAGATGGTACCAGTGGAGAAGCTTTCATGGCTATGTTAAAGAGCGGGTTGGTGAATGAACAGGGTATGGATCATACAGTTGAACTGTTTTTATTTAATGATGAGGATGGGAATGCATGTGATAAGTGTGAATCAGAAGCAATGTTTATTTCATTTTGGAAAAATGGGAAACCAGATAAAGACAATTTGGTAAGATTGTGGTTCAATCCAATTATTCTTACACAATTAGAATGGGGTTTTTGTTATGATACTGCTAGTGTTAGTGGGGTAAGTGGTATGACTAATTTTATAAGTCCAGTGAAGAAGAAAACTGTTAGTAAAAGGGTTGAGGTTAGGAGGAGTCCAAGACTTAATAAACAGGATAAGAACCATGTTAATAAGCCTGATATGAGACCAACAATACTTGATTTTGTGCATGAAGAGCAAGTTATTTCTACACAAGCATCTGTTGTAGACAACCATGTGCCTGAAGAGCAAGTTATTCCAACACAAGCATCTATTGCAGACAACCAAGTACAGGGGTATGTAGATGACCAGGGGTATGTAGATGACCAAGTGAATTTTCCTAATGTACATACAGATGAGTGTCATCCTGATGATAGGCCTGAGTTTCTGTTTAAGGAATATCAAGATGAAGAGGAAGGTGAAGATGAAAGTGAAGATGAAGAAACACAAGAAAAGTACAATTATGAAGATTGGGTTTCTATGTGTGCTAGAGGTATTGATGTGATTTTTAAAGTGGTTGTAGTAAATAAGGATTCGAACTCTCGGACTTGTGAAGATCAAAATTTCTAATTTTAATAAAAATATATATACAAAATTTATAAACAGTGGGCGAGAGGTATCGGGACTAAGGATTTGGTCAATTATCATGCATGTGGTTCAATTTATTTATTCTCAACAATTATAACTCAAATAAAATATGATATGGTGACTCTTATTTTTGCCTAAGTAGATTCTCAAAAGATTAGTTGTAAATCCTAAGCATGATGTATCAAAACATTTAAGCTAAGCATACATCATCAAATTAAATGACAACTAATTAATTCAAATCATATTTCAATTTTAAATTAATGCAAAAGTCATAAAAAGAATAAATTAAATTTACCATATGATGAAAATCGACTCCCTCCGTTGTCCCAATGTTGGGGTTTAGCTCCTCATATTATAGACACTCTCAAAAGATTTTTTTTATTTGCTCAAAAAGTGTTTACAATGGTGAAAATGGAGAAAATAGTGAAAAACAGGATTTTGTGATGAATGAAAAGCGTCACAAAATGAATGATATAATATAAGTGTTGTAGTCACTATTCCGCAGTCGCCAGAAAGGTATTGCAAACTGTCGATTAAATGCGACAGTTTCCAACGACTTTCTTTGACGGGTCTTTGTTCTTCGTGTTCTTGAGTTGCAGCAGCAGAAAACTTTTCCTGCAACTCGTGATTTCTTCGTTCCGTAGCCTCCAAAATCTTCCCCAGACTCTCGACAACCTTCTCTGAACTATCAGCACCCCTTATATACTCTTCAGCTCCGAAAATACTCGACAATAACTCCATATCATTCTCTCTTTAATTCTTTGTAGTCACGGGAATATTTCTTCCCTTTTTCTTCTTACACGCGTGATTTTATGTTATCTTGCAGATGGTACACTCCAGCACGTT
This sequence comes from Papaver atlanticum, assembly GCA_023531105.1. Lineage (NCBI taxonomy): Eukaryota > Viridiplantae > Streptophyta > Magnoliopsida > Ranunculales > Papaveraceae > Papaver > Papaver atlanticum. Next base: position 154,870 of record JAJJMB010009300.1, on the reverse strand, counting down.
GAGAACTCAATAAGAAGGAGTCAAACTCGCTTAAGGCACGCGTAATCAACCCAAAAATAACACAAAATCTCGAGAATATCTCACGGGAGAATATTCTTTCCCTTTTTTCGTGTTTGCACGTAATCTTTCTTTGTAGTCGAATCGAAAACACATACCTTTCCTGTTTTAATGAAACGGGTCATTCCCCAATCAATTCCAACCAAAATTCCGATCAAATCTCAGCCGAATCACTTCCACAAATATACGCAGATGAACAGTCAAAAACTCGTGAACCCTGATTTCTTTAAATCCGATTATCCAGCCAATTCTAACCCAAAGCATCGATCATACCATGCCTGTTACGATTAATCAAGTCATCCCTATCAATCTCAGCAATTGAGTCTTACTAAATCACGCCAAAAAAATCCAACCCTAATTCTGCCTGTTTCAAACACATTTTTCTCGCCAAAAATAAATTCAAATTTGGGGAAGAAGATGGTCGCCCCTTATCCATTCGTAGAGTCCCTTTAGCACATTCCTGGGGTGGAAATAGTAATTTCTGAGCTGGAAATAGTAATTTTCCTGGGGTTCCTCCGGCACATTTCTGGGGTGCCTTTAACACATTTCAGGGGTGCCTTTAGCACTTTATCCTGGGAGTAAAACACCACTTTTCGAGCAACATTCTTCACAAGAGCTTATTTACTAGAAAAGACATAAAACAAGTTTATTAGTGATAAAATGAGTCCCAGCTAATGTAGTTATGGGTGAAAAAGCGTCACACTTACGTGCTTATCAGGTATAGATGTTGGTAATGAGCCTGATGATTGTAATGAAGATTTCAATGTAGGCGGTTACTATGAACAGCAGAGTGCACCAGTGAATGCAACTTCAGATGAAGAAGTTCCCAGATATGAAGTCACTCAAGATGAAGAAACTAAGTGGCAAGAAGATTTTGGTCAGCATTTAAATGAACCAAAGCGTCTAGAAATGATAAATGAAGATGTTCCTGAGGTTGAACCTGGTGAAATAAGTACTGGTATGGCTTTTGGAAGCATGGAAGCTTACAAGGATCATCTAAGGGAATATCCAGTGTTGAAACATAGGGATTTTTTTTGTGAAGAAGGGAGATAGGACCAGACACTAATCTTATTGTGTTTACAGGGATTCCCAAAAATGTGCTTGGCAAGTGAATGCAAGAAAGTTACCAAAGAAGGAAGATAAGACAGTCACAGTAAGAGATTGCAACATGGAACACACTTGTAAAAATCCCAATGAAGACTACAGCAGAAAATGCAATGTAAAATTTGTAGCTAAGTCTTTGTTGAAGATGATGGATGTTGGTTCACCAGTGGACAAGGAAGATGATATAGCTAAGAAGATCATTAGACCTCAGTTGCAAACTGACATACCATGTTGGGTTGCTAATAATGCAAGGGTATGATTCTGATGCTTGTTTTGGTTCCCTTTTGTTTGTTTATTTGATAACTTATGGTATGTGTGAAATGCTAATTTTTGATTTGTGTGTGTACACAGAAATTGGTGCTAGCAGAAAGGAATGGAAGTTTTGAGAGTTCTTACACAAAGGCACCACAACTGTTCATAGCTGCCACTTCTTTGAACCCAAACAGCATAGGTCATTTCAGTTGGTCCAAAGATGGTCAAGATAACAGATTTGAGAGTGTCATTGTGGCCTATAATGCACAAATAAAAGGTTTTTTGAATGGTTGTAAATTGGTTATTGGCTTAGATGGAGCTCACCTAAATGGTAAGCTAGGTGGTGTAATGCTTTCAGCAACTGGTATAGATGGTCAAAATGGTGTATTTCCTATTTGTGTAATGATCTGTAAAAAATGAAACTGAAGAAAATTGGTTCATGATATTGAAAGAATTGAGAAAAAGGATACCAGATATGCCTGGACTGACCTTTATTTCTGACAGAATGAAGGGCATTCTGGAATCAGTCAAAAGATTGTTTCCTTTGGCAAATCATTGATACTGCCTAAGGTAAACATTGTTTTGACTTGTAATTTTGTTTCATTTTTCTTAAAGTAACACATTTTTAATTGTGGAATCGATTAATGTTTGCCCTTGTGTTTTTTTTTTCCAGGCATCTATACAAGAATTTTTTGACCAAGGGATTCAGGAATCCAAGACTATCATACCTTCTTTGGCAGGCTTCCAAGGCATACAAGTATAAACACTGGGAGGTAAGTAATGTTTGTATGATGTTTGATTATAATGAATGTTCATGTTTTTAGTCAAATGATATAACTTAAATACATATTTTCTAAGAGGCCATGCAAGAAATGACAGAATTAGATCCCAATGCATACAAATACCTGATTGATGCAGAGCCGAAGTCTTGGGCAAGATCATGGTTTCCTCATGATGTGTCTTGTGAGCACATCTACTCTAACTTTTCATAAAGTTTTAATAACATGGCCCTCAAACTCAGAGACAAGCCTCTCACTCAGTTGGTTGATATGTACACACACTTTGTGATGGTGTTGTTTTCAAATAGAAGAAAGCTTGCTGCAACTTGGCAATCTGGTGATCTTGTTCCTGCTGGGAAAGATCTCATTAAGGTGATGTGCAATCTTAGAGGTAACTTCCATTGTGATCCTTATGAAGAGCACAAAGTGTATCAGGTTACCAACAAAGTTACCGACAAAGTATTTGTTGTTCGGATAGAAGAACGATCTTGTACATGTCGACAGTGGCAATTAAGACATTTCCCATGCTTACATGCTGTGGTTGCATTGTTTAAATTGAATCCTGATTGGTCCAAGTGAGTAAATTTATTACACCTAAATAGTTGAATGTGGTTATGCAATAATTGAATGATGGCTGATTGAACCAATAATATGTGCAGGTACTGCAGTAAATACTACATTGTGGACTACTATAGGACCACCTACTCATGGTCAATAACCCCATTGGGAGACATTGATGACTATCAGAATAAGGTTTGTCTAGCATTGAGTAATTTCAAATGCTTTTTTCATTGTCTGCTTTCAATTCTTTTTGTTTTGAGAATCTTTTCATTGAATATAATTATCTACTTTTGTTTTGAGAATCTTTTCATTGAATAATATTATCTACTTTTGTACTTTTACTTTATTGTTTTTTTTTTAGGGTTTCTCTAGTTCTGTGCATTTAAAGTATACTAACCCTAACTTAATTTTGTTTGCAAACTGATATCAACATTATACATCCACACATATTGAGAGATAAGAGAAGACCTTGTGTCAAAAGAAAGAAGTCTTGGTATGAGAAGAACAAGCCGCGCAAAAGAGTAACAAAGTGCAGTGTATGTAAAGGTCTTGATCATAACATCCTTACCTGTCAAGGTCCTCCAGTTGGGTCTAACCCCAAGAAAAAAGGAGTTAGAATGGAGTGTTCTGTTAATGGGGATGAGTTTTGTATTACTACTGCACCGACAAAGAAGATGAGGAAAGCCTTGTCTGCACCAACTACTGCAACAACATCTGCATCAAAGAAATCTGTTGATGTACCACCATTGTCAAAGGGTAAGACAACTTCACCATCCTCCTCCACGGCAGCTGATGTTAGTGCTAAAAGGAAGGTACCACATCCATATACTTCTTCTACACCTTCTACTGCCTGTTTTAACCAGACTTATAATGGTGTTGTTAATATTTCTAGCCAAACAATCAACATTACTGAACCATCATCAAAAAGGGTTAGAAAGCCTAACTCTATATATCAGTAATATCAGAAATGTTGGGTTCCTGTTTTATGTCTTTTAGCATTTCTAGACCTATGAACTTTTAATGGCAGACATATTAGTAGCCAGTTTATGTTTTAAGAGTGTTAACAGTCTTTTATTTATGAATCTATGATTTTAAAAAGTATGGAGACAATCATGGTTTTATTTCAGTTTATCTGCACTTTATCTTCTAATTGTGCACTTTATCTTTGTATAATATTTTAATTGTGCACAAATTTGATCTTCAGTATTATGAAATTGCTTTTGTTTCTCCACGAAGATTTCATCAGAAACCCATTGGAAATCTTCACATTTTTGATATTTTAGGTACCCAATACCATAATTCCATGATGTTTGAGCTATGTTTAACATCCTCACCTTAGTTGAATTGCATTTGGGGTTGATACAAGGAGTCTGTGACCAAGGACAATCAACAAATTTGTGATCACACGTAGCCGTTAATTTGAAATTATGTCATACATGTCGCAATCCTAGTTAATAGGACATGCTGGTCATTTGTAAAAAAGAAACAACCATTTCGGTAAAACATAACCCCTCATCTGCGACCGTCCATTTTATAGAGTTGCCATGTGTCAGAATCTCACTTATTTAGTTCGTGATGGGTAAAATAGCCAAAATCCAAAACAGTCACTTGCATGGCGCCTGATTTGTCATAAGGGTATAAATGTCATCTTATAACACGTGCGGGGCCACATGCGTGCTAATTTGACCACTTAACCATCTCTAACGGGAAAAGTAACCGAATGGGGCATTTTGATAAGATTTTGGGGCATTTTTATCTTTTCCTAACGTCTGGGGCATTTTCACAAGGTTGGGTCGATTTGGGGCATTTTTCCACTTAACCCAATGTTAAATTGTAACAGAACACCATGAAATAAAAGTAACAAACCTTCAAATGATGCTTCTTCTACCCTTGGAACAAGGAAGATACAAATATTTGAGGTTCTTCTCTAATAATATTCAAATTTCTACCCAATTCTAAGATTGGAAACTAGAAGATAATAGATGCATCTCTTACAAATTGAAATTTCTACCCAATTTCAAATTAGAAATAACAAAGTGTTGGAGGCTCTTCTCTTAGGAAGGATTTAGGGTTCTTACACCACTTTTCTAAACAAGCAAAAACTAAAAACTAGAAGAGCTAGGGTTTAAACAATAAATAGTAAACAAAAAGGACAAAGATGGGAAATAAGGAAAAAAAAGGGGGATAAAAGAGTAATTACGAAGAAAAAAAGGGGCATAAATGGTATGTATGAAATACCATTATGCATCATCCTTCCCTCCTTAAGTGAAATTCTCCTTCGAATTGTCCATCTCTTCATCCATAGCATTGTCACCTCAATATGGAACCAAGTGTTTAACATTACAGACGTCGGGAGTACGAATTGAGCTTGGTAAGTTGAGTCGATAAGCATTATCATTTATATTTTCTCCAATTGGAAATGGTCCAATCTTCCTTCCTTGAGATTGTTGTACTCACCCACGGGAAAACGTTCCTTAGTAAGAACCGCATAAACAAGATCTCCTACTTCAAACTCAACCACGCGTCGTCTTTGATCAACCTTGTTCTTGTATTTCCTTGATGAAGCTTCTAAATGCTTTCGGGTGATTTCATGTATAAGATGAAGTTGAGAAACAAAGTCTTACGCCTTAGCATTTGGCCTTTTCAAATCCGGTACTAAAGACAAGTCAAGTGGTACTCTGGGATTAAACCCGTACACTACCATGAATGGTGAATAACCACTACTCCGGTTCACCGCATGGTTGTAAGCAAATTCCACCTTGCATAAAACTTGGTCCCATGTCTTCAAATTCTCCTCAACCAAACAACGAAGAAGATTACCTAGGGAACGGTTTACCACTTCGGTTTGTCCATCAGTTTGAGGGTGATAAGTGGTGCTAAAACCTAAATTGGTCTTGACCAACTTCCATAAGGTACGCCAAAAATGCCCCACAAAATGACTATCTCTATCAGAGACGATGGAAGAAGGAATACCATGTAAACGGCAAATCTCTTTAAAAAAGAGTTGAGCTACCATGACCACATCCGTCTCCTTTTTACAAGCAATGAAGTGAGACGTTTTGGAAAAACGATCTACCATTACAAATATTGAATCCATACCTCTTTGAGTACGCGGTAATCCCAAGATGAAATCCATGCTCAAATCTTCCCATGGACGAGAAGGAATAGGAAGTGGCGTGTATAATCCCGCATTAGTGGCCGTTCCTTTAGATACTTGACATATATGACATCTCTTCATATATCGATGAATCTCCTTTCACATTCCCGGCCAAAAGTATGAGCTTGAAACCAAGTTCCAAGTACGAGTAGTCCCCATATGCCCCTCATCGTGAAGCTCCTTAATAATTTTCAATCTCAAGCTTGATTGCGGAATGCAAAGACAATTTTTCCGGTAAAGGTACCCATCGAAAAGAACATAATCACCATTTTGGAGTGACCTTTCATCAACCATAAGAGGACCAAAATAAGTATCATTTTTTAAGAGCTCCGCTACCCAAAATACGATCCCTCATTTGTGTAAGAAGATAAGTATGTCGACTCAAGGCATCCGCTACCTTGTTTTGTACACCCGACTTATGCTTGATGGAAAAAGTGAATTGTTGCAAATAAAAAGCCCATTTACCATGCCTAGTAGAAAACTTGTCTTGAGAATTGATGTGCTTCAATGCCATGTGGTCCGAAAATAAGATGAACTCATTGTGAATAAGATAGTGCCTCCAATGTTTGAGTGCTTGAACAATAGCATAAAACTCAACATCATAAGTGTTATATGCAAGTCTATCCACATTCAACTTTTCACTATAAAAGGCCACCGGTTTCCCTTCTTGACTAAGAACCGCCCCAATGCATAGCTTAGAAGTATCACAATGAAGTTCAAATGGTTTATCAAAATTTGGTAATATTAAAATTGGAGATGTACTTAACTTTATTTTCATCAATTCAAAGGCGTCATCCGCTTCTTGATTCCATAAATACTTGCCACCCTTCATGCATTCGGTTATTGGAGCCATTATTTCACTAAAATTTCCAATGAATCAACGATAGAAAGAATCTAACCCATGAAAACTTTGAATATCAAACAAAGTTTTTGGCTTGGGACAATTCCTTATGCATTCCACTTTATCTTCATCTACCGAAATCCCATCCTTACTAACCATATAACCGAGAAACAAAATTTTATCGGTCATGAATGCACACTTCTTCAAGGTAGCATAAAATTGTTGCGTCCGCAAAATCATGAGAACCTCACGAAGGTGACGTATATGAGATTCAATATCGGTACTATAAACAAGTATATCATCAAAGTAAACAACCACACACTTCCCAATCAATGGTCGAAGTGCTTTATTCATTACTCGCATAAATGTACTTGGAGCATTTGAGAGCCCAAATGGCATAACCATCCATTCATACAAACCATCTCGAGTCTTGAAAGCGGTCTTCCATTCATCTCCCACCTTGATACGAATTTTATGATACCCACTTTTGAAATCAAGTTTGCTAAAAACACATGCTCCACTTAATTGATCAACTAAGTCATCCAAACGAGGAATTGGAAATCTGTACTTCAATGTGATTTTATTGATTGCCCTACTATCCACACACATACTCCATGAACCATCTTTCTTTGGTACTAACAAGGCCGGTACCGCACAAGGGCTAAGACTCGATCTTATAAAACCTTTGGCTAAGAGCTCTTCAACTTGTTGACGTAATTCTTCATGTTCTTTGGGACTCATCCGTAATGGGATTTGTTCGGAAGACTTGAATCGGGTACTAGATCAATTTGGTGTTGAACTTCTCTTAATGGTGGTAATACATCCGGTAAGTCGGTAGGAAAAACATCTTGAAATTCTTCGATAATTGGCTTGACTTGTGGTGGCACGAAATCATATGATGGAGACTCTTTAACAAGAAGTATATATATAGAACACCTCCGAATCATCCAACTCTTCTATGAACTTGTGATAAGTAAGTAGATTTTTTCCATCACCATTTTGTGGCGTAGGCATAAGCTCACGATTGGGTACAAGAGTCAAGTTCTTATTGCTCCACATGAAAGAATAGTTGTTAGATCTCTCATCATGATTCACAAACCGATCATATTTCCAAGGCCGCCCAAGAAGTAAATGACATTCATCCATCAAAACAACATCACACCAAACTTTGTCTACATATTTGTTACCAATAGAAAAATTAATAAGAAAACGTTTAGTGACTTTACCTTGCTTCCTTGGTTAAGCCATGATAAAGAATATGGAGAAGGGTGTTCTTTTGTTTCTCACTTCAACTTGCGAACCACTTCTTCGGAAACGATATTTTCACAACTCCCCGAATCAATCACAAGCTTGCAAACTTTCCCTCCAATTGTGCAAGTGGTTTGAAAAATATTGTGGCGTAGCCATCGATCACCTTCATCGAGTTTTGGAGTAAAATAGTTACGTAAAAAAACCAAACATGGTCCTTGGTCACCGGTGAGAAACTCCTCTTCCACTTCTTCGTCGGGTTCTTTATCAAATATTGGTGGCTCCATAAGATCCAAATATACATCACCTTCATCATCACCATGAACAAGTAAGTTCTTCCCCGGGCGATCACTCTTCCTACAATCATATGCTTTATGTCCTTCTTCTCCACACTTGTTACATTTACCTTGAAAGACTTGTTGAGAAATATTGGGTTTTGATAGAATGTTAGTAGTTGGAGCTCGATTAGTTGGCATTGTAGAAGTAGTAGTTTTAACACCTCCTTGAGTGTGAGTACTCCAATTGGCATGAGAAACTCTCCTTGCATATTGCTTCTCTAAATATAATTCCCTTTGATATGCTTCCGACACCGAATAAATATCAAATAAATTTAAAGTATCTTGATATTGCATTCTCAAACCTCCTATATACCTTGCTACAAGTTGTTCTTCCGTTTCGTTAATATCGTTCCTTGCAACCAATTTATAGAACTCTTTGGTGTAGTCATTAATCGACTTGGACCCTTGCCTAAGATTTTGGAGTTGTTGATAGATAAGTCTTGTAAAATTATGGGGTAGAAATGCAAGTCTCATATGTTTCTTAAGCTTATCCCAAGATTCAATTTTAGCTTGACCTCTTCTCAACCTCATTTGTTTAAGTTGTTGCCACCAAGCGTCGGCTCTTCCTCGAAGTCTTGTTGCAACCAACCCAACTTTCTTTTTTTCGGGCACTCCTTGAAATCCAAGATTTCTTCAACCGTTGCTAACCAATCAACAAATTCTTCCAGAGCTAAACCCCCATGGAATTCCGGAATATAAACTTTAAGTCCACCTTCCCAACGATTTGAGGTAGTAACATTTTGGTATCTCGTTCTTTCTTCAAACATTTGTCCTCTCCTTTGTGGATGAACATGACTACCAAAAGAAGTGGTCTCCTCATCTGTCACATCTTCATAAATATGATATTGAGTTCTAGATTGATCTTGATGGATATTTAAGTTACCAAGTTTTAAAAAAAAAATCTTCAAAATTTGCATTCATTCTTTGTTGCATTTCATCAAAAACTTCATGCTTAAAGGTTTCCAATTCTTCTTTCAAAGAAATTTCACTTAGATTAACTCTTTTCCTTGGAGCCATAGTGAAATCACAATAAGAAACAACCCAATTTGATAATAGCACACACAAAGATTCAAACCCCCAAGCTAATAATTAAAATCTTCTCCACAACTTTCCCAAAAAAAGAAACCAAAGCTCTTGATACCAACTAATGTAAAGTAATACTTATAATTGAAATTGGAATGTTAAATTATAACAAAACACCATGTAATAAAAGTAACCAACCTTCAAATGATGCTTCTTCTACCCTTGGAACAAGGAAGATACAAAGATTTGAGGATCTTCTCTAATAATCTTCAAATTTCTACCCAATTCTAAGATTGGAAACTAGAAGATAATAGATGCATCTCTTACAAATTGAAATTTCTACCCAATTTCAATTTGGAAATAACAAAGTGTTGGAGACTCTTCTCTTAGGAAGGATTTAGGGTTCTTACACCACTTTTCTAAACAAGCAAAAACTAAAAACTAGAAGAACTAGGGTTTAAACAATAAATAGTATAAAAAAGGACAAAGATGGGAAATAAGGAAAAGAAGGGGATAAAAGAGTAATTACGAAAAAGGGGCATAAATGGTTTGTATGAAATACCATTATGCATCAGGTATAGTTCTAACATTTGGTGCTAGTTCTAACATGGAATTTAGGTCCATTGCGATTTTGCTGAGACATATTGTCACTTGTGCAGGAGATAGAAACAAGCACTCAATTACAGGAAAGCAGAACCCATATAAACTCTACAATTAAGCTTATTAACTGATAGGGGCAAGCCCAGGTATTCAAGAGCCTAATCTCCCACTTGAGATCAAAAGTTTGAGTTTCTTTTAGAAATTGGAAATTTCTTAAAAACTCCACTCATTAGAAAAAACACAACAAAAATAACTCGCCAACAAGCAGTAATAACATCCACTGTTAGCTAATATTAAGCACTTACAACAGGGTTTTTTTCCTCTATCTAGAGGCTAACCTCTACATTCCTCTATATAATGGTGGATCCCATTTTTAGTGATGTTTGTTTTTTCTACTACCTCTATTAAGATAGAGCCAAATCTCTATTTATGTAGAGGAATGAAATAGCACCAACCAGATGCTAGTTTTGGGCCAAGCCTCTATTTAATGTGTCGAGTCAGTCCTTAAAAAAATACGAAATTCATAACTTTTATCCTCGTAACAAAACCTAAAATCTTCTCCCTTCCTTATGTTCTCGTTCTCTTCCACAGATGAAAAATGCTTCGCTTCTCCATTGGGAAAGGAGAAAGCTTCATCGATTTCCATCAAATGTGTAAGCTTTTGATTTGTTTCCTGTCTTCACTTCGTTCCAATAAATTATCCTCTTGATCTTTATTTTGTAAGCTTGTTAGCTCTAAGGTTTAATAATTTGGGATGGTTTCCATATTAAGCTCCACTGAATGTTGTTTATAGTTTTGATATTAGTTTTACTACGATGAGTCTTTTTTTTTTATTCAGTAGAGATGGTTATATCGTTATTACAATTTTTTGTATTTTTTGAGGATGTTTGGTTGGAATGAATCTTCATTGATTTTTAAAATCGAATAGGGATAAATTAAGAAAAATAAAAAATTGGTTACATGAGGTAGAGTTATTAGATAGCGGTGAAACAAACAAAAATTTAAGAGGTACTATCTTGCGGTTTTTATATAGAGGTAGAGGTATACCTCTATGTGGAACCCCCTACCTATATAAAGGAAAAAACAAACATGTTGTTAGTTTCTCAAATGATATTTGTGATGTGAAAGTCCTTTATTTTGGGTCGTATATAGTGGGTTTGGTGGGGAGTATGGTTTAAAGAGATTATTCGTCTTTGTTCCTTGTTCCTGTTGTAAAATCGGTTCGGGTTCATCCCACACGAACTCAGTTTCAGTCTGTATTCTTTTTAGATCGACATATATTTTTGTATTGTAAACAACTATTTTTTCAGTTATTACCCCGAATGACAGGATCGTGTTGATTCATGTATTTAAATATTGTGTACCACAGAGCATGATACATAAATTTTTACGCGGTTCGGCACAAAGTTTACATCTACGGGTTAGTGTTGTGTTACTTTATTTAGCCCATTTTGTTCGTCGTCAATACAATTTTTGCCAGTCCCATAATATTTTTTGCTTTCTGTATATAGTCTTATTTTCTGAATAAACTCATAAATATATTCTTAATTTTTATTTATTAGAAACTCATTCTCAATGGGACATAATTTAAAATTATAGGGAATATCTTCTAAAATAAGAAACAAATATTATTGATATATATTTTTCTTTTTCTATTTTATCTTCATTCTTTTTAAATTTTCTTTTATTTTTGTCTTCAGAGGTTAAATTCCTTAATTATAAAGTTTCTACTCCATGAGTATATCATTTCATCTGTATAATTTGTTCTTTTACTTTCTTCAAACACCATGGTTGAGAATAAGTTTCCTATTTAGTTTCTCTAGCTAAATTAATTTTTCGAGCTATGTACTCCATATAAATGATAAACTTTTCGTCAATGGGGTTGGGAAACTTTCAAAAACCTGTCGTGTTTGTTCCCTTCCATACTACTTCTATTGCGCCTTTTTGTCATAAAGTTGTTGCAATACACATTGTTGCTCCCTTATCAGTGTCAGTGTAAAAGGCTACGTCAGTGTAAGTCTAATCTTCTTCCGTGAAAGGGACTTTGGTAGCATAGATGCGCCACGACTGTCACTTGATTGTCATTGCAATATATGATACGTTAGGTCAACTTCTGTAACATGAAAAAAATCGATTCACTTGATAGCTCCGACCGCCACTTCAAAGTTCATCGTCCTTATGCTTCATTGTTTTTTGCCACTAATGATACATGACGTATTTTGCAAGTCACATATATTCCAGGATCTAGCTAATATCTGGGATATTTATTTATTTGGTATTTCATTAATTATGATAAATAATTTTTTTAATAAGTTTATCTTGTTTATTAAATGTCTAAACTTTAGGGTTTTATGTTGCAGACTATATATAGTCTTTTTGTATTATCATTGTAAGGCAGCTTTGAGCTCGTTTGAGATTACTGAATAATTAATTAAGTTGTCGATCCAATCCAATATCATTGTCTTTCGATTAACTCTTGAATTAGAGTTGTTGTTCTTCTCATTTGTCCTTGGATTGGATTTCTATCGTCATTTTAAGGAGTCGATTCTCCTTGTGTGGATTCTCCTTGTCTCTGCTACTATTTCTATTCGCTTCCGCGTGCCGTATCAGGTGGCATTAAAGCAAGTTTTCCAGCGTTATTAGTTTGTGAGTCGCCTAGAAAAATCAGTTAAGGTTTCCTGTGACTTTTAGGCTTTATCAATAAAAATCAAAAAAGAAGAAAGGGAGGCAATTGAAGATTTCTATTCTTGTTCTTGTTTACATTCTCCCCGCCCTGTTCAGTAAGTATCTTCATCACCTTGCTTCCATAAGTTCTATTTTCTTTTGTCAGTCAGAAAATAAAAATCAAGGAGGTCTGTTGAGTCTGTTACTTGTTTGGTTAAGTGCAAAAGAAATAACTAAGTTGTTGAGTTTTGTTTCTTTTATTATTCTACATAAGTTAAGCCCATTAAATATTTTATTCGCTTGAGTCCACTTACCTGCCCATAATCTTCACTATACTCTAGCCCCGACCCTAAGATTTAAAATAATTCGTACATCCCATTTTCATTTTCTAAAGAGGTTTTACAAGATATCCAAGTTTGTTGGAACAGTTAATGGGAGGAAATGCTATTTGGTAATAGATGGTAATTGGGAAGATAATTTATTGTCAGAATGAATGGTAAAATTATTGAGTCTTGAAATAGATTGGTATCCTGATGCTGATCATATTGAGTGGTTTAACAATAAAGGAATAATTACTCGGATCGGTTTCATTGTTACTCGGTAAATATTATCCTAACTCAAAATTTCATGAAGTAGCTAACATGGGTATGTGTTAGAGCATTGCTCGGTCGAACTCACAAGTGTTGTTATATCAAGCTTGTTGTCAAATTTAGTTGATCAAAACTATATCTTGATTTATAGTCTACATTTAGTCAAGTCTCGGATTAGGATTAAAAATATGTAGTTGAGTATCAGACATCACTGCATTCTACCGTTTGAAGGCGAAGATCAACTGAAGACATTTAGAGAACTTCATCGACAAAAGGTATGTGAAGACCGAACCAACCTATTACTCAAGTTTTCACCTTTCTGTCTATGAGACTAAGTCGCATGACTAAGTGGACTTTAAATTGCATAATAGAAATTTCGAGTCAAGTTTATCTTGTTAATTATTCTCAAAATATGAATGACTTAGCTTAAGAACGTTTCGTTCGAAACTTGATGAATTTGGTTAAGAATAATTTATTGTTTATGACTTAATTATGATTCAAGTTAATCATTTTAAAATATCCAGGAACAGTGATATGTGTCTTTGATGTTGTTCGGGAATGTTTCAAATTGATTGTTAGAGATATATAGAACTACTATAAATCTGGATACATGACAGTACACATACCAGTTCACGTACTGGTGTAACTGTTATAGGTCTAGAGCCGCAGTACATGTACTGGCATAGCTATAGTTCGGTAACGATCTTAGGTACACATACCCGGTATGGATACCAAAAAGATCTATTGACTCGTGAACTCAGGAAGGTACACATACCCGGTATGCATACCAAAAGTTCTTGAACTATTTTTTCTTAAGGGTATACAAACCCGGTACACGTACCATGACAGAAATAACTCATGAACTGGAAGTAAGTACACGTATTTACCCAGTCGAATATATTCATATGCATCAGAATTATTTCTATGAGATAATCAACATTTGAATAAATCTCTAAAACACCTCTAGATATATTTGATCACATTATAACATATGGTTGTGACTCAAGATTAAAGTATATAAGTGTTAACCTTTCATGAACAAGTCGTTATACACGGTTCAGTTACGGTTCATCCCAACCAGAGTGTAGATTTTGTTGTATTTATCTCAAGTCGAATTTTCATCTAACGGTGGAAAAAGATTATTTGATTCCAAAGATACCTTAGCTTAAATCTAAAGCAACTTTCGATCTTGAAAGTCTATAAAAGGAGAACCTCAAGCAACTGGGATTTTTGAATCCCTGACACTCTTCTTGTGTGTCATAGTTATAAATTAGAGTCGTAATCTCCTTTAAATCTCTTTAGGTTTAGCGACTAATAAGACTTCGCTTAGGGATTCGTGAATCCAGGTCCGACTATCTTTATCTTGATAGTTCGTGTATCCTGATCTTGCTACTGATTGTCGAGTCTCACTCTGATCAGGAAACATAGATAGAAATCGTAAAGTTCTTCGTCTTAGACTTTGTAATTTCGTAAGTATATTCCTCTATAACGATTCTTTTTTGAAATCATAGTAGATTTTACTTGTGAGGTGAATAATAATCTAGGATGCTCTTCGGAGTCGTAAGTACCGAATTTTGTTAGACCTAGTCTACTGCAAACGATTTCCTATCTCACCTTGATCTAACGATCAGAATAAAAATCACATATAGGTTTTTATATGGGATGTATACTGGTTTAAAGTCTTCACTTAGGTTGAAGCAACTCTTACGTTGTAAAGGAACTCAGCTAAGTGAATCAATTGCGCAGAGTCTTGTGAGATTAAAGAGGCGTAAGGAGCGTGACTGTAGCTAAATTACTGTGATGGTGGATTCGGTCTCAACTACATTCTAGTATGAAGTTTTGATAGTAGGCTAGAGTCTATAACGGCTTAATACAGTTTGGTGTTCAAGTCTGGACAAGGTCCTGAGGTTTTCTGCATTTACGGTTTCCTCGTTAACAAAATTTCTGGTGTCTGTGTTATTTATTTTCCGCATTATATTGTTTATTTATATAATTGAAATATCACAGGTTGTACGTAAAATCAATTTAAGTGGATACGTCCATCTTAATTGTTGGATACAACCTGATTGATCTTAGATATTGATCTTTGGAATCGTCCAAGTACTCTCACGGTATAATCAGGTTCACTGACTTGTCTCCGTTTACATATTGATTGTGAGATAAAGAGATATAAACTCTTAATATAATTCCTGATTGAGATTCATTAAGTTATAACTCTCCGAATTGTATTTGGGTTTTGGTCATTCAGGTTGCCTACGAAAAAGCTGGTGGTGTATTTTGGTACCCCCGTGTTTTCAGTATGCGCGATATCTTGTTGGGGAAAACATGGTTATTTGATGTTGAAGCAGATTGCAACAACCGAAACAATAACTATGAGTTTATATAGGGGGAGACCAAAGTATTTATAATACCAGGTCTGAAGCTATCAGTAGATATAAATACCGTCGAGACTGTAAATGTATGCCCAATTGTTATAAAATCTTCATGCATGCATGGCTACATATGCAGACCGTTTTTCTATATTGTGCAACCCACCTTTCTTGTAATTTCAAAAAGTTCATGCTTGTAGAGTTTGTTGGGAGTTCTTGCATCGTAAGGATGGTAGCAAATACCAATGGCTGACTAGTTGGTATGTGCACGTAGTGCAGACTGTGAAGCTGAATTCGTTTTCTTATATTCTAGTGACGCCAATGCACAATTCAAGATCAGGTTATAACACTATCAGTAGTTCCAATTTTGTATGATTGATCGTCGCAGTGAGAGAGCCTGACACATGACATATTTTGCAAGTCATGTATATTCCAGGATGTATCTAATATCTTGGATATTTATTTGTTTGGTATTTTATTAATTAGGATAAATAGTTTCTTTAATAAGTTTATCTTGTTTAAGAAAATTCTAGACTTTAGGGTTTTATGTTTGCATGTTGCATGTAAGTCTTTTCTATTATCATTATAAGACAGTTCGTGAGTTCGTTTGTCAGATTAATGAATTATCAATTAAGTTCTTGGTTTAACACTAGTGTCTTTCGATTAACTCTTGGATTAAAGTTGTTGTTCTTATCATTTGTTCCTCGATTGGAGCTCTATCATCACTTTAAGGAGCGGATTCTCATTGTCTTCTATCGCTTACGCTTGTGCCATATCAACTAAGTAAAGTCTTGTACTTTCGTGCAAGATCTTCTAATTGGTATATGTGGTATACTATGACCGATAATTGTTTGTTGTGAAATCAAATTTAATGATGTTCCGATATCTATGAATGTGCACTTAAGGAAACGTTCGCCTACCGATACCGTTATAAATAGGGGGATGCAAGTGCTCTGTACTTAATAGTTTATCTTCTACAGAAAAGGTGATTTGTCCAGCTGGGATTGATAAATGTTTTTATACGCATGTTTGGAGGTCATCCTTTTTTGTGATATTTAATAGATACGTAAAAGCTAACTTACGATGTTTCTCATCGAACTTTGCTTCTCTGAAAAATTCTAATAAAAATTTGTCATAGGTTGCTCGCATTGCGATGTCCTCTAAGTCTCATACGTTTTCCATGTGAGTTATTGTTGAAGCATCGTGCATTGTGTGTTCCTGGAGAATATAATTTATGGTGTCGGCTTAGAAGACCCCCTCGTTATCAACTTATTGATGTTAGGTTGTACTTATTCCGGAGCCTTCGGGCTCGTCCTTGTCTCATGTCGTAAAAGAGTCTACGATGATCCAAACGATGCATATTGTACGACTAAGAAAGCTATAAATGCAGAATGTAAATGAGACAATGATTTACGTGGTTCAGCACTAAGGCCTACGTCCACGGGGGTTTGGTTTTTCACTATGTATTATGAGATTACAAAGTATAGTCAAATGACTCTGAGTAGGGAACGATGCTAGGAGGATGTAGATAAAACTCATACTTACTCTTACAATTTCTCTCTCCTGAACTATAGTTCTCTCTCTCTAAATTTGGTCGACCCTTTCTCTTTTAGTGGAGTTGGGTATTTATAGGCTTCTTGTGTGGGGACCTCTTCTTTAGGACAGTTGTTCCCTATCGTCTTGGTCAGTGCGCCGATCCCGACGATATCTTCGTTCTGCCCCGATGCCTTTTAACGGTAATGTGCTGTGACGATGGTACACCTTCTCTTCCTCCATAGGAAATCCGACACGTTCCCTCTGTTCATAGCATTTAAGGAGGGTGGTTGGAGCAGTCCGCACGCCTCAGACAGCTGTTAATGCAGGTGTCAGCTGGGCTTCCTCTCGTGCATCCGATTGGGATCTTTCTTGGGATGGTAAAAAGTAATCTTATAAGTCTTCCATGGTACTTCGCAGTGTTCTTATCATCAGGTGCTCCTTGATTCGTCATCGTTGGATTCGCCTGATGCTGTATACATGGCGGATGAGGGTGATGCATGCCCCTTAGGTATTACAACGTGGCATCGTTGTTTTGATGCTCTTCCGCTCTATGGAATACACGTGTCTTTTCCTTGACACGTGGTCAATTATTGATTATGTGTACACAATTTGCCCCTTTTCTTCTAAGTTTGAAGTTGGTCAAAGTTTGAAGAAAAACTGTCTTCACAGTCTCCTTGCAATAACTTCCCCTAGATTTTAGGGCACGTTTCCCACTTCTAACATTTATTTCTTCTTAATTTTCGGGGAGGTTTTCCCCCACTTATTGTGGTTATAAATGCGAGAGGGTGGTGCGGCATAATAACTTTTATTCTTCTTTCATTCTCTTGTCAGTTCTTTTATCTTCTTCTTTCTTTTGTTCTTTTGCTCTTAATTTCTTCTGATATTACCCCAAATCTAGTCTGACAAAATCTTTCTTGGTTGCATCTTGTGGTTGGTTCATCTTCATAGAACTCTTGCTGTCGTTGTTGTTGATTATTTGTTAATCATCTTCATCTCCTGATATCACCATTGTTTCAGGTACGAAGCTCTTCCCCACCGCATCTGGGTTTTGTGATGAAGAACATGATATACGAAAGTATATATACTTTCCCATGTTCTTTATCAAAAAATCTGGAGCCATTTTAGCGGTTGTCGTAATGTTATTTTTCTGTGTTCTTGATGACTTGATGGTGTTCTTGAGATAATGTGTGATGATCATAGAATTAACTGTTGAATGTTCTCCGATGCTTCTTGTAGGTAGTTATGGCAGGTAATGATCGCATAAATATCCCTTATAGATATCCACTACCGAGCCCTTATAGATCTCCACCAGTTAGAATCCCTGACATATCTCCACCTAAAGGACCACCACCGAGGTCTTCTCAGTCGGATCTTCGTTCCCGCAAACCCTCTTCGTTTAACGATCCGAAGGTTTCTTCTCAATAGATGGGGGATCAGTCAAGAGGTGGAGGTTCTCGTTACACTGTTGATAAACTATCGGGCAAGTCTTCTTCACAGCGTTCAGAACCGCTGGAGGTTCAACCCATTCGTTCTATTGCCCCTTCCAATCCTTCGTCTTCTCAAAAATCTAGAGTTCCTCTGAATGTTCCTTCGTCGAAGAAGGATCAAAACCTTTCCAGGAGACCAGCAACGAAGAGAAAATCTTCGGATATGAGTCCCCCGCAGAAGCCATCGTCGGGTAAAGCTACGTCTTCTGAGGTTGCCCCTTCTGGACGAACTGCTCCCGCTTCGAAGAAGAAGAAGAAGGCTACCTTCAAGAATATTGACCTTGAAGAATTCAAAATGGGGCATGGCCTTCAAAATTTCGAGGTTCGTTTTTATAATCAAGGTGACGACCTTACTTATGATATGATAACGAACTATAAATATGACGCCTTCCATCTTCTAACGACTGTGGGAGCCTTTGAAGCGGGTTTGATGCTGCCCTTGTACAAGTGGGGGGATTCGTTCTACTTCTCATACTCATTGTCGTTCAGTAGTTCAGCTGAGTGGGAATTATCTTCGGACTCTTCGAGAATGCTACCTTTGGAGCAAAGGTGAAACAACGATGACATGCTATACTCCTGATCCCAAGGAGAGGAGTTTGTACACCCCTAAAAATTTCAATGCTTCTTTTGGGGATTATGTCAATGGTAGGAACCGAAAGCGATTGAGCGTTGGTCTTCGTACGATGGCTGCTCCCCATGGCGAAGTTCGTCTTTTGAGTGAGGTAAGTGACTCGAAGCTTCGATACGTTCCGGGTACTGAAGGTACTGCTAAGCCATAACTTTTTCCCATTAAGGAGTTTCTTCGTCGTGATCATGACTATGAATGGCATGCTACTCCTCTGGAGGTGATTAGCCCTTGGGATCATGGTTGGATTCCTGGTCCTCATGGATAGAAACCTGTTGCTGGTAGTAAGCCTCGTGATGGTGCCCCATCCCGTTATGGTAATTTCTTCCCTTGGGATTTGAATTTTACTGGTACGAACTTCGACTATACTGTTGATGTTGTCGATGCTGAAGATGAAGAAAGTTATGAGGCAGGTCTTCCTCCGAAGGGTACTGCTACTGTCAAGGTATGATTCGATGTAATGCACTGTGTGTGTTGTCTTTTCTCCTTGAATCATAGATTGATCGTGTGCTTGTTTGTAGGCCTCGAGGAAGAAGGAGATTAGTACAGTTCAGTCCTCTACTGTGGAGGTTGAAGAGACGGGAATTCCTGAGGTTACCATCCCCGTGGATAACGAAGGGGATTCTGAGGAGGAGGAAGAAGAAGAGACCGACGACAAAGAACGTACCGAAACTTTGCCTTATGATCATGAAGATGTTGAAGATATTCCAGATGATAGCGCTGGAGATAAAGTTGCTTTCGGAGGTCAAGGGGATGATCTGACAGCCGCTCCTGAATGCTCTCCTTCCCCTCGTCAAAGGAACGAGGATGCTGATCATCAATCAGCGATCCCTGAGCCAGTGAATTCTTCTGAGCCAAATCAAGAATTCTCCTTTGGTAAGATTTATTCTGCTGGTAGGCAGATTGATATTGGTGCTGCACTGGGAATAGCCTCTGGATTCTCACTGTTGTCTCCTAACGATGACTGGGACGTGGAGGCGGAGGACGATGCTGAGAAGAGGATTGAGGAGAATGATAGTTCGGATGTGGAAGATGTTGAGCTTCGGGCTACTATGGAAGCCGAAGGGAGAAAGGTCGCTGCTGGCAAAGGGACCGCTACTGGTGTTGAAGCTTCTATTGGCACATCTTCTGAAGGCTTTGTGAACGTTATAATGCGTGATGGAGATGATGAGACCTTTGATTGGCTGAAGAAGAATGGCCTAATGAACGTGCCCCATTCTGCTCCTTTGATCCCTGGGGATAGGGATTCTGATGCCTTTACTCGTCATAGGATGGCATTATTATCTCGTGAAAAAGTTGCTAAAATCTGGGAGCGGGACTTGGGTGCCACTCCTTCTAGTCTTCTGGTTGATCCACCTTCGTCTATCTCTGATATGATGGCCATAGCTGATGGGCATCAGTACGGTTTTCCTCAGCAGTGTATTCTTGAGGTGAGATGTTAATGTTTTCTTCTTGGCGGAGTAATGCAATCTCCCTTTTAGTGATTCTTACTTGCCCCTTGTCGCTGTAGTTGGTGAGGAGTGAGCATTGCAATCACACTCTTTATCAGTTCTTTAGAGCTAAGGCCCTCAAGCTTGAGGCGAAGCTGCGTCAGAGGGATGATGAGCTCAATTATGCTCAGGAGACTCTTGGAGCCAAGGATAAGGAGATACTAGAACTGAAGAAACAGCTGATAGAGAAGGAACGGGCTGGCGCTTCCGAAGAACAGCTTCGTCGGGAGGTCGTCTCTCTTCGTGAAGATCTAGAGAAGGCTCGTTCTGGGGCTTCGTCTTCTAAAGGTTTGTCTCTTCTCCTTTTATTCCTTCTTTGCCTTTTTAGTGTTCTATCTGAGTTAGCCAACCCTGTCTCCAGCGGGTAATACCGAAGAGTTAATATGGCTCCGTGGTGAGAGGACTCGTCAAGCTTCCCGGATTAAAGAGTTGGTGTCAAAAATTCTAAAGGAAGCTGATAAGTGGAATTCCAGGGCTGATGAGTATAACCAGATGTCTGCTCGGTATAGAGAAAGACGGGATCAGATGGTCAATATGCAAAATACCATGAACGCTGATCGTCGCCAGTTTAATGGTGCTTTACTTTGGAATCGTGATAATCTCAGCGAGGCTCGCGATGCTGTTTTTCGGCTAGAGGCCAAGGTAACAGATTTGGAGGTTGAGCTTCGTCAAGCCCGCTCATCCCATGATCCTGAAGTTCGGGATTATATACAACAGCTTGTTAGAGAGAGGGATGATGCTAGAGCGGAGGCTCATGCCCTTAGCAGGACTTTAACTGCTTCTCGAGCCGACGTTGCTAGGCTAGTGGAGTCAGAGAAGGATTTAGAAGTCAATATGTACAGGCTCACCAAAGGGATAGAAGAGATGAATAGAGAAGTTAACCGTCTTCACCATCAGGACTCCATGAAGTAGTAGAGTTAGACGAGTGCCAATTTGAGCTTGAAAATCTTCGGCTTGACTATGAGAAACTTTCCAACGAATACGATTTTCTTGACGAATCTCGGGATGCAGTGGTAAATGAATTTGAAATGGCTTTGGCTAATGTCGAAGGTATATGTTCATTTGGTCGTGGATAACTGTTTATTTCCCTTCTTTTGTCAACTTGTTTTCTTTTGTTTCGGAGCTCGAGAGACAGCTTGTCCTTGCAAATGAGAAACTTGAAAAGACTCAATCTGAGCTAGTTACTCAGACAGCCAAACCAAGTACTTTGAGGGACTAGCTGGGTCCCGGAATACAACGGCGAAAGAATTGGCAAAGGAAGTAGAGCGGCTGGAGTCATTATTGTCTCAATCTGAGCTTAAGTCCACTATCATCACCCATGAGGCTCGTCGTCAACTGGCTCTGGAAGTTAACAAGACACTGGAACGGATAGCAAAGCCTTTTGAAGGAAAACAATATCACGAAGAGGTACAAGCGTCGTCCTGTTCCCGAGCCGTTCAAGCCTGCTTCTGATGTATCCTCTGGAGGGAGCATTGCCTTTCCTCAAAAAGAACGTCATGTCGATCATGTTGATCAAGCGGATCGTGCCGAGCCTTCGGAAGGAAAGTAGGTTTTCGTAGTTAGGGTAGAAACTTGATCTTTGTTGATTACGTAGCTTCGGGCTATTTTTTGTGTATCTTTTGTATTTTTTCTTACTTCCCAGACTTGTAATCAACTCTTATGAAATGGATCATCAGTCTCTCTTAAGTATGTACAGCTTTGATTTATCTGCATCGTTAATTTATTTAATCTTCTTAAAAGAAAGGAAATGTGATAATGAAAAACAAAGAGAGTATTGTGATAATAACGAAGGTAAGTACCTCCATTATTGGTTTTGGACCTATCACCCCGTCGGCTAACCCTGGGCCAGAGGGTTACCTGGCAGTGGGGGTTAGTGCAGCGTTCTCGAATATGTGATGCCTTATTGAATTATTTACATGCATCCATTCCGCCGAACCGCTGCCTTATTGTTTTGTGGGGTATCTCTTTCTACTGGAATCCTTCCCCATGGTCATACACTCATAGATGCTGATAGGGGAGTCCTGAGAGATTGTATGCAAGTATTTTCCCCAATAGGATAGTCCAAAAGGTCTCTTATTTAATTGATGTGGTGAGGTCTAATATTCCTCGGCCAGAGATAGAAACATGTCAAGCAGGTACACTGTCTTCTTCTTATGGTACTCTTCACACAGGTGCAGAACTGTGTTGCTTCATGGATAGCATGGCTTGAGGTATTTTGCATTCCAAGAGTGCCTTAAAATTTCTCCTTTTAGGTTACGCAGGTAGTACGATCCCCTCCTGCGATATCGTGTATGACAAATGTCCCTCCCCATGTTGGTGCTAATTTACCCCATTTCTTTTCTCGCTGATATTGCGGTATGGTACGTTGCACATATACTGTCCTTCTACAAAATTTCTAAGTTTAACCTTTTTATTGTACTCCCTTGCCAACCTACGCTGATAGTTTTCCATCCTCTGTAACGATGTTTCCCTTCTTTTTTCTAGATCATCGAGCCTTTCTAGCATCATGTCTGTTGTGAGGTTCTTCTCTCATGCTTCGGTTATTGTGTAGGCATGATGATCTCTGTTGGGATGACTGCTTCGGCTCCGTAAGTGAGAAGGAATGGAGATTCACCGGTTGCTGACCTCCTTGTGGTTCGGTATGACCATAGTGCATTGTGTAATTGCTCACACCATCTGCCCTTATGTTCATCCAGCGATTTCTTGGGGATAAGAGCAAGGGTTTTATTTGTGGCTTCGGCTTAACCATTGCTCTGAGGATAGATGGGAGTAGATTTTTTTTCCTGATCTTGAACGTGTCGAACAGCATGTCAATGTTCTTACCTTGTAGTTGCTTGCCATTGTCGGAGACAATTTTGGCGGGAATGCCGAATCTACAAATGATGTTTTGAAAGATGAATGTGAATACATCTATGTCTCTGATTCTTGCTGGATCTTTGGCTTCTACCCATTTGCTGAAGTAATCAGTAGCTACTATCAAGAATCGCCTCTTTCCTGTTCCTTCGATTAGTGGTCCAACGATGTCAACTCCCCATTTTGCAAATGGCCATGGGCTTCCCACTAAATATTTTAGCTTTGTCGGCCAATGATCTCATCCCGCTGTGATTGCCTGCGTATCCATAGTGGATGTCTTTTAAGATACGATGCCCCTCCTCTTGAGATAAACAGCGTAATAGAGGTCCGAGGAAAGATTTTTTGTACAAGACTCTTTCACGAAATTCGTATCTTCCTGCTTTCGATTGCACTTTTCGGGCTTGCTTCACATCTGTAGGCAGCGTCCCTTCTTCGAGAAAGAGATGAACTTCAGTTCTCCAGTCTTCTTCATTGCTGAAATCTTCGTCTTCGTTTGCTCTTGTTAGGATGTCATCTTCGACGAAATCTTTGGCAATATCTTCTCCTGCATCGTCTTCAGCAATATCCTCTCCTATATCGTATTCACGATTTGTTGTAGCGAGGATTTGTTATGGGGAGATCGAAGGTTCGTATACTCTAGCTATCTTGATGGGTTTAACGTTCTCGTCATTCAACATCGATGAAATGTAAGCCAATGCATCGGCATGTCTGTTGTCTTTCCTACATAGGTTTCGGAACTTAATGTTGGGTATTTGTGATGCTAGAGTTTGGACCAGGGCCATGTATGCTGATAAAGTCTCGTCATAAGTGTTGTATTCCAGTTCTATTTGTCGAATGACTAGCTGTGAATCGCTTGTTAGGCGTACGTCGGTTATCCCCATCTCTATTATCAAACGAAGGGCATGTACTACGGCTTCATATTCCACAATGTTGTTGGTGTGTCCTTCGAATTCCAATCTCAGTGCATGCACGATCCTATCTCCAGTGGGTGTTGTGATCACGATCCCTATGCCTGCACCTTCCTTATTCTTGGACCTATCGACGAAAACTTCCCATCTTCTTTGGCTTGAGGGTTCGAGTACATCGTTTGGATCCTTTCCGTCGTCTTCCACTCCTGGTATGTCCTTTACTTCTTCACCATTATCCAGAGGTAAGTCTGCTAGGAAATCCGCCAAGACTTGTGATTTTTGGGAAGTTTGGATCTCGTGAATGATGTTGAATTGTTTTAGTTGTGTGTTCCACTTTGCTATTCTCCCTACTTTTCCAGCGTTTTTAAGAACAGCTTCGAGCGGTGCTTTTCATGGGACACGAACATAGTGATTCAGGAAGTAAGTTCTCAGCTTCTGCGTTGCCCAGACCAATGTTAGTATTAGTTGCTCAATCTTGGTGTAGTTTCTCTCTGCTGCATTGAGAGTCTTACTGACATAATAGATCGGATGCTCGACCTTCGTGTTGGTCTTGACTAGTACAGCACTGACTGCATCTTCGGTTGATGCTATATAAAGGGCAAACACTTCGTCGGGATCAGGCTTTTGGAGGATCGGGATCGTTGCCAGATATTCTTTAATCTTCTGGAAGGCTTCTTCATACTCAGCGGTCCATGCGAACTTAGTCCATTTCTTGAGGATATTGAAGAAGTTCTTCCACTTATCCGATGACCTAGCAATGAATCTTCCCAACGCTGCTATGGAACCATTGAGTTTTTGGACTTCTTTCAAATTTCTTGGGGATGGCATCTCCACGATGGCCTGGATTTTGGCGGGATCGACTTCGATGCCCCTCTTCGTTACCAGATATCCGATAAATTTCCCTGATGTGACACCGAAGGTGCACTTTTTTGGGTTTACTTTCATGTTTTATTTCCTCATTGCGCCGGAGATATCTCTCAAGTCCTTAAGGTGATCTTTGCGCAATTTACTCTTGACGAGCATGTCATCGACGTAGAATTTTCCCCATCCATGGCTTGAAGACAGCATCAACCATCCTCTGGTATGTTGCCTTTGCATTCCTCAGTCCGAAGGGCATTCGAGTGTAACAGTAGAGTCCGTGCGGAGTGAAGAATGTTGTATGTTGTTAATCTTCTTCTGCTAGGGATATCTGGTTATAGCCGGAATATCCGTCCATAAATGACAATTCTTCGTGTCCTTCGACAGCTTCTACCAGCTGATCGATGCTTGGGAGCGGGTAGCTATCCTTCGGGCACGCTTTGTTGAGGTTGGTGAAGTCGATGCATATCCTTACCCCACCGTTCTTTTTTGGTACGATGACCATGTTCGAGATCCATGTGGGGTATCTCACCTCCCTTATGAATCCTGCTTCCATGAGTTTGTGGAGCTCTTTCTCAACTGCTTGATGATATCCAGGTGCTACTTTGCGTAGTTTCTGCCTGAAGGGGTTTGTGCCAATCTTTATCCGAAGTTCGCGTTGTATTATTTTTGGATCGATCCCTGGCATATCTCCTAGCTTCCATGCAAATATGTCCGCGTATTCCTTGAGTAGTTTGATCAGCATTTCTTCTCGATCTTCATCCACCAGAGTTCCTGTTTTGATCATCCTGGGGTCTTCTTCCGTTCCTATGTTAATCTCCTTTGTGGGTTCTATTGATGTGAAAGTAGGCTTTGGTTCCCCTAGGAGAGGAACATTCTTTAATTACTATTTGGTGGACTCTTCTGTCTCCTTTGCCCCGGAGGTGCCTGCTTCGGTAGAAAGAAGGATGCTATTCTTCGTCGGGCTCTTCTTTGAAATTTCCTTTAGATACAGGTCGATTGCCTTATCTTTGGCTTCTTCTTTGTTCTTGATCCTTCGGGCTTTGCGTTTCTCTTCTTGTTCGTCATTGAGCTGATTTTGTAGAGCCTGGCATTCTCGTGCGGTAACTTGATCGCCCTTGATTTCCATTACCCCTTCGGGTGTTGGGAACCTAAGGTATTGGTGATATGTTGCTGCTACTCCTTTGAGTTTGTGCACCTTTCTTCGTCCGATGATGGCGTTATATGGGAATAGTGCGTCTACTACGATGAATTGGGTACTAACCTTCATCGGTCCTGCCTTGACTTCTAAGACGATGTCTCCTAATGGCTTCGTTGAGGCCCCATTGAACCCATAAATGGTGTAGTAAGAGGACATTAGTTGCTCGTCATTCAATTCCATCCATTTGAACGTATTATAAAATAGAACGTTGACTGAGCTCCCTCAATCGATTAGAACCTTCCTTATATTGCATCCTGATACCGGTAGCGTGAGTACCAAAGGGTCGTTATGATCCTCCATGTCTTGTTCGACATCTTCAGCATAGAATAACAGAGGTGCATTCATCCATTGTTCATGTTCATCAACTTCGACACCATCGATTTTTTACAGCTCACAGTAATCCTCAAATTGCTTTCTCAACCTCTTCCCTATTTGTCGGTCAATGAGGGGCCGTTGGGTTATGAACAGGAAATGGTGTTGATCGTTCGGTTGTTCTCAGGTAGTTGGACTTGGTTGCTTCGTTGAGTCCTATCGTCGGTTTCTGCCTTTTGAACATATTGCTTGAGATCTTCGGCATCAATCAGCTTCTGGATCATTATTTTGAGATTTTTGCACTTCTCCGTTTGGTGACCATTGACGCAATGGTACTCGCAATAGTCTCTTGATTTCTCAGTCTTTGGTGGTTGCTTTCCCTTGGACCATGGCCATTCGAGATTGGTTCGGTCTTTGATCTCGCTCAAGATGCGAACGTAGCTGGTGTTAAGCTTCGTGTAGACCTGATCTTCGAACTTCTGATCATTGTGCCAATGATCATCTTTACGTCCTCTTTTATCTTCGTTGGATTGTTCGGTCGAATTGGTTCTTTTTAACCAGCTGGCTTGTTCCACGGAGTTTGTACGGTGGGTCTTCTGCATCTACGCCCTGGGATTATCCCACTGGATTTCCTCCAGTCTGGCGTGCTTCTCAATAATCACCCGAAGGTCACCTTCGACAGTGTGGTTGCTTCCATAAATCTCAACGAAAAAAGGGCTCATCCTATCCAGTCCCTACTTGTAATAATTGATGCTAACTATTGGGTCTACATTCCCTATCGCTTGACATATCTTGTGCCACCTGTCCGTGTACTCTCTGATTGTCTCCTTGAATGCGACCGCTAGTGAGAAGAGTTTGTCCATCTCTGCATTGACAGTCTTGTTGTACATGTAGGTTTCTAAGAATATCTCTGTGAGCTGACTGTAGGAATCGATGGAATTAGGCGGGAGGTTATCGAACCAGGACAATGCAGATCCTTTCAAGCTTGAGGGGAAGTATCTGCAAAGGACTACGTCGTCTCGATCCCATCGGGCCAAGGTTCGGTTGTAGTACCGAAGGTGAGCTGCAGGGTCGCTGGATCCGTCGTAGCATTCGAATGCTGGGATGGGACATTTTTAGCATTCGATCCATCGGGCCAGATGAGTTGTCAGCCGTGTCGTAACAGCTTCTCTCATCACTTCCTCTAATCTCCCTCCTCCTTGCCTCGTCTTCAATTGCTTGATTTTCGTCATCATCTCGGCACGAAGATCCTCCATCGCGCGGTAATGCTCGTCTCTCACAGTTGATCGTCCTGATCTTCTGGTATCCTTATCGTAATAGTCCGAATCTTCGGGCACATAATCGGGGTCAGATAACCTGTTTCCTCTGGCTGCACGTCGGTTTAGTGGATCGGGATTGTGGACGTTTCCTATCACCATCCTTCGATCTGGGTTTGGCAACGGCGCTTTAGAGTTTGCCTCATCGTGCTGATTTTCTACTTTGGCGCTTTGGGCGATCCTATCCTTGAGCTCCTGGTTCTCTCGTGTGATCAGCGCTACAGCATCCGCGTATACCTTTTGATTTCTTTTCAACTCTTCGAGCTCGTCTATTAGCTGGATGGAATGGTTCGATCCCTGGTTCGGAGTTCCTATCGGCGCTTGCCCCTCAGCGAGGACGGTATGATCTTCATCTATCGTCTGAATTAAAGGGACCGGCGGATCTATAGGTAGAACCAGGAGTTCTAGGGGCTGAACCGCTGGTTGGTTTATTGTCAACAAAGGCTGAGTAATCTGCAGGGGTTGGTTCTGCAAGAGCTGGTTGTGTTCATTAGTCTATGGCATCCCATAAATAGGCTGCTGCATCGTTGAATCTGCCACTCCCTCTCGTTGTTCATAAGCACGGGTGGTTGCTACTGCTTTAGCGGCATCGACTTTGGCTGCTGCTGCTTTGAGGTCTGCCGCTGCTATCGTGTTGGCATCCAGTGGTGTGGTACTTTCTACAGCATCCTGTCTCTTACTAGCCGCTTTCATCTTCTCACCCTTTTGCTTGCTTAGTGTTACAACTGGTGTAGTCCTTGGTGTTTCTTTTCACGATGCCTTGGTTTTTCCTGCATCTTTTGCTATTTCCATCTTTTTCTTCTTTTATGCAAAAATGAAATGTTGGCAAGGAAAATAACCACATGGGTTTTGTTAGTAAAGGCGACGTAAGAGAAAATGTAGTTAGGCATAGGCCAAAACTTAACCATTGTACGGATTCGCCGCAGTGAATGGCATTTTGAAAAGGAAGGTACAGATCCGAAATTTTTTTCAAAAGAAAACATGGATCCGAAGATAGATCCAAAGATTTTTTCAAAAGAAAGCATAGAACTGAAGATAGATCCAAAGATAATTTCCGAGAAAAAATAGATCCAAGGGTTTTTGTAAACGGGAAACATGGATCCGAAGATTTTTACTAAAGAAAACATGGGTCTGAAGACAGATCCGAAGGAATTTTTCGAAAAGAAATAGATCCACGGGTTTCTGTAAGTGAAGGCGTGGATCGCATCATTTTTGCATTGTCACCCAAAGTTTGTATTAAAAAACAATGTTGAGTGACTAAAAGAAATCACAGGGAAAGATAAATCTTTTACTGGGACGTCATTCCCTGTTTCTAGCGCCAGATTGTGAACACAGAAGTAATGATGGTCTACTTGTGTCCACAAACAATATTCGCAGTATTGATAAATCTACTGACATGATAGAAATACATATAAAATAGCACATGATGATTATACTGGAAACTCGGAGCCTTCGGGCTCGTCCTTGTCTCATGTCGTAGAAGAGTCTACGATTATTCAAACGATGCATATTGTACGACTAAGAAAGCTATAAGTGCATAATGTAAATGAGACAATGATTTACGTGGTTCAGCACTGAGGCCTACGTCCACGGGGGTTTGGTTTTTTACTATGTATTATGAGATTACAAAGTATAGTCAAATGACTCTGAGTAGGGAACGATGCTAGGATGATGTAGATAAAACTCATACTTACTCTTACAATTTCTCTCTCCTGAACTATAGTTCTCTCTCTCTAAATTTGGTCGACCCTTTCTCTCTTAGTGGAGTTGGGTATTTATAGGCTTCTTGTGTGGGGACCTCTTCTTTAGGACAGTTGTTCCCTATCGTCTTGGTCAGTGCGCCGATCTCGACGATGTCTTCGTTCTGCCCCGATGCCTTCCAACGGTAATGTGCTGTGACGATGGTACACCTTCTCTTCCTCCATAGGAAATCCGACACGTGCCCTCTGTTCATAGCATTTAAGGAGGGTGGTTGGAGCAGTCCGCACGCCTCAGACAGCTGTTAATGCAGGTGTCAGCTGGGCTTCCTCTCGTGCGTCCGATTGGGATCTTCCTTGGGATGGTAAAAAATAATCTTATAAGTCTTCTATGGTACTTCGCAGTGTTCTTATCATCAGGTGCTCCTTGATTTGTCATCGTTGGATTCGCCTGATGTTGTATACGTGGCGGATGAGGGTGATGCATGCCCCTTAGGTATTACAACGTGGCATCGTTGTTTTGATGCTCTTCCGCTCTATGGAATACACGTGTCTTTTCCTTGACACGTGGTCAATTATTGATTATGTGTACACAAAAAGTTTGTATTTAAATTACTCAAATTATTTGTATATTGGGGTTCAGTGGAGGTCTAACAGTGGGGCCAGTCCAACTGGCTGGATTTGGATAAACCCTTGGGTCCAGCTTTAGCCTAGAAGAAGAAGAGAGAGAAAAATCCCTATCTAAACGATCGAAGACAAATACTTCTGCGGTGGAATTTGGAATAAAAGAATGAAGCCCAGAGCGCAAAAATGGAACAAGAAAACGCTAAAAATGGATCTGCCCCTATTGAAAGGGGAAGATGCGTTCCCACCAACCGACCCACAAGATGGGGGACTATAGATGCGTGTAGGGGGTACACCTGTGTGGTTCATTACTCTTATCTCATACTTACCACGCGTGTCATCTTCAATGCCACATACCTCACCTACTGTCGTGCACATGATATTTATTTCTTGCACATACATATACTGATATGAGATATAGTCACTCCGTTTCAATGATTAACTAGTTTGAATGGAGTTTGTTATGAATAATCAATAATGCGATCCAAAGAGAACGCGGTATTGTGACGCTATTGTACATTAGTACCCCTTACCCAGTGGAGAAAGTATGATCTAACTGGCTGGATTGTAGAAGTTAGTCACTATTGGAATAATATTGGGGGATGTAAGGTGCATGGCATGAGCACGGACTAAACTAGTAGTATTGCTATCTAAGTACCAAATGACATTCAGTCGTCTACGACTATCCTTTTAACCTTTAGGTATATTATTTTTTGTAATGTTTGATATATACTAATAGGTCGAGAAAGAATCAAAGCTTAAAAAGCAAAATACCAGTTTTTCTTTTCTTTTTCTTTTTTTTTGATACAAATAACCTTTTCATTAATGGGAGTTCAAGGTTACAATGGATTTAAAATCAAAATTAAGAAAATAAAAATAGACATACCGTACAAATTTACCAAGAAATCCGACAAGAGAAAGAGAAGGATTACCGGTGTAGAACAAATACAAGCATGAATAAGAACCGATCAAGTTGGAGGAAGAATGGTTTTTCTCGGAAGTGTATTCCAACCATTTTGTTTGTTTTTCTTCTTCATAAAGATGTTCTCTAAAAAGTTGGAGTGATTTGCTCAAATTTCTTAAAACTTGTGATGGAGATTTCGTCGTCAAAAGCATCATTCATGAAGATTCCGTCGCTGGATAAATAGATGATGAAGATTTCGGTAAAGATTCTGTCGCCGAAGCTAACAATGATGAAGTTTTCGTCGTTGAAACATCCCAAGTGATCTTAAAACCCATGAAACACA
Organism: Papaver atlanticum; assembly: GCA_023531105.1. Lineage (NCBI taxonomy): Eukaryota > Viridiplantae > Streptophyta > Magnoliopsida > Ranunculales > Papaveraceae > Papaver > Papaver atlanticum. Next base: position 123,133 of record JAJJMB010009300.1, on the reverse strand, counting down.
AGAACGGCCATTAAAACCGAGATAAACCTCTCTAATAGAGGAGATAAAAACACCATAAGGGTGTACAAAACTTACCAATAAGTAAGAGAAAACCATGATAGAAACTAACTAATAACAAAGATCTAACCTAAGATAAGAAAAGGGAAAGAAAATCTCGTCCAGATCCGGCCCCAAAAGGACCAGATCTGAGCCGTAGATGATTGCCGGTCCTGTTGAACTAGTGAGAGAGGGGAGAGGGTATCAAAAGAGAGCTAAAAATGAAAAAAATAATATATAATAAAATATAAAAAATATAAAAATAAAAATATAAAATATAAAAATAAAATAAAATAAATAAATAATAATAATAATAATAATAAAACGGATCCAATCAAGAAACATGAACGAAAGTATCCTTAATATATGTTGTGGAGCTAAACGAGTACGTCATCATCGTACACCCGCTTGATGTACGATGTTGTGGAGCTTAAGCTTGACTTGTCATTCTAGGAATAAAACAACTACAGATAATTCCTGATCAATCATCTTACCACATATTCCTCCGGGAATTTGTGCGCACTGTAGCAATCTTTAATATATGTATAGCACACACCACTAGGTGAGCAGCTTGGAAATAGAACGGATCCAAATTCTCATGTGAGTTTTTATGGTCTGTTTTCGCAGAAAGCTTCTTTAAGGTACAGTGGTCCTCTCAAATCATACATCATAAATTAAAACAAAATTAGGACAACTCAAGAAAGTCCCCCTATGTTCCTAGCATTAGGACCACTATTTGCTAAAAACAATTGAGACATAATTATTATACTTAGTCCACATTTCCTGTTTCTTTCTAATGAAAAACACACTTCACCTATAAAATCATCGTTAATTCTACACCATTCGATTAAAAGGTATTATTAATCGCTGTTGAAGGTGACAAATTGTTAGCTCTCACGTGAAATTTATGTTTTCTTGTGTGGAGTGACTCCGAGATGTTAGGGGAGAATTGATTTGAACGGTCCCTTAAACATCCCAATCCTCTTTAGTCTTTGGGATACGTCCAAATTTGACACCCGGATCAAACAAATACTAGAAAATTCAAGGAATCTATGCAGTACATTTACAGCGACTACTAATGCATTTTAAAATCACGTTCGGAAAAAGATTCCAAGGATTGTTGGAAAGGGAATCGGATTGATTAAATTCAGTCTATTCTGGTTCACCCTTAATGTAGCAGTGCATAACTTATTTGTATTGTCAGCATAAGTGTTGAAATTAGGTCGAGCAGATAGTTGGTCGGGTTTAGCTTTGGTATTGTTCAAAATGCATTCAGATATGACGTACTCGTTTCACATTAGACACTTGCACAATTTGGAGAATAGGAAAGTATCCTTCTTGTCGTACAATCAAGAAACATGAACGAAACTTATACCGTCTATCACACTCAATTTGACCATATGCAAAACAATCGTTTTCACTAAGCCATGTTTATTTTTCATTTTGAAAAGTCATGTTTTGTAATAACTTCGACAGAAAGAACTTGAAAAATTAGTCCATCCCTTCGACAGAAAGAACTTGAACTTGAGATATCTCCTCTCTCTCTCTCTCTCTCTCTTTCTTTTTTTTTTCTTTTTTTTCTCTCTCTTCCGATAACAAAAATGTAAGTCTGTCACACTGGAATAGCACACGAGTTTGTAAAATCACATCAAAGCAGGAACATATCACAACACGCTAGAAAAATCTGTCAAAACATGCATAAACCACGACATAATCAGTCATATTTGATGTATATTTCACAAATATATCTTTATTCTAGACAAATTTTGACCATTTTATTGAGGGAGGATTCATATTATCTTACAAGATTTGCATCAATTTTTCTTTAGAGTCCAAACGACAATGAATTTTAAGCCAATACTTCGATAATACATTCTTCTTATGAAAGTCGAAAATTTCACAAAAAATGAGCACAAACCGAGACATATAACACCAATATCTACCACTTTGAGAATCAACCATTGAAAATTAACGGTCGAAATTAAAATCACAATGATGTAGAATTTGGTTAGTAGAAACTACGTCGAAAATATCTTCACTTGAGCTCCACAGACAAATATCTTTTTTGACAGCCACCATGATCTCGTTTTTTTGTTATTGGTCTACCAGAAGCATGCACTCTAGCATTTCTTCCATTCCATCGCTCTTAAGATATAGCGTATATGAAATGCCGAGGGTACCGAGTATACCACAATATTTTCGATATCAACCTACTAAAAACACACCTTACGTAATCTAATACATAACGAACTATCAAGGAGATTACTGAAACAAGATGTACACTTGTTATATAACGTAAGTTCGAAACCAAACCAATCTATAGGATTAAACCAAGTATTCATTAACTTACAAGTGTATTTACTTTAATTATAGAGACAAAGCAATATAATGCGGAAGTAAAATAACACAACACACAATATTTTGTTAATGAGAAAAACTGCAAGGTAGAAAAATCCCGTGACCTAGTCCAGTTTTGAATACTCTCAGAACTAAGCCTATATACAAATTGGCTACTGAAACTTCGTATAGTTGAGACCAAGTAAACCACACTTAGTTACTCAATTCTTTCATCATCCATGCGCCTAAAACCAATCTGTTTTATGCACATGAATCTCAAGATAAATTTCAGTATCTCAAGTTGCTTCACCTGTAGTGAATACTTCAGGAACTCAATTTTTTGGATTGTAATCTGAAACAGTAAAGGATTAACCTGTTTCAGTAACCTCTCTATCAATCTCAATAAATAAATCAGAGTTAAGTCGCGTAAAAAGGTTCTTCCATTTAATCAATATAAAGTTCTTTATCGGTTCGCAGATCAATAAGATTAAGACTATCAAAATAATCAATCTTAATTTATAAACTATCAAATTAAATCTCAAAGAGAAATAACTAGATGAATTGCAGATCTATACAACAATCTTTAAAGTCTATTCAAGATAAACAGTTTGTCGGATCCCAGTCAATCAGTGTGCGGAAAGTATCACAAAGATCAGATACCAAAAAAAAAATCTTCTAGTCTTCAATCCTCAAAGTACCTGCATAAACAACTTGATTGCCACTAATGATTTATTACACACAGAACGAAGTCTGTTAACAATGGATTATTACTAGTCCTACATTCGGATCTTGAATCAATAAAGCACATCTGAAATCGTCGATCCTTGAACTAGTACGAATAAACATATATCCGAAGAGAAGGATCACAGAATAAACGAACTAGACATATCAAGGGTCAACTTCACCGTTAGTCAATCAAATCAATAATCGAAAACTAAAAATAAAAATATGATTTAGTTTCCCTTCAACGGTATTACTAAAAGCTTATTGATCCCACAAAAGAATTTAAACAAAGGCCACAAAAGAGATTTCACCTAATTAGGATATTGTCCTCTCAATGAGCATTGCAAACAATACTTAGTAGTGGAATTGCCAAACAAACAGTTAGGCATTGTTCTCAGGGATTAGTTTGTAAGAATACAAGCTCTACTATTTATAATGTAAAGACCAGGGCTTGTTTGGACAATAAGGAATTACCAAATATGAAAATCCTAAATATATCCAATAAATGTTTATTTTTCGGATTTGTTATTTTCCAATTGTTATCCAACATACAGACCGAAATCTCTCTTGGATGACAATTAATATTAGCTAGCATGCACAATGTATACTAATATAGCAACAAGGGATATGCTTATCCTCTGTGATATGGAAAGCATATAATTAATTCCGAATATCTAAAAGATACTAGAATATTTTGGTTTTTGGATCTCGCCTTGAGTTTCAAGGAAAACACCTGAACATTAAGTAACAAGAGTTTATTAGCACATGTTCAATACACTATGTCGACATTTTGTGAACTTGCCTTTCTAACCAAATACATTTTCATGCAAACCAAAAAGTAATAGACAAACCGAAGACGCAATATTGGTTAACTAAGATAAGTTCTACTAGAGATCCATAGAAACAGTCCAAGTAGAGATACTTGGGACATGTCCTAGTAGAGATACTTGGGACCTGTCCTAGTAGATATCCTTGGCAAGGATCGGTCCTACTAGAGATCCTTAGGATCGTAACTATTAAAGATCCTTGTTTAAGGGATCGGTCCTAGAATCAGATCCTTTGACTCTTTTTCAACTACGAAACAAGTTTCGCAAGTCTACTTCCTGGGAACGTAGTTTTGGAGGCATGGTATCAACCCGAAAGTTCAACATTAGTAATGAATTACCAAATAGTGTTATGTCGAATTTACGAAGTCAAATAGATAAACTATACTTTGTAACTCCATATACCAAAGTTGTATGAAACGACTAATATATCATTCCTTGACACTTTAATCGTAATAAAATGATCAAGTCACCAATATTAGAGACACATAAACAAACTTTGTATATTTCGTTTTCAATATAAACCGACTTGAAAGAAACGTAGATAAAAATGGAACAAGTCAAGTCCGTGTTACTAACCTCGACCGGAATTATGAGAAATATATTTATGCTGACACGTCTTCAGGTTCTTCAGAGGAACAACAGCAAGTCTTCACATTTCTATGTTCTTAGTCTAACCTAACGAAGTTGACTCTTGTAATCTTATCAAGTATCTTCGAGTTTTAGAACTAAAATATGACAACCAAACTTGATACACCACCGCTTGGTGGGTTCAACCGGCCAATGCTCTAAAAATCTCCCTTTTTGTCAATTTTAGTTACAAAACTCTTACATATGGAGAATATATGAATTAAAAGACAAAGATAAATATCTCTGTTGAATCATTTGAATGACAAGAACTATTCTCCCTCTAAAGGTAAGCTAGGAATATATTCCATCCCAATATATATGTTTTTCAATTTCTTAGTATGAAATACTACACATCATGATATGTTTCCCCCCCTTTATCAATGTTTTACTCTTTTATGTTTAGATATATACTTTTCAGCGGATATATCCTTTCTCAACAATAGTTAAATCACCGTATACTCCATATATTTCTCCCTCTTTTTGTCACTAAAATGACAAAGGTACGAAAATACAATAATTATTTTGAAAGGACCCTGAAGTTCATAAGAACTCGACATAACATGTAAGAGTTTAAGTAAATCGAAGGTCTAACATACCACTTTTAATAAGTAACTCTAAGCAAAACCTTAAAAGTAATTAGCTTAGACTCTTACCGATGAAAAATTACCCAAAGTAAGTTTTCTTTAGATAAGTCCAACTAAAATCAGTTTAGTTACTCATCGGAATCCAATTATAACAAAAATAATTATACCTTATTTCGATAAGCCAAACTAAGTTAGTTAATTAGTTTCTTATCATCAACCAATTATATTCAAATAATTGTACCTTTTTTGATAAGTAAAACGAAGATCAGAATTAACTCAATTTTCTTATCAGAAAAACCATTAACCAGAATAATCATTGCCTAACTTCGATAAGCCAAACTAAAATCAGAATCGATCTAGTAACTTGTCAGGAAAGAGATTATCATAAATAATTTTTCCATTGATTTCCACAACTACACTCCTCACAAAGATATATCATTAAGCACTATTTCAAAGTAGAAATCTCCCCTTATCTTTGTTATTCCCTGAAAAACAAAATATTAACACAAAAACAATCTTTACCAGAGAAAGATCACATGATCTTATCCATCACCCTCCACAAGAGAAAGACTAAAACCGAAACAACTCATATATATATATCGAATACACTATTTATAGAACATAAATCGCTATTTGTATGTATGTGACTTGCATGTGAGTTCTTCTTATGATTCTTTGATAAAGCAACCTGAAAGGTTAGAAATGAAATTCGCTAAATTGAAAATTCACAAAATCATAAAAAGATAAGCCAATATGAGACCGAAACTTAGTTATTCAAAACTGAAGTTTAACTCACAACCGAAAGCAAAGCAAAGAAATAAATAAAAATTATGCAATCTCAACTGCCAAAAGAATGACACAAGGATTTATAAATAAAAATTTATCATTCATAATTTATTGACAGTTTCAAACACACAAATATTGACGATAATCAATAATTGAGTAGTCTATTCTTTTAAAGACAAAAATAAGAAAAATATTATTAATCTGTAGATGCATCTTATTCCTTCATGCTTTCTTTTCAGTGACTTTTTCCAGTTCTGCCTTAAATTGAGTCAGATTTTTCTTACAGGTGGATTAGCTTATGTTCATGAAATATTATCCCATATTCAGCATTTATAATCAGGAATTTAAGAAATTCCATTCTTCCAATTAATTTGGGAACTTCTTCGAATAAACTGGTAGCTTTGTCTCTTATTAAAGAAGGAAAAATGTCAAACAAGCAGCACTCAGAAAAAAAGTTCACATCTTCTTTTCCCAGTGGATCATGAGCCAAGAATCTCCTCAACTTGTTCAATACAGATTCACTAACAAGATCTATTTTTTCAATTTCTTTACAAAAAAAGAGAACTGAAACAAACTTTTTCTGACAGGCATATGAGAATTGATCATGGCAGAGACTTCCTTGCTTAAGTATTCTTCATATTCTTTCGTGACGATTCTTTTTCTTAGAAGTCATAATGAAGAGATGCTTCTTTTTTAATTTCACACACAAGTAGAAACTCTATCCAACCAAAGATTGCAACGAAACCTCAAAACATCTTGTTCCGAATAACCTTCCTTAGTAAGAAATTTTTTGTTCGAAAAATACCTTATAAAGAGGATATTCACGCTTAAAACTAGAAATCAATGATTTTTAAGAAATATTCCAAAATCTGGAAATAGATTTCAAAAGGAACTTTTCACTTTTAGAATACGTATTTTAGTTATGACCGAACCTATATCTTTTTCCAGATACGAGGGAATAATTCTCGTCAGACAAAGGCATGTTATGCCTCTTTATCTCGGTGAAAAATTATCACTGATTCTCATAAGCCAAAGAAAGAATATATGTCATAAACATAAAGAAAAAAAGATATTTCTTACAGATAGTAAAAAGTCAAAGACACAAGAATATTCATAAGGTTATTATAAATTCTTTCCATCACTTTCTTCATGAAAGCAATTATGAGGAGCATGCATTAACCCATTTCTAATAATATAATAGAAAGAAATCTTTCCACAAATGTTTCCAAATTGATATTTTTTTTGAACAGAATCTTTGTCACAATATGTATTACAAATCTTATGGAATATGTTATATAGCAGAGTGCAATATCCATAATATCTGAACATAAATTGTTTCCTTTTTATGATGTTGTAATACATAGTCTTCTGAGAATACTTACAAAAAACTTTAGAAGTTTCTTGATTCTTTGAATACCAATCAACTGTTATTGTAGTTCGATAATCCAAATCATCAATAACGATTGTTGGAAGAGAATGAAGAATGTTGGAACTCTTCATATCTTGACTTCTTTGTACTGTTTTATTAAATATAAGAGTTACAGGGACAGGAAATTCTTCTTTGTGAACCATGTTTTTAACAACACTAATAGATTCTTATTTACTTGTTAGAAAATATTTTTGTTGAAGATCACAACTCATATTTTTCATATGGAAACAAGAACTGCAACTGACGAAACTCATCTCTAAAGCAGAATTGGTAAGATTATAAAGTAAATTATCATGATATTTCAGATTGTTGATCGTTGAACATGACATCAGTTTTTTGGACAAGCCTAGGATACTTACTAATTTTATCCATTTTCCAAAATAATTTTGTAAAGAGAGTTTCAACATCTTCATTCGTGTCTTTCACCACGAAAAATCAAAGCGACCAAAATCTTGATGGTGCATTAACTGAATTAGCTAATTATAGTTTCCTTTAAAACCATATTTAGATTCAAGTCCTATAGGTTGGATTGCACCAAACACAAATTGTTAGATCTTATCGTGCTTGCCTGCTCTGATACTAATTGAAGTTACGAGGATACCGAGTACACCACAATCTTTTCGATATCAACCTACTACAGACAAACCTTGTGTAATCTAATAAAAACATGAACTGTCAAAGAGATTACTTAAACAAGATGTACACTTGGTATATAGCGTAAGTTCGAAACCTAATGAGTCCATAGAATCAAACCAAGTGTTGATTAAGTGTATTTAATTTAATCATAAATACAAAGAAGTATAATGCAGAAGCAAAGTAAATCACACGACACACAAGATTTTATTAACGAGGAAAACTGTAAGGAAGAAAAACCACGGGACCTAGTCAAGATCTGAATATTCTTAGTATTAAGCCACTATACAAATTGGATACCACAACTTCACATAGTTGAGACCAAGTAAACTACACCTAGTTAGTTAGTTCCTTCAGTATTTTTGCGCCTAAAACCAATCTTATCTACGCATGTGAATTCTAAGATAGAGTCCATTATACCAAGATGGTTCGTACATGTTTTGAATACTTCAACAACTCAACTCTTTTGGATCGTAAACTGAAACAGTAGAGGACTAACCTGTTTCAGTAACCTCTATATCAATTTTAGGAAATAAATCAGAGATAAGTTGAGTTCAAAGGTTCTTCCATTTAATCAATATAAACTCCTTTGTCGGTTCGCAAATCAATTATGATCAAAATTACCAAAATAATTAATCTTAGTTTACAAACTATCAAAGTATATCTCAGAAAGAAATAACTACATAGATTACCGATCTATACAACAAGCTTAAGTTTATGCAAGATAAACAGATTATCGTATCCCAATTAATCAAGTGTGCAAGAAGTATCACAAAGATCAGAATACCAAAAATAAAATCTGTGAGGGTAAAATACCCGATCGCCACGTGTCAACATCTCAATAGATGGTCTCATGATAAGATGATAAGATAATAATATCGGATCATACTTTAAAAGGTGATTTCGTCTGAATCGAGATGCTTGCTGCAAGGCTACATGTATGACTCGTGTGAGGAGTGGTCTAATCAACTCAGACGGTCAAGTCTATAAAGAAGGAATGCATTTAATGAAGGATCAGAAGAGGCGTGGGCAAAGGTACATTGTATCAGAAGACTCGGACGAACCATAATACCACCCGAAGACGATGTAGTACGATGCCCTTCAAGGAGGAGCAGTACGATAGTGCACAAGGCGAGACAACCCGGAAGGATAACCGAGCAAGACACCACGAAGGAAGGTAAAGAGTTCGTCCGAAGTAATGATAAGATGTACGATAGATCCACCATCTCGGCGAGATTGGGTCACACCTTCACGAGTCCAGTCTGTCTATAAATACCAGTCCATGTAGAAGGAAATGGATATGTAATGTTAGATGGTCTTTCTACAGAGAATTCTAGAAAGAGATTTAGATAAAGAGAGAGTGAGAAGTCTAAGTGATATTTGTAACTTTTTCAAGGGTAAGACCTTAATCAATAAAGAAGATAGTTTCTTTCCCGTGGATGTAGGTCTCAATGGACGAACCACGTTATATACTTGTGTTCATCTTAACTTTCATGTTCTTTACATCTTGTTTATCTTTGAATCTTGAATGTAGTTTATTAGTCGTTAGATCTACTTGGGTGTAGTCATCGGAAAAGATGCTACTACATTTTGGCGCTAGGGACAGGGAGGTATGAAGATTTAGTCTACCTCCCTTGCAAAGTTTTAGAATTTTTTCATAATCTCTTAAAAAGAAGTGGTTTTCTATACCACTGTGTAGATTTATATGAAACTCATGAGTTGATCTCGGACGCAACACGATCTATGCGATCGATGAGTCCTGAAGAGCCTCGGAAACCTTAGATCTATACTTTTTCACCGGTTTTGTTTAAATTTTTTGTTCTTTCAAAGTTCTCAAAATCTTCCTAAAGAGACTCAGGAGAGTAGATGGTTGGAATGAAAATGGAGTCTAAACTACTTCAAATCAACATTCAAGCAACCTCCTCCGTGAACGAGTTGGGAAGAAATCTAAGCAAGTAAACTTCTTAGAGAGAAAGGCATACTACGAGAGTTGAAAAGGCGTTAAAGGAAGAACTATTAATGATATTCTTCATCTCCTGAGGGGCTCAAAGTGACCTAAAATCTTCTTCTTAGAAACCCAAATCTAAGCAAAGGGGAAAGGTTAATGAGTACGTAATCATTCATCATACTCAAAGTTTGTTCAAATCAAAAGATTTAAGGCATTGAGAAATATTTCCTAAAATGGAAAAACGTGTCCAATCGTCTTAACTTGGTTTTTTCCCATTAAAGGTATGACGTGTAGAATGAGGTAGTTTACTCAAAAAATGAGAAAATAAAAACACCTTTTTACATCACCAAAACTTTATCCAAGTGGGGAATGTTTTAACATCATCACATGTCTCCAAAATTTGCTGAAGAGTCTTCCTGTACTGAAACTACATGGTCTGAACTATGACTTAGCAAATGCACATGACCTGCAAACGTAGGTCCAACTTTTCTGAAATAAAAAATAAATTAAGCATTATTGCATATATCCCAGGTAAGGCGATGGTGACGAGACAATCCGCTCGCACGATCCAAGGAGAAACCGTTGGATCCCAACCCGAAGGACTTGACGAGATGGAGCCAGGCGAGGCTATACACAACGGTGTACTCCCAGGAGAGGGACAGCCCGATAACCAATATCCGGAAGAGTTAACAGACAACTTTATCTCTAACAAAGAGGAAAATCCCTTCAAGGGACAAGGTGATATTCACTTGACTCAACCAGGAGGGTTGAACCATCTGCCAAAAAAAATGGCAAACAACGGGGCCAAGAAGGATGATTCCTCTAGCCTCGTAACAATACCGCTGCCCTCGCATCCATCATGAAAGCGCAAAAGGTGAAGGAAGAACGAATGCAAAAATTAAAACGACATAACAGGAGGTTAGAAAGGAAGAATCGTAAGCTAAAACGCATAACGAAGAAAAATGTGCGACTCACTATTATGGAGGAGATCCCCGAGGAGGAAAATCCTTTTGAAAACTTGCAAGATGATGAACGTGTCCATATCCCTGATACCTCGAACGAGGAAACGGAGGACCAATTCCCAAAGGGAAGCAAAGGAGTTCTAAACAAAGAGGGCAGCCCATCAGAAGGGTCGTCCGATGTCGATCCTAGGCATAAACGAAGAACGAAAAAGGGGGACAAAACTAAAACCAATGGCATGACCGAGAATCCGGCATGTGAAAATCCCAAGCAAGGGGAAACTTCAAAAGAGAAGTCAACTCGCTCTAAACAAGTGTCATATAATGAGCAGTCCAACGAGGATTCAGGGCGATCAAGATAGCGTCACCCAGAAGTTTCTTTCTCGCCCGAAAGGGAACAAGGACGAAAGAAGGAGGCCGAAACGAGACATATTGATAATCAATTGCAGGCCCGACTTTGCCTACTCGAAGCAATGTACAAAGAAGCCACAAGAAGACAAGGAGGTCAAAAATTGGCAGAAGTAATGCAGGAGGTAGGATAATCTCCCATAGCAGAGAGCTTGCTGGCACAACCGTTTCCAAGGAAATGCTCCCTTCCGACTTTCGCAACTCCCTTCAATGGGACCGGCGATGCAGTTGAGCATCTCCGATCTTATCGAATGACATTAACACAATGGAGCCAGTACGATGTCGTGATGTGAAAATTCTTTCCAGCTAGTCTAAAAGACGAGGCCCTAATGTGGTTTAATAACTTACCGAGAGAATCGGTCGAGTCATTTGCCCACCTATCCGAGCTATTCTTAGAGGCATATATGCATAATAGCCGAGTCAAACCACGAATTGACATGTTGTTCCAATTAGCTAGGGGACCGAATGAGTCACCCCGATCTCTTGTGACTCGCTGGAGAAAACTATGCGCTGAGATCGGGAGAGTTCCGGAGGCCTATGCGATCTTAGGCTTCAAAAATAGTCTGCGAAAGACAGACCCTATATTCGTCCGAATGGATGAAACAACCTATTAGCTTTTCAGATTCCGAAGCACCAGACGGTGGAAGGAATCACAACGATCCTTTAGTGGTCACGATGGCCATCGCGCTCCAAGAACACGGAGACGAGGAGGAGAAACCAAAAGCGCTGCCATGGGCAATGCCTAAGATACTAATTGACGTAGGAAGTTTCGTCAAAATTTTATTTTATGAAACATTCAAGCAAATGGGTCTAAGAGACGAGTATCTGATACCGTCTACATATAACATATTTTGCTTCAATGGCTCATCTACTCTCCCGAGAGGTGAGATAACCTTGGAAATTCGTGTAGGAAAAATCCTAACCTTGACTACATTCTGTGTGGTGGACATACTCTCACCCTACACTTCTATTGTTGGGCGATCCTGGGTCCAAGGGATTAAAGGGGTCGCGTTAACTTATCACCAGATACTAAGGTTTCCAACACCCGATGGGATCGCAGAGATCATCAGAGACTCAGGCGAGGCGAAGTACTGTTACAATATGGACGTACAGAACGGTGAAAATAAATTCAATTCTCCCAAGGCGAGGAAGAAGATGGATAAGAATGCTAAGAACCAAGCAGAAATGGATGCTTACATAGCAGGGACGAACGAAGCAAGACGCTCAGGCGACGTGCCAATCCCGACCTCGGATGCACCAACGGAGCCCTTATAGCAATTACAGAATCTCTCCGATATTGGAGAGCCTAGGTCAAATTTCTCGGCCTTGGAACCTACAAAGGAGGTGAATATCAGAACACCCGAAAATCCGGGTATAGTCAAGATCGGAACTCTCCTCGACAGAGAGGAAGAAGAAAAGCTAGTATGATTATTGAGAGAATATTCTGATGTTTTTGCATGGCGTATGGAAGACACGCCCTGGATAGACCCAGAAGTTTGTTGCCATCACTTGAAAATCAACCCAAAGCACAAACCTATGAGGCAAAAGATGCGAAAGGTGGCACCAGAATATCATGAGGCTATTCAAAATGAACTAAGAAAGATGGAGGCATCAGGTGTCATCTGAGAGGTACAGTTTCCGATATGGATATCGAACATGGTGATCGTGCCGAAGAAAAATGGAGTGCGAATTTGCATTGATTTTAGTGAACTTAATAAAGCATGTCCAAAAGACAGCTTTCCACTCCCCAACATTGATCAACTTTTAGAGGAAACATCAGGATACTCGGGCTATAATCAAATCCCGCTAGCAGAGGAGGATCAAGAGCACACTGCCTTTTTCACTCCACGAGGTCTATATTGTTACACTAAGATGCCATTCGGACTAAAAAACGCCGGTGCAACCTACCAGAGGATGGTGGAAAAAAAATTGACAGTTGGATACATAAAACTCTAGAAGTGTACGTGGATGACATGCTCGTCAAGAGTAAACTTCCACAGGACCATGCAAATGACCTCAAAAATGGTTTTGAACAAATGAGGAAGTATAATATGAAAATTAACCCGGCAAAATGTGCCTTCGGGGTAACCTCAGGAAAATTCTTGGGATATTTGGTCACAAAACGAGGCATCGAAATCGACCCGGCTAAATGCCCTCGCCTGCCACAGTTAAAGACGTACAGAGATTAAATGGTCGATTGGCAGCCCTGGGAAGGTTTATAGCCAGATCGTCCGATAAATGTAAGGATTTATTCAACACTCTAAAAAAGGGGGGGAAATTCTCAGGGAGCGCTGAGTGCGAGGAGGCTTTCCAAAAAATCAAGGAACACCTGGCCACTTTGCCAATCCTACAAAAGCCCAAGCCAGGCGAAGACCTTTACATTTACCTATCGGCGACTAACACTTCGATCAGTGCGGTACTAACTCACATAGACGAAGGAACAGAAAAACCAATTTACTTTATAAGCAAAACACTGACCTCTGCAGAGAAGAACTACTCGAAAATCGAGAAGATCGTGCTGTCCTTGGTCTATGTGACGCAAAAATTGCGAACATATTTTCATGCACACACTGTGACCGTTATTACAAAAGCTCCAATAGAGACTGTACTAGATCAGGCCGACAGAGCAGTCAGAATCTCCAAATGGGGAGCTCAAATTAAATAATTAGGGGTTAAATATCAGCCTCAAACTGCAATTAAGACCCAAGTCGTTGCAGATTTCCTAGCCAATTTTCTTCTCGACGATGCAGATGAGATTGAGGAAATCCCAGGTATGGAAGACGAATTAGACGATCCACCCGAATTGCTTAGCTCAGAAAACCAAGATGATGGGAAGTCTTTGTGGACGGGTCGTGTAACTCGGAAGGATCTGGCATCAGAATGGTCTTCACGACTCCGACAGGCAGTAGGATTGTTTACATCCTAAGGTTAGAGTTCCCCACCACGAACAACATAACCGAGTACGAGGAAGTTATACATGCCCTCCGAGTAATAATTGAGCTCGGGATCGACGAAGTGAGACTCACAACTTGTCATACGACAAATCGATGGGATGTATCAAGCTTCCGATGCATGTTTGCAGCGATATCTACAACTTGCCAAACACTATATCGAGAAGATACCTAACATCACTTTCCTGCACCTATGCAGGAATAACAACAGCAATGCAGACGCTCTAGCTTTTATTGCCTCTTTGACGGCAGATCCCGAGGCCACAACTGTGAAGATCGAAAGAGTGTTAATCCCTTGCATACCCCTGGAAGGAGATATGGAAATTCTTAATGTTGGTACAATCCAAGAAGCTTTGCCCGAGAACGATTGGAGAACCCCAATCATGAAATATCTGGCTAACGGTGATCTACTAAGCGATCAAAAACTTGCTCACAAGGTGATATCTCGTTCAGGAAACTACCAGTTGAGGGATGAAATATTATATCGACATTCATACCTGGGACCACTGCTTAGATGCCTATCCTTCGACGAGGGTCACAAAAATTTAAAAGAAATCATCGTGGATACACTGGAAATCACAGCAGGGGTAGGTCCCTAGCTCATAAAGCTAAACCTCCTTCCATGGATTTAAAATCTGTACTAAGCCCTTGACCATTCTCCAAATGGGGGGTCGACATCGTAGGACCTCTACGAGCTAGTACAGGACAAATAAAATACCTGATCATAGCCACGGACTACTTCACGAAATGGGTAGAGGCCTCGGCCCTCAGACACATCAGAGACCACGATGTCTTTAAATTCCTCTTTGAGCACATTATATGTCGCTTCGGTATCCCAGCCGTCATCGTATCAGACAATGGGGCCCAACTCCGAGGGAAAAACATTGATCTCCTCTTTAATTGTTTCAAGATCAGAAAGAACAAGTCTACACCCATCTACCCTAAAAGTAATGGCCAGGCAGAGGCCACTAACAAAACCATTGCCGACATGCTTAAAAAGAAGATGGATGGGCATGGGGCTAGCTGGTGTGAACAGCTGCACAATGTTCTATGAGCCTATCGGACCACCCAAAGAGAGCCAATAGGGATGTCCCCCTTTGCTCTGACATATGGTACGGAAGCGATCATACCAACTGAAGCGATGATCCCGACAACTAAAACCGAAGCTTGGGAAAAGAACTTGACCTCGAACATGATACTCGCTAAGCTCGACGATCTCGAAGAAAACCGAGAGATAGCTCTTCAAAGGATAGAAAATTACCATCAGAGGTTGGCTCGGGAATACAACAAGTGTGTCCATCCGAGACAATTCAGCCCAGGCAATAAAGTATGGCGAAAGATCCCGCCATATCAGCGTGAGTCAGGAAAATTTGCACCCATATGGGAGGGACCACTCACAGTCATAGCCAAGGCAGGCGATGGAGCATATATGTTGCTTAAGCCTAATGGAGAAGAACTAGAACGCCCATGGAATATTAAGTATCTAAAGCAATACAATGCTTAGAAAACCTATCACATAGAGGGTTAAATTATGAAAATAGGGTCTGAATTCTTACTTGTAAAAGGTCATGAAGCTTTACTTGAATGTACCAAGGGTTTATAAACCCCCTTTTGAGAACAATAAAATTCCTGTTTTTTCTCATTTTTCAATGCCCTTTAGCTTTACTTTTTTGATTATCCGTCTTTTTATTTATCTATTTATCTGTGCTCTTTGCTTGTGTTTTTTTGCTTAATTTTTTCATTAATTTTTTGCACTTGCATATAGAGTAATCACTTCATGAAAACAATCTAACAAAAGCCCATCAAGGTTATGGCACGGTGCTAGCCACACCTTCCATTCTATAAAGAATGATGCGGGAAAATGCCTAAGCTGCCTGAAACGGATATACAGACCTAAGGCAATGTCATCTAGCCTCATGAAGCGAGATGAAGCATGGGACACCCTAAGCTACCTGAGACGGGAACATACCTAAGGTAATGCCATCATGATCACGAAATCGGATGATGTCTTGCCATAACAGGAGATATCCAGAATTGGGGAACTTGCCCTTTGCTAGGGGAAGAATCACTCGACCGATATATATCCCTCCAAACGATGGTTACCAACGAGTGACTCAAACATCTGATCACCAAACCTAGGGGAAAGTGTAACCTAAACAGGACACTATTAAAAACTAAGCACAAAATTAAGGCGCGTAGGGATATTTGTCTTACTCCAAATCCAACACCGTAAGAGATGACTTGTCCAATTAAGGAACTGATCACTCCTTGGCCTTGTCACCCATGGTTGGACCAACAGTATGAACAAAAATTACCCTCTGAACCACCAAAATGAAAAAACCACATGACAGAACCAACAGTTAAGCTATCATACATGCTAATAATTACTCTAAAAAAAGAAAGTATCAATTGCCTCCCACAAATGAGGACTTGTCAAAAAATTGTTAACAAGATAC
Source organism: Papaver atlanticum (assembly GCA_023531105.1). Classification (NCBI taxonomy): domain Eukaryota; kingdom Viridiplantae; phylum Streptophyta; class Magnoliopsida; order Ranunculales; family Papaveraceae; genus Papaver; species Papaver atlanticum. The sequence goes on along the minus strand of JAJJMB010009300.1, from coordinate 106,429 downwards.
TGCCTCAAAACAGCAGAGGACTTGGTTAGCATACCAGCTAAACAAAAGCAATTAAACATTGCCTCGGAAGGAACACGAGGTCTTACCCATCAACAATATTCTTAAATATCGCCTTGGAAACAGCACGAGGTCTTATCATCAAAAGAAAAATAAAAAGAGCAAAGGAACCGATGGACTCAAGACTGTTCATCGTCGGGAACATCATGCTCTGGATCCATCTGACTTTCACCTTCGGTTCCACCACCACTAGGGGCAATCGGCTCCACGATGGGCTCTGGAGGGACCACAATATTGGCAGCAGCAGCTACAACCGCTGCAGTAGCTCTTTGATGCTCGTGTAGGATGGCGGCTTTGCACGCATTGGTAATCTTGACAGCATACTCAGCATGGAGAGTGTTCATATTCTTCTTCTTATCGTCACTCTCAGCCTCTAACTCCTCTTCAAAGCGAGTCTCCAGGCTATTGAGCTCATCGTCCAGGTTTTGCTTTTCTTCCTTAACATCCTCCAATTGCTTCTCCAGCTCCACATTGTGAATGCGAGCCTCTGCGAGATGGCATAAAAATATTAATAACTCCAGTCTTCTAGAAAAAAAAATAGAAGCAACAACACTTCAAAAGTTGCAAAAGGAAACCTTCTTGACTAGCTAACACATAATTAAGAGTCTGTTCCAATTGGGTTTTTTCATTATCCAAAGCACTAATCTGTGCTTCAAAAGGAGTTATAGCACCATCACCACAGGGACACGATAGCATGTGCATATCGCGCTCCTTTTCAAGCTGAATATACTCTCGCTTGAGTCGGACAACCTCTTCTCAATCCTCCTCAGCCTTAGCCAACATCGGCAAGTGATCTGATTGTCACTTAAGGAGATCATTCCTTTGGGACTGGAGTAGTTTCACCTCTTTAAAACGGGTCACGGCGATTTGCTTAACCTCTTCCACCTTCGCCCGAAGCTCAACAATGCGATCACGATGAATATCCACATCTTTGTTGCTAGCTTCAAGTTCCTGCTCTAAGGAATCAATCTTACACTGACGAGAGCTCAAGTCAATCTTCACTGAGTTAAGCTCCCTAACATGCTTACGTGCATTAATCTTAATCCTTTCCTCTAGTTGATGAACTGTTACTACCAATAGAGGGACTAAATTCAGATTCAAGGAACCTATGTTTCTAACAATCAAAACTACAAAGTTAAAAAGGAAAGTACCTTCTAATTCTCGCTTATCAAGGCGCAGCAACTCTGCTTCTCGCTTGGCAGCATCCAACTCGAATTGAAGACAACGAACATCTCCCTCAATGGTCTTAGTCCATCTCCTTGCTACCCGAGTCTCGGCTAGCATACCGATCCTCAGATTGTTGCTCTAGTAAATCGGACAACATCACCAGTTAGACGGGGGCAATTGCAAACATATTATAAAAACATATCAAGGTATCACCACATACCGCCTACACAAGCTGCTGCTGAGTGGACCTATCCAATGAAGTCAAGATCCATGCTTGCTCGTCCTCGCTCAGCCTGGTATACTCTTCCGAGCATAACATCGCCGCCGCACTGGCGCCTCCGCCAAAAATGGTGAGGGAAGAAACATAAGGAGCCACTGGAGCAGAAGGAAAGCCTCCAATAAATGCACTGGGTACGCCAGTACCACCACCACTTTGAGTGCCTCTAACAACACCACCACCACCAGCATGGCCAACCCGAGCACCTCAATCGTATGGAATACCCTTATCAGCGATATTACTAGCCTGGGGCATTCCTACATCCGATATGGTAGCAGTGCCATCAGGTTGAGCGGACTCATGCAATAATGCTTGATCCACATCTTCGAAAAATCCTTCACCAAGATCAATCATCTCATTATCACCAAATAGAGCAGAAATATCAACATCCAAAGCATGTTCTGCAACCTCCACATGAGCAACAGATGGGCCAGAACCGTCTGCAGCCCTCGTTCTCTGTCAAGAAATGGCATCAGATGCTAAGTTATAAAACAGGGGCAAGGTATATATACGTTAAAACACTAAGACAATATTTTCTACCTTAGCATCCTCAATAGCTCGGGCAGATTGCGATTGACGTTTGCGCGAAGTAACCCATCTAAGCTCCAATGACCTGTAAGGCGGCAGAAAACTATGTGCCTCGGGAAGCTCTGAAAGAACATTTCCAAGCTCATCCCATCCATAAATATAAGGGCCCACAATACGAAGAGGAACTAAGAACCACTTCGGATCATGCGTCTTACGAAGCGTGAAATTGCTAGCATTGGGAGGATCCAAATCGGACAGGAGCAAGGGACCCTTCAGAGCTTGGCGAGATCTTGAAAGTCCAACTCCAAAACCATCAAACTTCTCGGACTGCTGACACCGGTAGTTCTCCACGAAATTCTCGGAAGTATACAAATCCTTCTAAGAAGGAACAAACTCGTTCAAATCATGATCGGTGACCTTACCCTTACTTTGCTGAGCACATTCTAGGAGAATCCGATAGAGATTACCATTAGGATGAAATATGCCTCGCTGAGGGATGAGCCGACAAAGTACCTCGTATTGAAAAGAATCCAATGGACAATACAGGGGAAGGCGAAGCCCTGCCTCTAACTGACCCACTGTCACAATTATCTCGTTTGGGCCACAGGGATGCTCAAGGATATTCTTAGTCAGAACACTGGCTTGACCCGCCGGAATGGCAAAAGAAACCTCAAACCTCTGAAGGCGGTGCTTAACTTTCACATCCTCCAAATAAGCAGCGTCAGACATACCGGAAGAACGACTAGTACTAGGAGGCTTAAAAGGTCTCTTCTCAGCACTATAAAGTTCGAACAAAGAAAAGGATAAAAATATATACTAGCAAACAGTCATAGAGAACATCAAGAGATAACAATGGCGAACCCAATTCATACTACACAGTTAATGACGACGACGAAAACCACTGATAAAAACAACCTTAAAAAAGGAAAACGAAGGAGAAAAACTCTTACCGTCTTAAAACTCGAGATGGAGAATCCCTGCCAGACATGATGGAGTTTTTTATAATGATCAAGGAGTTAAGAAAGAAAAGGAAAAGACAGAGAAGAAAGAGAATAAAAAGGCTCTGAACTCTGAAAAAAGATAATAAAAACATCATTCTCTCTCCCAATAAGATTTTATAAGGAACCTTTGGACAATCAACCGGCACCTCAAGTCCAACAGGTAAAAGCGAACTAAAAGTGCAAACGTGGACGTGGCGATAAAGACGGAACAGTTACAGGGTTTTCTCCCCATCATGCCCTCGGCAAGATGAAAAGAAAATGAGAAAATTATGAGGGTAAAATACCCGATCGCCACGTGTCAACATCTCAAGAAATGGTCTCATGATAAGATGATGAGATAATAATATCGGATCATACTTTAAAAGGTGATTTCGTCTGAATCGAGATGCCTGCTGCAAGGCTACATGTATGACGTGTGTGAGGAGTGGTCTAATCAACTCAGACGGTCAAGTCTATAAAGAAGGAATGCATTTAATGAAGGATCAGAAGAGGCGTGGGCAAAGGTACATCATATCAGAAGACTCATACGAACCATAATACCACCCGAAGACGATGCAGTACGATGCCCTTCAAGGAGGAGCAGTACGATAGTTCACAAGGCGAGACAACCTGGAAGGAGAACCACGCAAGACACCACGAGGAAAGGTAAAGAGTTCGTCCGAAGTAATGATAAGATGTACGCTAGCTCCACCAGCTCGACGAGATTGGGTCACACCTTCACGAGTCCAGTATGTCTATAAATACCAATCCATGTAGAAGGAAATTGATATGTAATGTTAGATGGTCTTTCTATAGAGAATTCCAGAGAGAGATTTAGAGAAAGAGAGAGTGAGAAGTCTAAGTGATATTTGTAAGTCTTTCAAGGGTAAGACCTTAATCAATAAAGAAGATAGTTTCTTTCCCGTGGATGTAGGTCTCAATGGCCGAACCACGTTATATACTTTTGTTCATCTTTACTTTAATGTTCTTTACATCTTATTTATCTTTGAATCTTGAATGTTAGTAGTTTATTAGTCGTTAGATCTACTTGGGTGTATTCATCGGAAAAGATGCTACTACAAAATCTTATAGTGTTTAATCTTCAATATTCAAAGTACCTACACAAACAACTTGATTCCCATTAATGATTGATCATACACAGAACGAAGTCTGTTAATAATGGATGATCACTAGTCCTATCTCCAGATCTTGAATCAATAAAGCACATATAAAATCGTTGATTCTTGAGCTAGTTTGAGTGACCTAATATCAGAAGAGAAGGATCATGGAATAAGCAAACTAGATCTATCAAGGTTCAGCTTTACCTTTAGTCAATCAAATCAATAATCAAAAATTAAAAATAACAATATGATTTAGTTCCCCACCAACGATACTATCAAAAGATTCTTGATCCCAAGAAAGTCTTTAATCGAAGGCCACGAGGAGATTTCACCTAATTAGTTTACATTCCTCTCCAATGAGTATTGTATACAATACTTAATAGAAGGATTCCTACACAAATAGTTAGGCAGTGTGTTCTGGGATTAATTTGTAAGAATACAAGATCTACTATTTATAGTGCAAAGACCAAGGCTTTTTTGGAAAAACAAGGAATTACCAAATCCGAAAATCCTAAAAACATTGAATAAATTTTTATTTTTTTATTTTCCAACTGTTATCCAACGTATATACCGAAAGCTCTCTTAAATGAAAACTAATATTATCTAACACACAACATTTACTTTACTGATATAGCAACGAAAGATATGTTTATCTTCTGGGATATGGAAAGCATGCATATAATTACAAATACCTAAAAGATACTAAAATATTTCAGTTTAGGGATCTAGCTTTGAGTATCAAAGAAAATACTTGAAATTAAGTAATAAGAGTTTAACACATGTTTAAGACAATATGACATTTTGTGAACTTTCCTTTTTAACCAAATACATTTTCGGTAGCTATGCAAACTCTAAAGTAATAGACAAACCGAAAACGCAATATTGGTTAATTAAGGATAGCTTCTACTAGAAATCCATATGATTGGTCCTAGTAAATATCTATGGGACCGGTCCTAGTAAAGATCCCTGGTAACTGATCGGTCATACTAGAGATCTTTAGGATCTTTCGTGGTAAAAATCATTGTTCAAGGGATCGGTCCTAGAAGAGATCATTTAACTCATTTTTCAACTACGAAACAAGTTTTGCTAGTCTACTTCCTTAAAACATAAAGACATAGTTTTCGAGGTGTGGAATCAACCTCAAAGTTCAACACACCAAATAATAACGAATTACCAAATAATGTTATATCGAATTTACGAAGTCCAGTAAATAAATTATACTTCGCCACTCCATATACTAAAGTTGTATGAAACAACTAGTATATAGTTCATACTTTGATCATAATAAAATAATCAAGTCACCAACACTAGAAAAACATAAACACACTTCATGTGTTGTGTTTTCAATATAAATCGACTTGAAAGAAACATAGATAAAAATGTAACAAGTCAAGTATGTGTTACTAACCTGTAACAAAAGAATAATATGTTCGGTGATACCTATACGTCTTCAGGTTCTTCGGAGTAATAAGAGCAAGTCTCAACATTTCAACGTTCATAGTCTAACCTAACAAAGTTGACTCTAATAATCAAATCAAGCAGCTTCGAGATTTGGTACTAAAATATGTCAACCAAACTTGACATACCAACTCTTGGTGGGTTCAACCGAACAGTGCTCTAACAGCATGATAGAATCTGCAAGATAGTTGTTCAAATATCTAAAAAATATATCTATTTAGGAAAACAAAAAATAAATGTGACGACACAGCATACTCAATTTTAAAAGCACAACACAACACGGAAAGCGGCATGCTCAATGTGTCCCATGTCGTATTGTGACACATGATTAACATCTCGATAGCATGTACAATTCTATACTGATTAGGATATCGACCATTAGTATTTCTTTTCCCTCTCTCAAATAGTAATTAAACCAATGGATGCGAATTATTTTATTTATTTTTTCTTCGAAAATGTCAAATTTTGGTTTTCGGTGTTGTAAAACTTATTGACGTGGGTCTATTAGGGTTGTCTCCCTCTTTTTAAATTTCGGGCACAAGGTTGCAGGCTAATTTAAGCCGCCGCACCAGTAAATAATGAACCCAATGCCATATTCTAGGTTAATGAGCAGATATTGGATCAACAAAGGCACATTTTAGGTCTATGAAATTCTCTTTTTATATTAGGAATCACCAGGAAGCCATTATGAAGATTATTTATACATAATAATAATGAGATAAATGATTAAAAAAATAATTAACAAAAAAAAAATATATATATATATATAAGCATTAAATAATTATTATGTACATAAGGAGTTTTGGCTAGTGGATATAGGTTTTTACTTATTTGTCAGCTAAGCAATTCTTTCCATTCACAAAATATGGATTAGAGTACAATAATAAGAAAAAGATCGTTGTACAAAGAGGTGTTGTCTGTTATTTGTATTTGAATATTTATTTATTTTTTTTGGGGGGGGGGAGGGGGGATTCGGTGAACGACGACCGTAATCATAACGTCCCTAAGGTAGCAAAATTCCTTATCGGGTAAGTTCCGACCCACACGAAACGCGTAACAATCTGGGCACTGTCTCGGAGAACAAATAGACATGTCTGTAAAGATGCGAACTAACAGCACATGGACAAAAGTCCTTATGAAGCTTTACTATTCCCTGGGATTGGCTTTGGGCTTTTCCTGCGCAGCTTAGGTGAAAGGCAAAGAAGGCCTCCTTCCCGGAGGCCCAAGCCATCAGTGAGATATTACTCGGGAAGAGTTAGAGTTTTAATCTTGTGCTTGGACTTACGGACCAAGGGACAGTCTCAGGTAGACAGTTTCTGTTAGAGCACTGCTCGGTCGAACTCACAAGTGTTGCTATCTCAAGTTTGTTTGTCAAGTTTAGTTGATCAAAACTATATCTTGATTTCTAATCTACTTATAGTTATGTCTCGGATCAAGATAGAAGTGTGTAGTTGAAATTTAGACTTCACGGGGTTCACAAATTGAAGAAGAAGATCTACTGAAGAGCTTGGAGGAACTTCAACGACAAAACATGTATGGATACTAAAACTTAGCTATCACTCAGAAGTCTATTTAATTCTATCTACTAATGAGACAAAGTCGTATAGTTATATAGACTTTGTGTTATACACATTTGAAATTTTGAGTCGAGTTTATCTCGTTTATATAATTCTCAAAATACGAGTTTAATGATTAGAATGGTTCATCATCTACTTGACAACTTTAGTTGTAAACAATTCATTTGTTGGAAACTAAATATTAACTCAAGATGATCATGTGAAAATTACCTTGAACATCTTACATGATCTGTGTGAGACAATCATTTGATGTTAACTTGGGATGTTTCGTACTGATCAAATAATCATTTGAAAATTACTTGAAGCTATTGGTATGTGTAAGATTACCATTGTTGTCTTCTAAGGATGTTTCAAATCGATTACCGAGAGTTTTAGAACTACTACCAATGTCTGGATACAGCATAGTATGTGTAACCAGTATGCGAACTGTGAAGTGCTAGTTCAGGTCCGGAACTCTTGTTTACGAATTGTGTTTGCGAACGAGTTTATCTGTGATAGGTCCGAAACTGTGGTTTGCGAACAGTGTTTACGAACAGAAAGACTAGGGAAGGTTAAGTAAGACAACTCGTTCACATACTCTGTATGCTAATTATTGTCTGTACTCATGAACTCATGTTCGTTTACGAACTAAAGTCCCTGGATTTTTAATGTATTAAGGTATGAGAACTTGGTTTGCAAACCGTGGCATTATGTTCATGAATTGGTTCTTGTATAAGTATTTTGTACACTTACAAACCAAACCGAATATGTTTCAAATGCTTCATGGATATTTCTATGAGATAGTGAACATTTAAAAAACTCTCTTAAAACACATTTAGATTCATTTGATTATCTATCATGATTGATTGATTATCAGATTGGGTCTAGAAGTGTTCATATGGCTAAATTCGGTTAACTGTTACTGAGCCAACTTGTTATACACGTTTAGGTACGGTTCATTCATATCTAAATATAGGTATATTTCATTTTTGTGTATCAAGCTAAACCATCTAACCGTGGAGATTGATTGCTTATTTTCAACTTAGCTTGAATCTTAAATCAGGTGTTCATCTAACGGTGAATATTAATTGCTTTGTTACTAAGCTATCTTAGCTTTGATTGTAATAAAACCCTGATTTGAAAGACTATATAAGGAGGAACTCTAGTATCTGGGAAACCTAATCCCGACACTCTCGTGTGTCATAGTTGCAAACTAGAGTCGATTCTCCATTAACCTAGGTTTCCAGTTCTTCTGAAAACCATTATTAGGTTTAACGACTTAAAGACTTCGCTTGGGATTCGCGAAGCCAGGTCCAACCATTTTCTCTGTAGTTGCGTATCCTGATCTTAATTTTTCTATCGTACTGAGTTTAATATTCTCAAAGGTTTTATCGAGATTTATCTCCGATAGGGAAGATATAAAAAGTAATCACAAAAGTTTCTTCATCTCAGACTCTTGTGATTCCGAAATAACTTCTTCTGTTAATTAGTTAGGTTATTGTGAGGTGACTAATATTTTTAGGCTGCTCTTCGGGAGTATAAGACAGGATTATTAGTTGAGTTTCCTGTTCACCTTGATCTTTATCGTAATACGGAAACAACAAATAGAATAGACTTACATGTGGGAGACAGATTTGTTTATAAGTCTTCGACTTTGGGTCGTAGCAACTTCTAGGCTGTAAAGGACGTCATCTAGGGGAATCAAGTGCGCAGAGTCTTGCAAGATTCAAGAGGCGTAAGGAATGCGACTATACCTTAATCGGTGTGAGAATTGGTTAGGGCTCAACTACATCTAGTCCGAAGTTAATTTGTAGTAGGCTAGAGTTTGTAGCGGCTTAATACATTGTGGTGTTCAAGTCTGGACTAGGTCCCGAGTTTTTTCTGCATTTGCGGTTTCCTCGTTAACAAAAATTTTGGTGTCTGTGTTATTTCTTTTCCACATTATATGTTCTTTATATAATTGAAATATCATAGGTTGTGCGTTGTTCAATCACAGTTGATAAATCCGACCTTGTTTGTTGGATATGACTTGATTGACACTCGGATATTGGTCTTTGGTATCGTCCGAGTTATTCTCATAACAATCAGGTTCACGGATTCCTATCTGTTTGATTTACTGATTGTGTTGAAAAAGAGATAAAGCTCTTTAATATCTTTCTTGATTGAGACTCATTAACTTGGTGCTCTTGGAATTATATTGGAGTTTAGTCCATATAGATTGCCGAGCGAAATAGTTGGATGCGGTTGTTGTACCCCGCGTTTTCAGTTTCTATGGAAATTACAGATTTCAATAGCCTTGGGTTTTTGTGACAGTCTTGTTTTATCATGAACTTTCTCGTTCATGTTTAGGACGAGAATATTTTTATTCTGATTTTTCTTCATCCAAATCTTCTCGTTTTACTTATAACTTCTTCGACCGACGTCGGAATAACCTTATTCTTTCTCGGTTGGCATTGTTTTTTCGTTCTCTTCGAGATTGAGATATAAATTCCTGGACTTAAACGAGTTTCAGTTGGTCTTTGATTCCTTTTTTACTTGTAGTACTTCACTTCGTTGTTCACTTTAAATTGCAACGAACCATTTTCTTCTTCTTTGGTTGAGTCAACTTCAAACCTCTTAAAGGACTCAAATTCAATAGAATGCAGTGAATTAAAAGAATCAAATTAATGCAAATAACACCTTAAAAAAAGAGAGAGTAAGGGATCTATTGGCCCGAAATGTCCAAATTCTTTTGTGCTCTCTGTCGATAAAAGAAGACCCTAAAAGAGAACTCCAAACGACACTCTATTTGTCGTTGTTTGGGAACACGACCGACTGCTTTCCAACCATTTTTTTTGTTTTTTTTGTTTTTCTGTTGTGTCCGGCCAACCTTTGAGATGCTACATAGAAAATATTAATCCTATTCGGCTATTATAAAATATTTTATTTTAATTCTTAATTAATTCTATTTATTTTTCAATGGAATGTGTGAGGATATACCTACGTAGGATACACATCCACTTCTTCTTAAATGCTTCTCCAACGCTAACTTGTTAAACTAGTATGTAGAGTATTGACGACGAAGCCTGGTTTGGGAAGACATCCTAATCATTTTTATATCAGTGAAACAAATTAGAAAGTAAATATTTTTAAAAAAAAAGAAAAGATTAACCAGTTATTAGTTGACATTTAAGAAACTAAGAGATTAAAATGGATTCGGGATGGAGATGATCCCAATATTTATAAATTTATATATTTATAATAGGATTTTTCACCGAGAGATATTCTAGATAATATTGACAAATATGAAGCAAGTATATGAACCATTGGATAAGCTCTAGTCGTCGTTTAGAGTCTTTGTTTGAAGGATTTTCCACAATAAAAAAAGTTACCCCTCACCATGGACTAAATTCCTTATTTTAAAGGAGATGCACTGTCAAAATACTTCACCTCGTCTCGCTTTCTAAATCTCTTAATTGAAATATTTTATTGTTATAATAATACTTTTTTTTAGTTGTTGAGGTTAAGGCCAATCACTATGGTGCAGGGCATCCCTTCCCTGTCCCTCATTTGTAGGGAAGGGAAATCACACGGAAAGCAGCTTCACTATAGTGTCCTTTTATTCCTTTCCTACATGATACGGAAACTGAGTTTCCGTGTGAATAATGCCAAACGGATACTCAGTTTCGGTTATTTTTTGTTTTCCAAATTTTATTTCTACGAGTTTAGATAAATATTTACTATGGGTAAAAAAAATTGAAGAGAAAAAAACGGAGATATAATTGTAAATAAATAGTTTTAGTTGAAATAAAAGTGTTAAAAGTGAAAACTAAGAGTAAAAATAAAGTTTCTCAAATGGATACTGAGTATCGGTGTAAAATCACACGAAAACTCAATTTCCGTAAAGTAATTTTTTACACGGAAACTCAGTTTCCATGTGATTTCCCTTCCCTACTATCCGGATCAGATGTGATCCACCTTGTAGGGAAAGGAAGGGATTTCCCTACACAAGTGGGGATATGAGAGACCATAGTGATTGGCAATTCGGATTTTTCCCTATATATGAGGGATATGGAAGGGAAAAGGGGCAACATAGTGCTTGGCCTAATAATTATGGTTGGAACAATAAATTACATGTTACCTTCACAAAACTCGTGTAACATGGAAGTCATTTCTTTAGCTCTTTTAGCTCTCCAACAAAACGGAGATTCGAAGAAGCCCGAACAGAATATAAACTAATGGAACGGAATGAACTAACATCGTTTTGTACAGACTAGTTGACTTCCTATAAAATATCACACATGACAACTATAGGGGCAGAGCAGTTGATTAAAAAAAAACAGAAAAGAAAGGCGGACTAGAAATAAAAACACTTGCCGGTGGTTACACTTGTATTTAAAAATGGAAAAAAACATTGAGCGCAAATATATCGATCGTCATCGAATAGGGTGGTAGTCGTTAGATACTCTGCGAGCGAGACACTTCTTACAACTTGGGATTTCAATAGATTCTCTCGACTCTCGATGACTTGTAATGAGGGTCTTGCTTTTCTTTGACATGAGGAAACTTTAGATTAAAAATGAAAACCTTAGGGTCTTGCTTTAAAACGATAATTTTTAATTACAATGACACTCCCTCCGTCCCACTATTAGTTGCGTAGTAGTATGATTTAGAAATGATTTATCTCTCAAATTATACCACGGATATTCGTAAATTTGATATCATTAAAAAGCATTTTAAAAGACCTACGTAACGAATATAAACATGAGTATCAAATGATATAAAATCAGCTATTAATGAGACAAAATCCAAAAACAAATAGGTCAACTAATAGTGGGACAGAGGTAATAAATCTAAAGCATTAACATAATATAAGAAGACAAAAACCCTAAAGGAAAAAAGTTAATCAACCAGAAACTCCCTAATCCCTAGAGACAACTAAAAGATAAGCTATGGGATTATAATAGACCGTCAAAGAATTTTACATGTCGTCTGGGAAGCACTGACAAGGACACGGACACGATACGATGCGGATATAGGGACCGGAAAAATTCAAAATCATTAAGACACGAACACTTTTATATATATATATATATATATATATATATATATATATTAATTAAATAATTTTTATATACTAAGATCTCAGTTTTATAGTATGTCGAATACATTATACTAAGATCAATTTTATACCGTTAGGTTAGCCTACTTGTAGAAAAATTAGCTATTATATTAATGTTCATAACGTACTAGATTAACCAACTAGTAAAATGGAGTATAGATTTCTACACATGCATCGCGCCGATATCCCACGCAGATCCTGTGTCCAACATGCTCTGAAACGGACATGACACCAATATTGATGTGTCGGTGCTTCACACCATGTCGCCGATCTGCCGTATATACATGTCATCCCAATACAATAACGTGGTGGTAAAGTTGGTTGATTGTAATGTTTACGTGGTTTTCCGTATCTGTCGTATAGTAATGTAACGACCGATTCAGGTAATATCAGTCTCGTATCATCCGATATGTATGGATATCGCCCGATCATGAATAATATAGGGAAAAAAGACATATATTAAGGCATGACGCTCAACAACAAGATCCATATTTTTTATAGCGTAACATGTTACCTTTGTTAGCTAACATTGATAGTCAAGATGTTACTCAGTTTTGGAATCTGCACGAAGAATACAATTCAAGATTTGATAATTTAGCCAGGAAAATGCATTCATTGTTATTCAGTGAACAATTATATTTTCAGAACGGAGCGTCTATGGAATTTCAACTAACATAATCAACATCCAGAGCATGTGTATCGTGAGAGATGAAATGTGTCCTTAATAGTTTCATTTAGTTCCCAAACAAATTCTCTACAAACGTGATATTCGCTAAATGAGCAAAGTCAACCATCTTTCCTTTGTTCAAATTTTAAAGAAGAAGTTAGCTCGCACCTCAATATTGTAATATATCTTCACATTATAATATGACCGGTAAAAATAATGAAATATGCCCAACCATATATAATGTAATAATTTATTTTGTTACAATAATATTCGTATTTAATGATTTTTTTTTATAAAAGAATCTTTTCATTATTGGGAGTTTAAAGTTACAATGGGTTTAAAATCAAAATTAAGAAAATACAAATAGACATACCGTACAAGTTTACCAAGAAATCCGACAAGAGAAAGAGAAGATTACCGTTGTAGAACAAATACAAGCATGAATAAGAACCGATCAAGTCGTAGGAAGAATGGTTTTTCTCGGAAGTGTATTCCAACCATTTTGTTTGTTTTTCTTCTTCATAAAGATGTGCTCTAAAAGTTGGAGTGATTTGCTCAAATTTCTTAAAACTTGTGATGGAGATTTCGTCGTCAAAAGCATCATTCATGAAGATTCTGTCGCCGGATAAATAGATGATGAAGATTTCTGTAAAAATTCCGTCGCCGTAACAACAATGATGAAGTTTTCGTCGTTGAAAAACATCCCAAGTGATCTTAAAACCCATGAAACACAAGAACGACCATTAAAACTGAGATAAACCTCTCTAATAGAGGAGATAAAAACACCATAAGGGTGTACAAAACTTACCAATAAGTAAGAGAAAACCATGATAGAAACTAACTAATAACAAAGATCTAACCTAAGACAAGAAAACGGAAAGAAAATTCCGCCCATATCCGGCCCAAAAGACCAGATCTAAGCCGGAAATGATTACCGGTGAAGAAAACCTTTTTTCTTGTTGAACCTGTGAGAGAAAGGAGAGAGGGTATCGAATTTTTAATGATTCAAACGGCTTCATTTAACGAACCTATTGTACTTAAAGAATATATTTAAACATGGGGTAATACTTGAGTATATGACAAAAAAAAATTTGACATCGACAAAGTAAGGGGTGGATCTATTGAAATTCCCAACTAAAGGGCTTCGTTCTTTTCCGTCGCTGGCAAATTTAAAAATAACATCCGCATCCCAAAATTTATGACTATTTAATTTGTTAGTGTCCATAATTTGTGTGCGCTTTGGACGCTTCTTTGTACAACTCAAAATCCACCATAATACATGGTACCGTAGACTGGGTTTACACCACGGATACCATTGTACACCTTAGTGTCCACTGAACGGTTGGGGTGTGCAACGGACGGACGGATGCGGATTAGGGGTCACCCGCGTCCAATCCGTTAAAGTTGCGGATTTTGAAAATCCAACCGTGTCCGGCCCAATCACCAGCGGATTTGACATCCGCGGATTAGCGGGTGATACGGGTCGGATGCGGATTAACCGCGGGTGATATCGTGTTCAGAGAAGAAACCACCTGTTGCGTGAACGGGAGATTTCCCGGTAAGGAGTTCAAGTAATAAGACTGTAGCTGTAAACATCTGATGGCTGAGTTGCTTTTCGTGTGAACACACTGCCCTACGGTGAAAATACCAACTATTGACCTTTTCAAGCCCAAGCATCCCGCCTTGGCTCTGAAGTTCTTAACTTATATAGTATTTGTTTGACGACGATGAAGGCTCGATAAAAATCAGCTTTCATTGCTTATGGAATCTGAAATAATTTGAATCTTCTTGCGATAAATATTTGTCACCATTTTTGAAGACACATCAACTAGACTTTCAGTTGCGATGCTCGCTTTTGTAGCACGCCAACAAACACTTTAGATATGGAAATATGAATATATGACCTGCAACCTTGGAGAAGAATATTTTGGCGTTTTTCATCTAAGGCCTTTTATACTCTCATTGCATGATCAGCCTCTTTTGGTTAGGATTTATACTTTTCTTCTTACGAGCTAGAGAGATCGTTGGGTGGTTACTGTATGGTGTTAGTGGGAAGGTGAGTGTGCTTTTTCATCTGGTTGATTCTGATCAGGAAGGGATGACTCTCTAGGACTTAATTCACTAGGTGAAATCCATGCCCCAATGACTCCATCACAACATGGATTAAAATTAGGGGGTGTGCAGCAGTACCTATTCACGTCAATGAAATCTATGTAAAGAATTCAGGAACAAAAGGGCAAATCGCTATTGGTTTCAGTAGCGAAAATTTCAAGATGAGACAACAACCTGGGTAAGGATTAAGGATTTCAAATTTCATTTTCTTTGTTTTGTTTCATTATTAGTTAGTTAATGACATATTGTTATTTTCTCTCATTCTCTGTTCTTTGTTTAAACTAAGTGCAAGCTTGTTGTGTCTCTGTTATAACACTTCTTCTTTGATTGTTGCTCACTGTTCTACGGTGCGGGTGAACCCGCGGATTTCAAAGTCCAACCGCAACCAAACCGTTAAAAGTGCGGATTTGGAAAATCCAACCGTGTCCGGCCCATAAATCTTGCGGATTGGGTTTCACCCACAATTTTACGGACGGGTACGGGTGAAATCCGCGGTTCCGGACTTTTTGCTCACCCTTACTGAACGGCACGAGCTACCCCAATGAGCTTATATTTACACTAGGATAACTACACGGACAATTATGGAGACAACAAAATATAATATTTTTTTAATAATTTCACACCACGAACACTGGATACGATGATTGGATGTACACCGCTACCCTTGGATATACTCCCTCCCTTTCTAAAAAATAGGCTTGTTTCCTTATTTGGATATATCAAAAAAATAGGCTTGTTTTCATATATGGAAAATCAAATGTTATGATTTTACTAGTATACCCATAGAGGGGACCACTTCTCTCTCTTAATACAAAAAGAGGACCACTTCTTTCTCTCCTTTCTCTAATATCAAATGAGTGGAGACCAAATGATAGATTTGGAAAAAACATGAAAAAATGGCTATAATGATTAGTTTTCTTAATTTTTGTGAAAACCAAACAAGCCTATTTTTTAGAAACGGAGGGAGTATAAATAAATAGCGAATTTCTTTTACTTTACTTAAAGCGCTCCTCTCGTCGTTATTTCAGCGTTCTGTGTTAATGATAAAGACTGATAGGGATGCAATTCGAAGCAAACATACAGGGCAAACGTACCGGTGAAGAAGGATTTGGAGTTTATACTAACTTTATGGGGAAATTAATCAGATTTTTATTAATTAGTGGAGATTATTTAGGGTTATAGATGTTTTCACCGTCGCTCGGGGTTACCCATTTTTCCACCGTCATTTCAGGTCTAGGGTGGTAAAATCTAGGTTTCAAAAGTTTGGTAAACTAAAGAATTTTTGATTTTATAGAGTTTCTTTTTCGAGATTTTTCCTTCTCAATTTAATCACTGCTGATTTGTTCTTGTTATACTTAGAAATCGAGGCTGATCTCAAATTTGTACCGAGAACTAAACGACAAGCCAAAATAAATTCGAAGTCTGCACAATTTCATTAGGCTCAGACAGAAAACAACTCGGGGAAGTTAGGGTTTTCCTGTAAGAAGAGGTTAGGTTTTCTTCTTCTTTAGGGTTTTTCCGATTCTTCTTTGAACAACCTGATGAACTACACAAACAAAACATAAACAATATGAGAAATTTGAAGAGATCCGAAGAAGTGACGAATAGTAGAGTCAGAGACTAACTAACCCTGTCTTATGAAAGAGGAAAAACGAGATGAGGCTCTGCGGAAAGAGGGAAGATGAGAGAGGTCAGCAGAAAGATTATTCGCGATCGGAAGAAGAAGAAAAAAAACGCTATATAAACTTTATACTCTTCGTTGTAGAGGATACCAAAAGGACTGGGGGGTCATTGATATTTTTTATTTAACCCCTCTCGGTATAAAGTTCCTTAGTTGGGAAATATCAAATGGCACGTCCATAAGGGAGAATTATGAAATTGACCCGTCCTATTTTGGACAAATTCTACTTTAAATATCTAATACATGTAAATCTATATGATGAAGAACGACAATGCTTTTATTAGACATAAATTAATTATGGTCAATATTGGCTAGTTTCGTAGAGTATCATCGATACCATTGTATTAGGGTCGTCAATGGGTATCCAATTAACCATAACTGAAACGAAAAGGGTTGATTCGGATCCAATTTTTGGTCATGGAATTGGACCCGTTAGCAATTTAGATACTCGAAGGGTATACTCAATTTGGACCGGAAATTTTGTAAGGTACTCGGTTATTCATTCTCATATTAATACTTTTAGCAAAAAACAAAGTATTTGCTTTGACTTCGACATTTTCTTATTTTTCATTTTTCATTTTTCATTTTTCTCGTGCAATTAATCTTTGTTTGGAAAATATAAATAAACTTACACAAAAATAATTTGGATTATAGCAAAAAAAAAAAAAAAAAAAAAATTATATTATTATGAAACAATTTAATAGTTTTTTTTAATACCCAACGGTTACCCATAACCGATCTATACCTGGAATTTTCACCGGGTCCGATTTTGCGCCCACTAATTTATGGTGAAAACTCAAATCTTCATGCGTAATAGGCTTTCAATGACTAAATTGATATTTGTGATCCCATCAACTCCAATGAGGAAGCCAGGCTTTCAATGACCAAATGGTCAGAAGTCTTGTATTTACCACGGGACAACCTTTTGTTACGTTCTAACCAGACAATCCATCGTATGACGAAAGAGACAAAACTCAGTATCTTCCTCCTCCTAGTGTAACTCTTTTTGCGCCTTCATTCACAAATAATAGATTTTACATCCTCTTGAAAGTGCCCAATCAAGTTTGAAATTCTATAAGAAAAATTTCCATATAATTCTTGTGGTCTCACAACGTAAAAATAAATGAGGATTAAATTCAGCTGCTTTATTTCATAAAATACAACCATTTATCACAATAGAGTCCCTCAAAAAAGTCTAAGGTTGGTGTAGCATCGTAACATAGTGCCCAGGTGAAAAAAACTACCATTTGGGGTATCATTGGGTTCTAGATGCATTTGTGGGGTAATTTATAAAACCATCATCGACCAGAGTAGAGTAACATGAAGCATTAAATAAAGAGTTACTAGGATTCCAATTCGGATAGTCATTAATGTAATCATCAAGCTCACGATAGTTGATAGAATCAAGACTTGAAACAGTCATTTCCACCTCATTGGCTGGCTCTTCAAACCTTTGAGAAATTGGAATTCGAAGCTGCAATATTGTTAGTAAAAACTAACATTTCTCTTAGAGAAGCATGTTTGTGTCTGGAGATCCTGTAAAGTAATGAAAAAATATCATTGATAATGAATGTCAGACTAGGGATCATGTTAAAAGCTAATTCTGTTACCACTGAAAATTTGTGTATTTGGGATGTTGAATAATATTATTTGATTTGAGGATACCGTTCTATAAGCTTTTATCAACATGACCATTGTAGTTATTAGGAAGTAATCATTGCCCCCAAATTTCGGATTGGTGATTGTTCTCCAAAGTGCATGCTTTTCCTTACCATATCTCAAGCTCTGCTTTGCATTCGAGGCCTTGTTCATCAATTTCAATTTTCAAATTTCAACACCTCTATTTTTTGGTAGACAAACCTTATTCCGGTCTGTCCAACTTATTTTCTTCACTGTATTGGATGATCTCTAGAGAAATTGCTTCATGATTTTTGTGAGAGGAAAACATGTTAGCAGATGTGTAGCGCAAGATTAGAGTTGGAGCAGCTCAACGTGACCACATCTCCTATAAAAGAGATAGATGTGTGATGAAGGGAGATTTATGGAAACCAAATATGTTATTTTCCTATTATTATTTGTATTTTATTAATGATAATTTTAGTACAAAAATAATTAATAATAGGAAGGAATATTGTAACGCCCCAAAGCTAGCAGCTGACTAATCCAAGAGATTAACTAAATAAAGAGGCACTAAGAATCTAAATGAACTAATTAAAGATTCTTATGATGAAATCTGCTTCAAAACTTAACCCAAAACTAGCCCCACTCTGAAATATATAATACAAGAACTCCTCTCAATGATACATACACAATAGTCTTATGGTTTACAAATAGAATATATAACATAATAAACATAGCCGAAGTTAACCAACTAACGAACTCAACTCCTCGAAGCTTTCGCTACGCAACTCTGATCTGTCTCTGAAACTGGAAGTGGGAATGAGTGAGCACATCATCCCTAAAAGGGGTGCCCAGTAGGAAAATAACATTTAACTTTAAAGTAATCATTGGAATGATTTGGAAAACAATTCATGTTTTCCCAAAACACTAAAAGACAACCAATTCACAGAAATAAACAATCATGGTATATGGGACTAACTCCTTCTTCAAAACAATGAATTATTGGATGTCGACCAATTCCTTACACATCCAATATTATGCATTGATGTCAACCAATTCCTTACACATCAATGTTGGTGTCGACCAATTCCTTACATACCAAAATGAAGGAGCGTATTCTATATACCTCAGATGATAATGTTCATTTCCCAAACAATTCATAAAGACAAACAAAGCATTACAATTCCTTTCCAAGCAATGGAAAGATTAAAAGAATCAACAGTACTTTCGAAATTTAAATAAAACAATGCATGGAATATACAATCAGGCAATGCATGAATTTGTTAAACATAAACTTTTGTAAAGGAAAACAATAATAATCACAAAAGAGCTAAATGTAAATTCCCACCTCTTTTGATGACAAGCCACGCCTACCTCGAGATCCACGATCCACTGGTTCATCCTTTGAATCGATCGTTGTTAATAAAGACTAATTGTTAATCACACAAGAACTCTAAGAATCTAGCCAAAATGGTTCACACAAGAATCATACAAATCTAACTAATGGTTCTAAGCCCATTTATGGTCCTACACCTTTTTATTATCTATCTTTAATATATCTAAGGTTTACTAATTGAATTAGGTTGGTTCTATAGTCCATTAGATATGTCTTAAGAATATCTACAACTTTGTAGAAGAAGCCAAAGACTAATTCAAACCATAAACGGTCCAATTCATCACGATAGGATAACTAGTCTTAAGCCCAAGTCCACTATACCAGCCCATTAACCTAAGGTCCAGTCCACCTGAGTCTACTAACAGTCTCTAACGGTCAAACTGACGGTCAAAGGTCAACTAACAGTCAACAGGTCAAGGTCAAAGGGTCAAATCAACGGCCAACTGGTTAACTCAGTTAACTAACTGAGTAAGGCGAGTCAAATCCGAGTCTACAGATACAACTCAGTCAGACCATAACATTCAGATAAGTCAGCTAAACTGACTGGGATGATTAATAGGCTTAAACTCAAGGTTGCAAAAGTTCATACAATTCAACAACTATAATTCTTAACAATAAAGTTTCTCAAATCAAACTTCATAATTCATTTACAAATACAACTTCAATTTACCTTCAATTGCAGCTTTAAGCACAATTTTTCTACATCCTGCTTCAACTCTAATTCACCTAGTCACAACAACACCAGTTACATCCTCACAAGGCCAATACTCATTTCATCTCTATCACAGACTAACTCAAAACCAATACTTCAACCACCAGTAACCTAAAATACCATAACCACCACAACTCATTCAGTTCAACCTCTCTGAGTCACAGCAATTGTGACTTTACTGTCACAGCAGCAACATCTAAACTCCAACTCCAGGTCTGTACATTCATCCTCAATTTATTATCACTACTAGTTCATTCAATTCATTACAGCCCAATACATCTCCCTCAATTCAACTTCAACTGAACCATTGATTCCTGCAGTACCACCAGTTCCATTTTTCAACTGCAATTCCATACATGAACCTAATCGACAACCGCAACCCAGTTTAACCTAACCTAATCTCAAATTAATACCACTACCAGCCTCAGCAACAATAACATATCAAACCCATCTTCATCTCAATCCACACAATTCATTAACAAACACACAACTTCATTATAGTAAACAAATAACTTACTAAATTTACTGATGAAGAGTTATTACCTCGAATTAGTCTTATTGAAACAATTGCACTTAAACTCTTCTTCCCCTTGATTCAATACAACAACTCATCAACTCAATTCCACAATCGCCCAACAATTCTTTTCCATCATGATTTTAGACCTTAATAATCTAAATACCTAATTTACTAATTTTGGGGAAGAACATAAACCCTAATTTGTTTTGAAATCAAAATTAAACTCATACTAACAATTCTACTTCATACCTGATCAAAACCCATCTCACATCTTCCCTTTAAATCCTCAATTTTATCTTCAAATTCTTCTTTGAATTTCTTCCAGAAATCCTAACTCTGCAATTCTTCATGAACAACTCCATAGCTTCTAATTAATTCCAACCCTTTCTTCAATCAGCTAAACACAATCCTTAATCTTCTTATACGTCATCAATTCAAACTCTAATTCGATTCTCTGAGAAACCTTAACTTGATTCTCTGATTCATCTC
Organism: Papaver atlanticum; assembly: GCA_023531105.1. Classification (NCBI taxonomy): domain Eukaryota; kingdom Viridiplantae; phylum Streptophyta; class Magnoliopsida; order Ranunculales; family Papaveraceae; genus Papaver; species Papaver atlanticum. The sequence continues at coordinate 84,990 of JAJJMB010009300.1, read as the reverse complement.
TTCTTCTTCAACAAAAACAACTTCAATTACTCCATCATCTAAACAACTCCTTCAACGAGTTACTTTCACTCAAAACTCACTCTCGACTCTTAAATCTCTCGCAGGAGCAGAACAGGAGGAAGAAAAGAAAAAGAAGAAGAAGAAGAAAATCGAATCAGAAAGAAGAAGAACGGAAAGGAAGACTTATCTTCTCGATTCGGCTAGGGATAAGACCAAGGGAAATTGATGGAACACCCGCTGAATTGGATAAGGTCAGCCCTGGTCGGTCTAATACAAAAAGTCTATTTTGCCCTTCATACTCATCCGATGATATCTTCTTCGTCCGGTATCCAAATGACACGTTCGAGTAATCTATTCCGCATAACTTTTCGAGATCTATCCAATGGTACTAGTTTCGTATCTAGATCGTTGTTAGATTAATTCCTATTAATTAACGTTCGTATTAAATTAATCGAGTTATTATCGGCTAATTTGTCACTTGACTAGTCTAATAACGTTGACATGCTTGCGGGTCTTTACAGATATTTTGACTTTGGGTCCCAGATTTGTGACCGGTGTTGCGATTGGGTCCTAGAAAGTTCAATATTAGAGTTATCTATATAAGAGCTCCAAAAATGAAAATTAGGAGACTCTTTTGATTGATTAAATTATTTTATTCTCATTAAACTTATTTAGTTTATTGATTTTGATTTTTATTTGTAGTTGGGTTTTTCCCGAAGTCTGAATACTAATCTCATATCAATTCTACCTCATTTTATTGGTTACTTCAATATTTTGATTCTGCGTTATTTGATCATCTTTAAAACGATTCCGATCTGCATCAATGTGTTAGGTTTAAGACATCGGATCTTTGATCCTTCTCACCAACACTAACACACTTTAGAGTTTCAATCTCTTTTAGAACTTCCATCATGGAGTTCTTTTATACACACTCAATCATAGTGAAATCCTACCCCGTGGATGTAGATCTCCTCGATCGAACACGTAAAATCATGTACTTACAATATTTGATAATGTTTAGGGTCTTAGATCCTGTTTGTTATAGATATAATTAGATAAATGGGTACTACAATTTTCTCCATCTGCTTCTCCATAGAAACTGCCAGTATGAAAAGAGAAAGATGGTAGTTAAGAAGACAGGGTAGCATATGCTTGATTAAAATTAGCCTACCACCCTTATGCCAAGCACTATGGTTACTCATTTTGCTACGCTATAACTTCACTATAGCTAAGACAAGAGACATCCAAAAAAGAACCACTATAGCCCCCATTTCTCTTAGAGTTTCTGTTAGAACAACCATCAATTTTTCATAATCCAAGCTATATTTGGTTAGATTTTACTAAATATTTGCTATGAATTAAAAAATATTTAAGAGAATTTTTTTATATAATACAGAAAAAAAAATTGGTCAATAAAAGAGTTAAAAGATAAATGTAAGGAACATAAATAAGTGATAAACAAAAAATTAAATGCTGATACTCAGTTTTCGACAGATACAGGAACTCAGTATCGCTAAATATATATACAAATGTTGAGATTCCGTAAAAAAAATATTTTTTAAGGGAAACTGAGTTTTCATGAGTCACTTGTTAGCTAAAAGAAGGAACAGATGTGTTCCTCTCACTGGCTAAGCCAAAGCCTTTGTCCATGTAATAATTAAGTAATTAGCCATAGTGGTTCGCCACAGCTATAATGTGGCTTAAGCTATCCTAAAACCTCCACTATAGTGCTTGGCCTTAGAGAGGTACTTCTATTTTCCATGTACTTAGCCTTTTTTGGAACTTAAGAAGATAAATATGGACACTTCTTACATTGATTCAACAAGCATAAGAGTTATATGACTAATAATTTGTAACTTTGCAGGCACTTTCTAAATAACAAAAAGGAAAAATTTATCTTAAATATAGTCCATGATTTTATTAACCATATCCCCTTTGACTTGATCAGCAGATTCTGACCGAAATTTGAAGTTTCACAATTTTCAATTCATATCCATAACACATGAACTATGTAGGCGAGTAAGTGAGTCATTGAGTTGGTAGGACAATGAGTGCATAAATAAAAAAATAGGTAACTCAATAAGATCGTTTTATAAATCCATGGTGAACAGGGAACTTATTTCATAATCAAATTTTACTTCGAAATTGTTGATTTCTTAAACTTATTAAATTCCAATATAATAACGCAAAAGTGCTTTCACGATCCATGTCGTTAATATTGCACGTGATTATCAAGGATATTAGAGCGATAATCAACTAGTCATGTATACCAAATCAATACCCTATCAAACATTGCTAATTGTACTGCCGCCATTTTTATTTTTTTACCATAGCATGTTCGGTTTTGAACTAGTAACTATATACCAAGTGTATACCTTATGGTTGCTATCTTCTTGAAAGTCTCTGTCTATATTAGATCACGCAAGGTATCAGACTTACAGGTTGATATCAAAAAGATTGTGGTGTACTTAGTACACTCGTCATTTGAATTGGTATCAGAGTAGGCAAACACGAAAAGATCTAACAATCTGTGTTTGGTACGATCCAACCTATAAGAAATGAATTCCAGTTCACATGAATCGATTTCTGTTAATGTACCGCCTAGATTTGATGGTACTAACTATCTGTGGTGAGAATATGCTATGGGATCTTTTCTTCAGTCACGCGACTTTAATATTGGTTATTAGTCATAAAAGGGTATAAACGTCTGAAAGTGGAAAATTCGTAAACTGAGTTTAAACGCTTAGAATTTTACTCAAATGAAGAAAAGGCTCTCGCCAAGCAGAATTCAGATGGTTTGAGTGTCATAATACAAGCAGTGAGTCAAGATCTCCAACATCATGTCTCCACGTGTGAAACCTTTAAGGAAGCTTGGGATACTCTTGAGGCTGTATTTGAAGGTAATACATCAGAAAAATAAGCTAGACTCGAATCTCTCACTTCTGATTGGGAAAACCTTCAAATGGATGATAATGATACTTTTGAGGAGCTTCATGTAAAGCTCTCTGAGATTATCAATGCCTCTTTCTCTCTTGGAAAGACTATTTCTGAAAAGGATATAGTGAAAAAGATTCTCGGATCATTACCATCTAGAGACGAGTCTAAGAAACATGCTATCATGGAAGCGAATGATCTTTCAACACTTTCTCGAATCTCCCTTGTCGGAAAGTTAAAGATCTTTGATCATGAAATTCTGCTGAAATATAAGAGCGTTGGATTTGATGTCTCAAATAATACTGATCAATCTTCGGAGAAAATTATTATAAATTGGGCTGAGGAATGTTGAAAAGAAGACAAGTTATTTGTTGAAGATGACCTTGATTCAACAATTGCGCTTCTAATATAACGAGTTAACGATTTTCTAAAAAGGAGAGATAAACATATCTTTAACAAATCATCATCCAAACAATCTCCTTTTTACCATAAGTGAAGAAATTTAATGCTTTGAATATCGCGGTTTCGGGCATATGGCCAAAAACTGTCCCAGCAAAGGAACCTATAAAGGTGACAGAGCATATCACACTACCCTTGATGATATTCCTGAGGATAAAACCTATGAAGGGACATCATATTTTGATGCATTTTTGCCGAAGCTAATACTAACACAGTTGAAGAGTCTGGCCAACTTCTCAAAGACAGTCTAGCTAATCTTAAGACTATAAGCAAAGATAATCATAAATTGGTAAAGGAACTTGACAATTTAAGAAAATCTTTGTCTGATAAAACTCAATGGGCAAAAATTGAGTAGGAAAAACTTTCAAACACAATTTTTCTAAAAGATAGAGAGATTGGCATCTTAAAAGGTGATTTACAACATCTCTCAGGGAGTTCCGGCAAAGTCTCAGCTATGGTTTTTGGACAAAAATGTTTTGGGAACATGTGTGGTATTGGGTATACTAGAAACACCTGTACCAACAATAATAAGTTTGTCCCTGCTAAAAAGGCTCTGTCATAAAGCATTGAGGTCAAGGATGATGAATGTATTGTTGTCAATACTCAAAAATATCTAGATCTCATGCTTTGTTCCTGATGTGGAGGAAATTGCCACACTGTCAATTTTTGTTGGGATTTCAAACAAAATGATAAATTCATAAAGAAACTCCGAAAAGGGATGAAAAATATAGAGTCAGATCTTAATGAATTTACCAGTTCTAGAAAAGAGATTGTAGATTCCTGTAAAAACAAAGGAAAAAAACAAACAATTCAAGAACACAAGCCACTGTGTTCATTGATCATCCTCGGGTTGTTTCGGTCACCTATTGTGAGATGAATTCTCACCCCAACACAAATTAATTGTGTTGGAAAAATGCATCATCGATCGCCTTTACCTAATTCTGTTTGTGAGGAGGCATAAATTTGGGCAAGATTCGAAAATCTTTTCAACAAGGTAACGAGTTTTCATGATTGATTTTTATTAATGTTGTATCTTTCATATTGGAATAAAATCTTTTTAAAAGAGATTTGAATATATTCAATTTCCATAAACAAAATATATTATTCCTTGTTTTTCTCATACTTCCGATATTAATACTAACCTTGTCCGAAAGTAAGTCACTTGAAATCGAATGGAGAAACCGATGAAAGACAGTTTATCATCCACTGATAATTTATCACTATTTTATTGTGAATCAATTTTGAATGAAACGAAAGATGATTAACGACTTATGGTTCAGCGATATTATCTAAGAAAACAGATCTTTTCTGTTAGAAAGGGCATCAAACATCATGAACACATGCTCAAGGATTCAAAAGAAATGTTTATTGATCTTCAATCTCAACTGCTTGAGATAAAAAATCATACAACTGAAAAAGGATATGCTTGGAAGAATTCGAATCTTGAGTTTGATAGTGATGTCATCAACACTCCCTTGAGGACTCACGAAAATCTAGAATAGACTTTGTATAGATCTTCATTGTTTATTTAACAAACTATCAATAATATGAATGATTAAGTTTTTATTTCAAATTCTTTGTGTCATTATTTTGATAGTTACGATTGCATTGCTTGATCTGAATTATTATTTCTTTTACTTTTTCTTTTGTTTCGGTTTATGAGATAACCCTAATATTTCTAATCTCATAATGTGAATATCTCTTATGATGTTTGTGACTGTTTGATGTGAGCAGGTTTCAGATCTAACCATGTGGGATGCTTTATCAAATGATCATAAGTAGATATTGATTAGACTCATGTGTGAAGTCACGATTATACTATTATCAATTTATGTTTCATAAGTTGTGAATTTAGTATTCATATGAGTTTCGGATTTAGTTTTTTACAATGGCACATAATAGCTAAGACTTTCTCGACCTTTCTCTGGTAAAAGTTGTCTTGTTTGTTATTCTTTTGTCTTACAGGGAATAAAAACTCACATGGGGAGAGTTCTTTTTGAACTGGTGCTTAAACGTCATATATTTGTGCGAAGAGTGGTTGTGGAAACCAAGGGAAGAATTATTTTGGTAATCTATCATGATATGAAAACTTGATCGGTTCGAATCTTAGTTTGTCATATCGAAGAGTAAGGTAACGATTTATTTATCTTTGTTAATAGTTTTCATGTTAAGAAAACATGATGATTAACGAAAAGTAATGTACACTTGTTATGCTTCAATTGGTTCCGGTTAAGAAAAACTAAGTCAAGTTCGATTTTTTTGTTTTTGCTTAACAAAATAGGAGGTTCTTTAGTCCAATTGATCCTAAAAAGAAAAACTAAGTTAATTCTGATATTAATTTAGGCTTATCAAAGCGAGGTACGATTATTCAAGTCTAATCGGATCCTTGATAAGAAAACTAGTTATATAACCTAGTTTTGTCTTGTCTAGATGAGGTACAATTATTTATGAATTAATTGGATCCTGATAAGTAAATAAGTTAATTTTGATCTTAGCTTGATTTATCAAATCAAAGGGAAAATTTCTTCGGGCAATTTTTTCTTGATAAGGTGCTAAAACAAATTATTTAGGTTTTTTCGATTTCAGTATTGCTTGACTAAAATGGTATGGTAGACCTTCGTGCTTAACTTTTATAGGTTGTATGAGTTCTTATGAACTTGTAACATCCTTTCAGTTTGCTCTTGTATTTTTGCATGTCTTTGTCATTTTTGTGACAAAAAGGGAGATAAATATATGAAGTATATGAGTGATTTATAATCAATGAGAAAGGATATATGTGCTAAAAAGTATATATCTAACGAAATAGTAAAGCATAGACAAGAGGGAGAAACATATCATCTTGATGTGTATTATTTCATACTACAACAGAGGAATAACAAATGGGTTTGGATTTAATATCTACCTAACTTTCCTTTAGGGGGAGTATAGCTTTTGTTATTCAAATGCATCAACATCACCATTTATTTTTGAATATGTACAGGTTATTGTTCTGTTGAAACTTTGAATCAAGCGTATGAAGAATGAGTGAAGAGAAATTTATGTAATGTAATATCTTTATCTTTTAACTCGTGTATTCTCCATACGTAATAGAGTTTTGTCACTAAAATTGACAAAGGGGGAGATTATTAGAGCACTACTCGGTTGAACCCACCAAGCGTTGGTATGTCAAGGTTGGTTTTCATATTTTAATATCAAAATTTATAAGTCGCTTGATTATATTACTACAGTCAACTTTGTTAGGTTAGACTAGAAAGTCTAGAAATGTTGAGACATACAAGTATTACTTACTATGAAGACCTGAAGAATCCGAAGAGGTATCGACATCAACGATGACATCATCCTTCTACTTGAGGTTAGTAATACATGACTAGACTTCTTTCCATTTATATATTGTAAACTTTCAAGTCGTTTCTTATTGAAAACATAACATGTGAAGTTATATACATGAAACTCTAGTATTAGAGACTTCATCATCTTATTATGATCAAAGTGTCAAGGAAAAATATATCAATAGTTATGAATGCTTTATATTAGTATATTGAATTTCGAAGTATAACGCTTATCTTTTGACTTCATCCAGTTAACTTGTTAATCCATATCTTGGAAGATCTAAACCCGATAAAGGAGTGATTTAAACAAAAAAACCATTGTCACGCTCAATATATATGATTAACTTCCTGAGATAGGAGAGTGTTACCAAACAGATTAGTCATTTACTATTTGGAAGACGGTCGAAAGGGTTGAGTGCTTAAAGTCTTCAGAGAGACTGAAGCAACTTAAGATAGTGAACTTTATCTTAGGATTCACGTGTGTTGTTCATATTGGTTGTAGGCGCAGGGATACTGAGAAAACTACGTAACTAGGGGTAGTTTACTTGGTCTCAACTATACAAAGTTGGTAGTGTTTTTGTATAGCGGCTTAATTATGAGAGTATGTGGACTAGGTTCCGGGGTTTTTCGGCATTTTCGGTTTCCTCGTTAACAAAATCTTGTTGTGTCTTTACTTTTGCTTTTCACAAATATAATTATTGTTTTAGTTATAATTAAAAGCAAATACATTGTACGTTAATATCAAACACTTGGGTTGATTCCTATAGTTAGGTTCAGTTTCGAACTAGTAACTATATACCAAGTGTACCTTGTGTCTGTTATCTTCTTGACAGTCTTTGCGTATATTAGATCACGCAAGGTATCGGACCTATAGGTTGATATAGAAAAGATTGTGGTGTACTTAGTGCCCTCGTTATTTCATAAATTGTTAAAATAATTAGTTTACCTTGCAGCATGAACAGCTAATTTAGCTACCAATTCATCTAACAGCGTGAACTGTTATCCCACAATTTACTTTCCATGTAATGCTAAATTAACTTGTTCATCCCGTATAACGAACATCCATCCAACCACTCATTTATACATGATTCATTTTCCAAAATGAATTGCCATCTCATATTCATTTATAATGACAATTCATGTTAGTAAATGAATTTTTATTCCACAGTTCATTTTCCAAAATGAATTGCCATCTCATATTCATTTATTCTAACAATTCATGTTAGTAAATGAATTGTTATTCCACAGTTCATTTGGAAAAATAAATTAATCGTTTATAAAGCTAAAATTTTATACTAGTATTATTTAATTTATAGATCTCGTCAAAATGCTTTCCGAACATATAGTTTTTTTAAATTTTGATTTGCAATTCGGGAGATATTTCATATTTTAGTTTTTCTCTATTTTTGTACTTAGAGAAATTCCTGCATTATTTAATAATGATTTCAGGAAAAAAAAACGATCCTTTTAATCTCTTCTTTCCCCCTCTCAGAACCTAGAGAAAAACTCATCAACTTCTTCTTCCTTTGCTCAGATCTAGTCCTTTAGAGGCTGGATCTGAGCAAAGATTTCTTGTTTTTAGTAATATTAGACATAGTTGTTTTTTTATTAAGGGTTTATTTCGTTGTTTTCAATAATTTCTTCGATTAGAGCGATTTTTATCTTCGCTATTAGGGCGATTTTATATATACTTTCAGAGTGTTTCTTTCTAATGATTTGTTCGTATTTGGTTATCTTGATACAAGTACATCGGCGATTCGGCACGGACAAGATCAAGTTCTTCTTAGTCATTGGGAGCAAATCACTCCTTAGTCATTGGGAGCAGGACTTGGGTGCTATGGTTGTAGATGGTTTTTTCTCTTCGCGATTTATTTGTGCTTTGCATCTTTCTTTATATTTATTTCATATTATGATGTACTTGTTGTTCTTGAAAACCATCATGTAAACGTTTCTATTTGGAATGAAATACTTATGGTTTGACGATCAAAAAATAAATAAATAATAATAATGATGATGATTCCATGATATTGTATTTTTTTGAGCCAACTAGTAATTTTTATACCCAGTGGATATAATCTTTTGAAAAAAGGACCGTAGAGCAACTGGACTAGGCCCATAATACTGAATTGATGGAGAATTACTAGTACTATGACTAAAAGTGAGTTTCCATAGAGAAAACTCCAAATTAAATGGAAACTCCAAAAGTTAGTTTCTATATTTGTTTTCTTTTCCATAGAATAGGAATTGTTATCCAAAAGGGTGTTGGTGTCCAGCTTGTATTATTAAAAAAAAAAATATTTAATAGTAATAATTTTTTAATTAAATCATTAGCTTTCAATACTTCACAATTTTTTTACAGTTTCATAAAAATTTTGTTCGTTGTATGGACGAAGAACTAGTTCAGAGAAATTTTAAAACAACAACATATGGATGGAATTTTTTTTATTTTCTTATCATATTTTTGTTGACATATGGATGAAATCTGGATAATACAATTCCTTGATGAAAAGTTATTTTACCAGTTTTCGACAAAAAAAAATTTTAGTATGTCACTTTTTTAATTTTAACAATTTTCATGGCCAATCTTATGAAGGTTCGGTCAGGGTGTTAAGATATGGATTTGTCATAGTAAAAGTTTTGGTATTAAGGACGTACCTTAGTAGATACGTACCGTATTAAGGAACCATCGTGTTAGAGACGCATCACATTAGGAACATATCCTTATCTAAAGTTTCCAATGATTTCCTTTTTGTGTTTTGCTAGTTATTGTTTCTTGATATCAAATTATGATATTATCACTATATACTACCTCCGTTTTAAAAAATAGGTTTGTTTCATGTGTAATTTGTACATAAAACTAACCTATTTTTCTGAAACAGATGGAATATGGTTGAAACAGAGTTCCCGGTATAATATGAAACAGAGTTTCGGTATAATATGATTGAGCAGTAATTTATTTTATTTTATTATTTCCTACTAATCATAACCACTTTTTTCCCTATGCAAACGAATACATCAGTTAGGTTGGTATAAACATGAAAAAAAAGTAGTAATAGAAAAAGCTTGATGTGAAAGGAAAACGACAAAGAATGTATTCGTTATACATTAAACATTGCAAATTTACAGTACATCGTCAACCATATAATTTCTTGATCGATAAAAAGGATGATTGATTAGATCTACCAAGTTTATACAACTGTATCGACAAAGATGAAGCCAATGAGGCAGTATGATCTGCGAAATTAAGACAAATAATTGCTATTTGTTCTTGTATGATCCAATAAGATCAACTCAACAGTGTGCTATAATACGAACGCTGTCAGTTTGATTACCTATTCAAAACATGTGATTCCTTGATCACTTGTTCAATACTATTACTATAAGTCAACACACTGAAAAACAAAAAATATCAGCATATATATTATCGGTAAGCCATCATTGATCATCGTCATCGTTAAATCAACTGACATTGGGTCAAGTTTCCAACACTAAGTTGTCGATGCTCATTGCCAACAGCCATCGATACACCAGAACTACCTTGTTAGTATTTCTTTTTCTTGTATTTTTTTTCCTGGCTAATTTGGGGTCTAGTATGATTATTTTGGGCCTACGACTACAAGACAAAAAATATATATTTTGAAGTAAAATGGATACCCCTTATCCAACTATTTTACTAAATGGCAAAACTACCCCTGATTAATTAGTGCTAATTTGGGTGATTAAATGATGTTTAATCAAGTTAACCCTAAAATCAACTACCATTAATTCATCATCATAACTTAAAAAAATATAATTTTTTTTTCAAAAACTCGAACCAGACTCGGTTGATGTTAGTGCAGTTGAAAACCGATTCTGGGTTAAGTTTTTGAAAAAAAACGAAGTAAACCTAGAATCGGGTTTTTTTAATACTCACATAAACTGATTGTCAGCATCGGTATTTAGGGATTTCCACATAATCCGATTATACCTTACTTTCAGAAGAAAAAAATATATTCATTATATAGTTTAGGAAATTAGCGAATTACATATATAGGATTCAGTATGGGAATTCTAGAATTTGACACATCAAATGTTCGTCGATGAACCTCCGAGCACGTCGGTACAACGTCGTATATTCTTTGTGGTGAATGAACTTAGTTTCCCCATTACGAATTCTCCATAGCCCATTGAATTATTCCAACTGAAATTTAATGAATTCGTAAATGTTAGTATGCGAACTTTTAACGATGACATAGTATAAATATTATCGGATTACTCACTTTTTCCCTAAGAGGAGATTGTGGATGATGTTGGTACACCATATTTCTAACTTTAACATACTCTCGCATTGCACTTTTTATGTAGTTGAATCGAAATGCCAAGTCTCTCCATTTGCGGTTGTTGGGATTCACAGTACGCCCGTAAAATAACTCTTTAACTCTCTTCCAAAACATTGAATAGATTTCATTCGGACGTTCACGGAACGTATTAGCAAACTATTTAACGAGACACAAATCTTCATACGGTTCCCATTTCACGACCTGCATATCTTCTTCCGGATCCCATTCCATTTTCTAGGCTAAGTGTGTGATGTGGGAGCGGCTCAGAGAGGTTGTCCTTATTAGATAAAGACTCAACGACTATTTTTTTCAAATTCAATTCGCACAATCGGATCTTAGGGATGTCCACATAGACCGATTGTGTCCTTGCAAAATCATATAATATGTGCCTCTCGAAAATCGGTTCTTAATATTGCATATGATTTTCCTCACAAGAATCGGATTACATGGGATGCCCACATACACCGATTCTTAAGGTTATCAAAACTCTGGATTTTTTTGTTTTCTCATAATCGGACTTTAAAAGTATCTGTATGAACCGGTTCTGAACACTTACAAACCAGGTGAATACAATTTTCAGAATCGGTCTATGTGGTGCACCCTCAAAACCCGATTCTGAAATTGTACCCCTGGAGAACTGTCAAAATCGGATTTTATAAAGGTACATGTATACCGATTGTGATAGAAAAAACAGCCAGAATCCTGCATTTTTTGCACACACACATTGTAGTTGGTTCTTTTGTCGCGTCTTAGACAAACACAAACAATTTTCAAAAGAACCAGATTCAATCATTCATAAACTAGGAATATAACCAAACATAATTCGACAATAAGTTTAAGACATAAGTTTTGACTCCATAATTATCCATAGTTAAACTCATAAGTTTGAAACCATTCATTCATGAACATCCCCACCATGACCACGACCACCTCGTCCTCATTTAGCAGGTTGGGCGCTGCTCGATGCACCTTCAGAATTCCTTTTTGTGGCGACTCTCTTCCTCTTTTTCTTTGGCTCCTCCTCCACAGGTTCTCCAAACTTTTCACCCGCTTCTACATCTTCGAGACTGTTCAATTCATCAATCAGATTTTCATTGGCCTTAACATTTTTCCCTTCCCTGATATCTAGCTTTGCTTGGGTTATCAAGTGCCCAACTTGTCTTCTCTGTTTCCATTTTAACAACAAACATTCATAAAATAATGCTAAAACAATTAACAAAGCCATAATTGAGTAACAATACGCACTAGGTATTCGAGAGCTGTATCTTTGTCCTCTATCTGGGGCCTCTCATGTACTCGTATCACTCGAGTATGCGAAACATTGAGGTACCACGGCATGTAACCCGGAATTGCCTCATCATCTGTTTTCAATCGACCATCCATAGCATATCCGTTTAACCTTCTGCCTTCCCAATATTCACATGATAGTAAAGGTTCGTGAACAATCTCAATATCATTATCCAATGACTCGCTTTTTTTTCCATTGATTTTAAACTTCTTGTGCTCCTTTGGGATTTTTGTACGTATCTGCATTATCTTGCAACTCTCGTCGGGTTGTACATTACATATCCTCTTGGGTGAAACAAAGGCCCAAAATAACTTTGTTGCTCGGCGCACTCAACCATCTTTCCTTTTCATTTAGACAAATCCTTCTTGTAAGGGTCAAAGACAACATCGTCCGTCGTCAAGTTGTCCAACTGGCGTCTCAACTTCAGATAATCCACATCTTGGGACTTCAAGTTGTTGGTGTACATGTCCCCATAAAAGTTACCATCCCATTCCTTGTTCATAAAATCCCTTTCAGCAAATATTAGGAAGTGCAAATATATCCACGCCTGCAGAAAAGCCATATTCCCTCCGATTTGGTTCATTTCAGCTCTATAAGCCTTTCTCAACTCGTTCAACGATTGTGCAAGGATGACAGTGCCCCAAGAGTATTCGTGAATCTTGTCAAATGGTTGCAACAGCTGAATAAAGTTGGCGTTCACATGGGTACCGAAAACGTCGGGAAAGATAACAGTTCTCAGGATGTAGAGGACATACACATTGGCCGTGGCGAAGATACATTCCTTGGTCACCTCTTTTCCCTCTGCACGAAGTTTCTTTGTTCTTATGAAGAGGTCCCTCAACTTCGAGAGATGGAATATCCTCTGCTTTGCTTTGCCTACTAGCATATGTGACTTGGTCATCTCTTCATCCCATTGGAACACATTCTTGGTGAACGCATAAATTTTGTCCCACTCAAGCTCTTGCGCATATTCTTTGTGCTTCATGGCTTTACCTTCTATGCTTATCCTGGTAATGAACTTTGCATCATTTGGAGTTATCTTCATTTCGCCAAACGGAAGATGCAAAGTATCTGTTTCCCCGTAATATCTCTCGACAAAAGCGGAACAAAAAGGTTTTCCATAGCCAAGAACCAAATTGTCGACCTCAGGAAACAACCCCGTAGATTTGACTAGCTCGACTACTTCCTCAACTTCTCCAATGGTTGCATCTGGTGCTTCCAGTGGCCAATTCTACATCATACTTACTGACGTTCCTGGCTTCATACGACGAATGGCATCCTTATGATCTTATAAAGCAAAACAAATCCGATGGAAAATAATCAAAACACTACACAGATAATAAGTTTTATGTTACATAGCATAAGGTTTAGGTAGTTACAATGGTATGGCAGACGACTGCGGCCCAAATCTCTTTTTACCCCCATAACAACTTTCCTCCATCACCGGGTAACCCTTTCACCGGATCATTAGGGCCGCGAGGAAACATCTTCAGCGGGTGGGGCATGTGGTCCCCTTTCTTCTTCTTTGGACCATCATTCTTACCATCTGTCTTACCTTGTTCTTGAGCATCTCCTCATTGGACTTGTTGTTGAACTTCTCCTCCTTGGACTTGTTGTTGAACTTCTCCTATCCCTTCATCAGCTTCATTCTCACTTTCTTTTCCATCACCTTCATCCTCACTTTCTTCTCCATCACCTTCATCCTCATTTTCTTCTTCATCACCTTCCTTTCCACCAATTTATTCTTCATCACCTTCCTTTCCACCACTTTCTTCTTCATTGATCCCCTTGCCACCACTTTCTTCTTCATTAACTTCCTCCTCACCAATTTCTTCTTCAGCAACTTCTCTATCACCACCTCTTTCTTCAGTAGGTGTATCGGAATCAGATTCTTCTTATTGCTCCGCTTGAGGTGGTGAGTCATTGATGCGGACCGCTTTGGCTTTACTCCCCGAGCCCCTTCGGTGGGAAGCATTTAAATTTTGACCACCCTCTCGACGAGGTCCCAAACTCTGAGGAGAATCAAAGTCATTTTTCTTCTTATATTTCTTTTCGGCTTGCTTTTGTTGCTTGCCCTTGTTTGGCCTGTAGAATACGGAGATAAGCGACAAACAACAATGGTATTGAATGCATATTTTTGAATTCAAGGTATACAATCGATTTACTCGATACACATTTAAAATCCGATTCCCAACATAACGCATAAACAATCGGATTATATAAGTGCTCATTTAATCCGATTCTAACAAAAAAAAGTTATAGAAAAATTGGGCATTTTTTCTTACAAGAATCGATTTACTAGATACACATATAAAATATGATTCTTACCTTACACATCAAAAATCGGTTTTTATAAATGCAAATGAAATCCGATTATGGGCTAAGCAGAGATGAAACCAAAGGCTACACAATTGGTTTTTGTGGACACACATGTAATCCGATTCTACCGAAAAAAGTTACAGAAAAACGGTTATCCCTACAGTTACTGAATCGGGCTATGTGGACATTAACATTGTCCGATTCTGGTTCAAATTTCTCGAACCAGAAAACACATGCAGGACAATCGGGGTACGTGGACATGAACATCAACCGTTTATAAACACAATCAGTTCACAAGTACATTAACATCATCCGATTCTGGAAAACCCGGAAAATTTTGATTTCAAATTTTTCGATTTTTGAGCGATTGCATGTTACTAAAACCTAGTTTAGAGGATTGGGTTGATGGAAAAGTACCTGATTCAACCCATTTCCTCCTCTTGTGCGATAAAAGATGCTTCTTCTTCCTCAACCGTTTTCTTCGGTTTGTTTCGAATCGCTTCAACAATTCCGGGATTATTCTCATTAGGAAATTTCCTGTTAGTAGGATGCTTCACTCGCGTTGGTTTCGACGACATTTTATAGAAAAAAGAAGCAATTAATCGTTTTTGGATCGTCTATAATCGACGATGTTTTGGTTTTTTAAAAAAAAAGATAAAAGAGGGAGAATAAGAGAGAATCGGTTTATAGAGGGAGATGAAAATGAAATTGATTTTGGTTCTAGGTTTTATTATTAAGAGTTAATGGGGTAAATTGGTAGTATTAATATTTTTTAAAGGATAAACTGGTAGTTTCAGCAAATTTAGGCACCCCTTATCATTTCCTATTAGGTAGATGAAGTAATTTATAAGCCCCAAATAATCACACTAGACCCCAAATTAACTTGTTTTTTTTTTCCTGATAGCGTGTTTTTCTTTTTTCTCTATACAAGTATTTTTTCAATTTCTTTTATTCTGGTTTCCGTACAAATCTCAGAATAAACAATTGGTCATTTTCCAATAGTGTCACTTTTGAAAAATTTGAAGACATATATGGAAGAAACAAAGAAAATATCGTATATTAATATACAATTATGACGTAAATAAGTTTAATAATAATATCACAAAAATAGAAAAAGGGGAGCCCTTTTTGTGATTATGAATCCTCATGGTTGATAGCCTTGATTTAGACTGTTTACCGTATTAAGACTAACTAATACACTACCAATCCGGGTCTTGTACATCGTTACTCACAGTCTTGCTTAGCAACTCAAAAAATATTAAAAATAAAATAATAATTTATTACTGGTGAATCACTTTAGTAATTATTAATTTATTTTTTCTCTAAGGTCCGCTTTATTTCTTTATGATTCTTTTCATATTTTTGGTTTTATTATATTCTGGTTTACTAAAGAACCATAAAAGCTTGTCCTATTTAATCTTTCACTCTCACAATCTCTCCTACCTACTCATCATCACAAACCTTCTCTTCCAGGTCTTCTCCCTTCAAAACATGGAAGGACATCAACATTCCTCCTCCTCCACCACCACCACCACCACTACAGAGATTTCGATGAGCTTCGTCGAGGCCAAAAAGGTCAAGTCGACCAAGTTTGACGCACATACGAAAAACCAGTCCAAGAAAATCACCAAGAAAGCTATTCAAACTGACAATATTACTGCAAATGAGAGTAGAAAACACCCAAGTTATAGAGGTGTAAGAATGAGAAGTTGGGGGAAATGGGTATCTGAAATTCGTGAACCGAGAAAGAAGTCAAGAATTTGGCTCGGCACATTTCGTACACCGGAAATGGCAGCCCGAGCTCACGATGTTGCTGCTTTAGCGATTAAAGGAAAATCAGCAGTTCTCAATTTCCCAGAGTTAGCTTCGGAACTTCCTCGAGCCCAAAGTGCGTTGCCTAAGGATATTCAAGACGCTGCTCTGAAAGCAGCGTTGTTGTTTGAGCCAATAAATGAAGCAGCAGCCGATGAAGCAAAGCCAAACCAAGACGATCCAACACAATTTTCTCACTCGTCCCCAACTACGACAACGTTATCAAATGATACACAAGAATCATCCTCCATTTCTCCATTTCTGGACGATGACGACACATTGTTCGACTTACCGGACTTATTTAACGATCATGTTTCTGATTCTTCGACGCTAATTGACCGGTTTTCTTGCTCAACATCATGGATGCCAGCTGGAGCTGAGTTTACCTTCCGGCTTGAGGAACCATTCTTATGGGATTTACAGTACTAGCGACAGAGAATAACCATATTTGTACATTACCAAAATTTTAAGTGTCAAATTTTAGTTACTTAAATTTAATTTAATATAAATTTTGGATGAATATCAATATGAGAGTTCTTGTAAAAATGATTCTTTGCTTCTCAATCTCCATTTCCTTCATTTAGATAGATTAAATGTATTCGAGATTTGTATAAAAAAAAGAAAGAAAGTAAAAAACAATAAGAAAATGCTCAATCATATTTGAGTTGAGTGTAATCTAAGGTTTGTATTAGAGATAGGGTACTATTAGTATCTCTTTTTCTTCTCATTGGATTGTGATTTTAGGGCTGTAAAGTTAGCTTCTTTTTCCAGATTAAGAAGTCGACTTTAGTCAAGGTTAATTGCAATGAAATTCTAAATAAAAACCTCTGTTTTACGGTAATTGAATATGGTCTTCCTCTAATCTAAAGATGATTATATAAGGGGGAATCAATCTGTTTTTTTCTCTTTTATTTTTTTAATGCTTTAAAAAAAATTATGCTCAAGAGTCTAAAACTTCCCTTCATGCGTGGACATATTCATACTTGGGAGACAATATCTTATTTTGATTTTAAAGTGATTTATGGCACCAAAGGTATACATGCATACACCAAGACTGATCCAAGAACCTTCTACCACTCAGTACTCACTAATTAAGCTTTTTAATGAATACTGATGAATGATGTTGACACTACTCAACCCCACCATAGTATGATTATGATTAATGGGGTTGGTTTGGTTTTTCCTATGGTTTATACTTTATCCCGGTAAGAATATGATATATATATATATATATATATAAGCATTATTTTTAAGTGACTTTACTGCGTATCACCAAAAAAAATGCTGCAATTCCTTTAACAAACCATATGCGACATTGCGCAATAGCAATAAACGCCCGACTCATGACTATGTAAAAGCTTGCATCATTTTGTACTGCTGCAAATTTGAACTGCTTGGCCTGTTTATTTCTTTTACCGGCAAATTCGGAGCTCAGCTTGTAGATTTCTTTCTTTCTTTCTTTTACTCTTCCATCAGAAAGGCATGCATCTATTTCAATTCACTTTGAAAAGGTCTCAAATCAATTATTTGATGGGAGGACAATGCAGCACGCAATGCTATATATACCTTATATGGAGTCTACTCTATATTATGCTGGAGATAGGGGGAACGCTAGCTAGCCTATATGATTAGGAAAAGATGATGACTTTAAGGGGGGAAAATCTTAATCAACACATCTAACAAAGTTGTACACAGCTTCGCTAAGTAGATATTCCAAATTTCCTAGAAAAAACAATCGCTTGTATACGCACCAAAAATAATAAAATTCTTAAAATGGTTCCGTCGAATTCTTTTGGAAAGGTGGTTTGATCTGAATTTTGAGTGACATGGATCACTTCAGTCTCATATTTCAAAATCAATGATGTGATTTTGATCACAGGATCTCTCATTGGAATTTTTCCGGCTGATGATTTTATTTTGAGAAAACAAAGAGCACATCGTGGAATTCCGCTGATCATATACACTTTCACTTATCTCGCGCTCATTTAAGATTTTCATCACAAGGGGTGCCACGGCCACCAGAATGACCCGTCGCTTTGAGCGTTAGAAAGAAGTCCCTTTGGAGTTTCAAATGTCGATTTAGTTTTCTATGAAGGTTTGGTTAAATTAGTTTTCTTTGTTAGTGGGGCGTATATCCTTTTGGGTCTTAGTATATTTTTGTGTAAACTAATTAACTATAAAATCTAGTAGCAGACAAAAATCTAAATTCACCAAAAGAGTAACAGGTCATTCACCACATTTTCTTTTGTCTAGCTGAAGCCTGAAGAGAAAACACACATTTTTTAAATATTTCACACAAGTTAAGAAAGATCTTGAATGATGTCCGTCCCTACTTTGGTTAATTAATAAGTCAAATCATTTGTTGAATGTATCATGTTCCCAGTGTTTGTACAATTGAGCTTACCCTCTTCACATGTAGTTGCTGTTAGCTGTTAACTTCAAATGCTGCTTTCCCTTTATTGTTTGCTTTATGTTGCACAAGAGTGTCCACACGTGCGTACGCACGTGCTAGATCAATGGCGAAAAGATGATTCAATAAATGGGAGTAAGTTAGTTAACTCACACTTAGATGTATAGAATAAGACCATCAAAAATTTATTTCGCCTATTCTTCTCTTCTCTTTGCTTCCTTTTCTTCCCTAAAATCTCTACTGCTTCCTCTATCTCACTTTGTTCATATTTTTCTCTCAAACTTTTATGTCCCTTGATAACCTAGAATTCCTTTGATAGAATGAAGAAGATTAATGGTTTTAATTGAAAAGTGATCGATTGAATTTTTTTTACCGTGGAAAGTAAAATCTTGGGTTATCATCATTCTCTTCTTCTTTTCAACTTCTTGTCCAGCTTTTTTCTTGGTTTGCTATGTGGTTAAATCAATTGAAGCTTTGAATAGAGAAAAAATTGAAAGAGTAATTAAGAGGATGCGGAGCAGTGGAAACAAAGAAGAGAAATTATTTTAGTTTGTTGATACCAAATTGTTTTAGGGATTGATTTTGATTTCTTTTAAACATTTGATGGAACCTGAATCTTTATCATAGAATGTTTGATTTCCATCATGTATCAACAAATATTGATATCCAAATGACAGATCTGGTTGATTTTCAGAGCACTTTTTTCTTCTTCTTTTTGTAATGCCGATTACCATTATACCCTCACTGATTTATAGGATTATTTTTCAAATGTACACAAATTTTTATGAGAACAGGGATATAATAGGAAATCACAATTTGTAGTTTCAAGTACTGTAGCAATGCGAGTTGGCTTTATATAATAGAATAGATAGATATTAAAATTTTGATGTACTATAACAACATTAAGTACTTGAGAAATTGTTACGTTTCGATGATAACTCATAACTCTACCAATCTTATATAAGGCTGCACACAGTGCGGTTCGGTGCGGTTATGGGTAAAACTGTTGACCTAACCGTGTATAGCACGGTTACTGATCCTCAAACTGTCACCGAACCGAGTAACAATCGGTTCGGTTTTAAAACCGATCCGTGTTCAATCGGTCGGTTACGGTTTTTGGCCGATTTAAAATTGACAGAAATCAACTCTGGCTTCTTCCCTGCACATAATTTACATTCAACAACCCATATCTCCTAAAATACAATCAACTAAAACAAATGTTAATCTCCTAAACCATGGGAGCAACATCACTTTCTCAAACAAATCGAACAAAGATTCATCAGTTCATTTTACATCTCAATTTAATTCCTCAAACAACCCAACACACAGATCTTATTAGAAAACAAAGTAAATTAAAAATGAAAATACAATTTTCTTAAAAACCCTAAATCAACAC